>JAJOZX010004951.1:0-423517 GCA_023014485.1 Bathynomus jamesi | reverse complement strand
CTGGAAAATCCTAAGGAATGCGTTTGTATATATATATATATATATATATATATATATATATATAATATATATATATATATATAAACACACATTTTAACTGCAAACAACACACAGTATAATTTATGTAAAGAACGACGCTTGTGTAGAAGAACGTTCCGCACAAGATGAGGAGGAGAACGAACAAATGAAAAATGAGGTAACCACCCGGGAATCGAACCCGGGATCTTCCGATTGCCGATCAGATATGCTATCCACTACAGACTACACCATGGGCCTCGATTAATCAGAAGTCGTAATTCTCCTACATACGAGCAGAAACCAATGCCCTGAGGGGGCACCTTCGCATGCCGTACCTATATATACATTTTAACTGCAAACAACACACAGTATAATTAATGTAAAGAACGACGCTTGTGTAGAAGAACGTTCCGCACAAGATGAGGAGGGAGAACGAACAAATGAAAAATGAGGTAACCACCCAGGAATCGAACCCGGGATCTTCCGATTGCCGGTCAGATATGATATCCACTACACCATGGGCCTCGTTGTTGTTTGCAGTTAAAATGTATATATAAGTACGGCATGCGAAGGTACCCCCTCAGGGCATTGGTTTCTGCTCGTATGTAGGAGAATTACGACTTCTGATTAATCGAGGCCCATGGTGTAGTGGATAGCATATTATTTGCTTCTAAATGTAATTATTATAAATTAGTAAAGAAATTAACAATTTAATGGCATAGTCTTATTAATAATCGATATGACCTTTTGCTTTAATGACAGCTTCCACTCTGTGAGGCATAGATTCGACAAGTTTTTGGATAACATCTTGTGCTATGCTGTTCCAGCATTCTTCTACATTCTCCCGGAGAGAAGAATCAAGAGAAGTTATATTCTTTTTAGCTTTCAGACTCTTGAAATGGTCTCAAAGATGCTCTATTGGATTGAGAGCAGGACTTTGTGGAGGAAACTTCATAATTTGTAGAACACCTTCATTTTTTTCTTGTTGAGATAGTTCATGCAAAGGTTAGAATTGTGCTTTGGGTCGTTATCCTGCTGGGAAATGAATCCCTGACCACAAAGCCTCAATCCTGATGGTATTGCATGTCTCACTAGTATGGAGTGGTACTTCTCTTTTGTGAGAGTGTAAGTGATTTTGAAGATCTCCAACTCCAGAATAACTGAAACAACCCCAAACTTGAATGTTGCATCCATCATGTTTACTGAATGTTTTATGCAGGGATCTATCAGTTTTTCGTTGGTTCTACGTCTAACAAACTCTTCTATGAGACCCAGAAAGTTCCACTTTTGATTCAACAGTAAAAAGAACTTTTTTCCAGTCGTCTACAGTAAAATGTCGATATTCTCTTGCGGAGCACCGACAATTCAGCGCAGGACAATTCAGCGCCGACAATTCAGCGCAAAGACAATTCAGCGCAAGACAATTCAGCGCCGACAATTCAGCGCAAGTCAGTACAGTTAAAAGTTTAGATAAAAATAATAGAAATAAATCGCAATAAATAAAAAGAGAAAAATTTTTATAGTTATATATATGCTAAATTGGGTCTGTATCGAAGGAGTGACATTTCAAAGGAGTGACATAACAAAGGAGTGACATAAATACCGTAACGAAGGAGTGACATAACGAAGGAGTGACAAATCGGAGATAAAATTCAAAGGAGTATAATTATTAAAATTTTATTTAAAAAAACAAAATTTGTTAGAATTGTTAAAATTAAGATTTTATTTCAAAAACTAGAAACCTAACCTAACCTAACCTAACCTAACCTAACCTAACAGTTGCAAGCCTCTCTTCCCTCTGGATTTGTTCTTTCTTCTTCTTTGTTGGTATTTTCGCGCTGAATTGTCTTGCACTGAATTGTCTTTGCGCTGAATTGTCTTGCGCTGAATTGTCGGCGCTGAATTGTCGGCGCTGAATTGTCCTGCGCTGAATTGTCGGGTCACGATTCTCTTGCCTACTCCAATCTTTTAGCCTTATTTTGTTTCCTCAGTAGTGGTTTGGACACAGCAACTCTGCCATGGAGACCAGCTTTTATGAGCATTCTTTTCATAGTATTTGTACTTATTGGAGAGTCCCGTTGTTCATTCAACTGTACCTGAATCTGTGTAGCTGCGGCTTCTCTGTCATGCAGTAATGTAACCTTGATGTAATGATTCTCAGAATCAGTATTCACATTAGGTCTGCCAGATCCTGTCTTTGAAGAGCACGATCCAGGTTCTTTATATCTGCTTATAGTTCTTTGGACGGCCCCTTTTGAAACGTTAATTTTCGCCGAGATCTGGCGTTGGGACATTCCCTCTCTTGAAAGAGCAATTATTTCTCCTCTCTGGGATAAACTTAGTTCCTTAAACATTTCAATCACGGCCTGTAAAGAGAGAATAGAGAAAATTATTAATTACACGTACAACAAATTTTCGGTTCAGAAAAAAATGGGAATAACATTCGGTCATTCTTAATATTTCGAGTGTGCTGATTCCAAATCTGAAAATAGTTTTTTTCTATCACGTCACGTTTTTTTGTAATGACTGCTTAAAATCTTCATACCAAAAAATAAGAATATATTGATAAACAGATTGGCTTTATCATATGGAACAGTTTAATTATTGCTATACTTCAACATATATGCACAAAAGTAACATAAAATTCTCGTACTATACTGTTTTCAACTCATTATTTGTATTTATGCTGGCGTTTGTGTGATGCTTCTGGTTGGTCACGCTTTAAATTCCAGCAGAAATCGGCCAGCATAGCAGGACTCCACTTCGCTTTGTATCGGCTCTCCATTATGGCTATATCCTGGTGGAATCTCTCCCCGTGTTCGTCGCTAACAGCAGATGCGTTTTCCGGAAAGAATGAGAGATGTGAATGCAAAAAATGAATTTTCAATGACATCTTACATCCGAGACGTTGGTATGAGTTGATAAGTTGATCCACAAGTGCAGCATAGTTGTCGTATTTAGTCTTTCCTAGTAGACCGCTGCACACGTTTTTGAATGCACGCCAGGCTGCCAACTCAACCTCATCCATCACCGCTTCAAAGTGTTCGTCTAGCATGCGTTGGCGAATTTGAGGGCCAGTCCAGAGTAAAAGCAACATTGTCATACGTTTCTCTCAAGACGACTGAATGAGCGATCGGAACAGAAGGCATTGTGTTCCCATTGTGTAACAGTACACCCTTAACACTGTACAGAGATGCATCAATGAACAATCTCCACTGATTCGGTTCATAGCACAAACCCAGAGCATCGAACAAACCATGTATATCAATGCAATAACAAAGATTGTTCTTCATTGTGAAATATTCCTGCAAATCCAAGGAGCGCTTTCGGAATGCTGTAATTCGTATGTCTTCCGCCAGCAGATTCCATTCTTGTAGACGTGAGGCAAGCAGTTCACTTCGTTGCTTGGTAAGTATTAAATCACGGACCAAATCATTGAGTTCAGGCTGCGTGATGAGATGTTGTTCTTTCTTGGACTCGACTTGAGCTTCATAGCATTCGCCGTCTGATTCCGATTTGTCAGAGTCTGTTATCGGTCGGCATTTCAGCTGGAGGACGAGGGATGGGTATATCTGTAGAATGTTCCACAGGACGCATAGTAGAACGAAGATTTGGGTAGACGATAGCCTTTTTCCCTTTTCTGTTGCAACCTGTAATGTGAGACAATAGACATTATAGCATAATTGTGTAATACATTATGCAGAGCAGGATATGCTAAAATGTGCTAAAAACACCAAATTTGACGTATATTCAGAAAAATAAAAGATTCAAACCTGTGATGTTCGTTAAGCAGAAATAGCAATCAGGTGAATGGTCCAGCGGCTCTCTCCATACCATTGGAACACCGAATCCCAGACCAGGACCAATGCCTTTGAACCATGCAGATAACGAGCTTGTACATCTCACAGAGCAGATATGAGGCGCCCAGTGCTTGTCCTAATCACCAACTTTGCATGCGAAGTATAATTCATAAAGCTTTTTCACATGAGAAGACAACTTCCTTTTATACTGTTTTAACGTTAATGTCCCACAAATATAACAAAAACTGTCTGGCAAATTTTTGCAATTTCACACAATATAGTTATTGTCGGTGAAATATACATAATTTGATAGCTGTTATTCAATAACACTCACTTATAGCACCGATTTATGATAAAATATGGCTGACAATTTTGTTTTAAATGATTAATGAAAGAAATTTTTCATAAAATCAAGTGGAAACACAGAGCCGAACACCACCACCACAGCATATGCATGACTGAACAAAATGTAAATGATGCGTTCAGAGAACCAGTGGTTCTCAAAATGATACAATGAAATAGGGTCATTTTCATAAAATCGGTGGGTGATACAAATAAATGAGTATTATTTTCGCAATCTAGCATATAATTAGCCATAAAAATGACGATCTCATTTCCGTTTTTTTTTCACTGCTGTAGTGTTATTTTTTAATCAAATTGCTACAGTGTCACTGACTAATTGGTTTTATCAGCTATCCAGTTGTTAAAATTACTGTATGAATACACTATTTGGAGGATTAATAACCTTTGGCTATGGTCTGTCACCAATACCTGGGTTAAATCGGTGTTATTATAGTGCAAAGAAAAAAACGTAACAGAAACTTTTTATTTCTTATGAAATAAAAGCTACATTACTTACACATGTAGTAGAATATATGAAATACCATTTCTTGTAAAAGAAAATAACTTAATATAGCGGACACACTTTCTCAGAGTTGTATTATTTTCTAGAAATTGTCTAAAACTGAGGTGGAGGAAGACTTTTGAATGCCACTGTGTATATATATATATATATATATATATATATATATATATATATATATATACAATATATATATAGATATATATAGATATAGATATATATATATATATATATGGGAATGAACTCAGAATGGTTCCCTGAGGTTTTTATGATACACACAGACCGTGCATGGAACAAGGAACTCTTCCAGGAAAATCAAATCCACTGTAGTCCGAATAAGTAATAGTAAATGACAAATACTATAGTTTTTTCTTTTTCATGATGCTAGCCCGACATGGGCAACGGGTCACTCGCAAAGAGGTCCCAAAAATATAGCTTCCTTCACCAGCTATCTGCAAAACTATAGTATTTGTCATTTACCATTACTTATTCAGACTATAGTAGATTTAATTTTCCTAGAAGAGTTCCTTGTTCCATGCACGGTCTGTGTGTATCATATATATATATATATATATATATATATATAGAGAGAGAGAGAGAGAGAGAGAGAGAGAGAGTTACAAGGAGAGAGAGAGAGAGAGAGAGAGAGAGAGAGAGAATACATCTTTAGAAAGTTGTACGACATTTTATTAATAGCTACTTTCATGAAATTTAAGATAAAAGTGCAAAAAGCATACTTTCATTGTGTGTGTGTGTGTGTGTGTGTGTGTGTGTGTGTTGTACGCGCGCGCGCGACCTGGCTGGAAGTAGATGACCATAGGGATGGGGATAGAAAAATAATAATAATATTGATCGTTGACTAACACCGAACGAGGAAAATAATAATAATAATAATTTATGATCTGTCTGAGAGAGAGAGAGAGAGAGAGAGAGAGAGAGAGAGAGAGAGAGAAGGTAACTTTCGCGAGAATTTCGTACTTTATATTTCAATGGTTCATTTTTTGTATTGGCCCTTATCAGGTATGGAGAGATGTGCACAAGAGGTTGATTTATAATTACACAGCTGCGATCAAAGCTATAAAACTGAATAGCAAAGGAGATAACTTTTCAAAAACATATATTTTTTTATGTAAAATGCCGAGGAGCCAAACTCCTCTCACAAAAATGCATTTATGTGGAAGGGATGCGGGCAATGGAAAAAATCACAAGGATATATATATATATATATATATATTATATATATATACAGAGTGTCCCATAAAGTTGTATACACTCCTTGAAGTTGAATACCTTCCTTATTTATTCACATATTTGATATCAGTAAAGTTCACTGTGAAGCTGAAACATTACTTTGAAAGAGGATAATAAATAAGCATATTAATAAACTAGTTTATTGGCGAAAATGTTTAAAATGTCTACCTCTTGCATTTATGCACTGCTGAGCACGACGTAAAACAAACCTACATGCATGTGTACAGGTTTCCGGTGAAATATTTCTGCAAGCCTCTTCAATCTCATGTCGTAGCTCTTCAAGTGTATTTGGATTTCTTGCGTACACTTCATGCTTTAATTTACCCCACATAAAAAATCTAAAGGTGTTAGTTAATCAAGTGATCGGGGTGGAAACTCCTTACTTCCTCTTCGTTCAGTCCATCTGCCAGGTAAGTGGGCATCGAGGTATGCCCTAATCGCGCAATGGTAATGAGGTGGTGCTCCATCTTATTGAAAGTAGAAATCATCCTCGCCGTACTGCTGATGGATAGTAGGCATGGCTGATTCACGTATCATGTCGAGATACACAGGGTCGTGACTGTCCTATAGAAGAAAAAAGAGCCAAGTCCTCTGGATGACACTTCACACCCCGCTGTCACTCCCGATCGGTTCACTACCTTTTTCATAGAAATATGTGGATTCTCAGAAGCCCAGTAAATACTCTTATGCCGATTCAGTGTTCCGTTTAGCTTAAAAATTAGTTCATCAGACCATACAATTGTCTCAGGAAAGTGCTCATCTTCAAGACATCTACGTGAGAACCACTCGCAAAATTCAACTCGCCGGTCTGGATCGCTCTCGTTGATGGCGTGCAGTAGTCGCGGCACATATGCCTTAAACTCAGCAGATTTAAGTATCCTGTGTACACTTCTTTTGCTAATTCTGGTCTCACGCGAACACTGTCTGACAGATTTTTTCGGCGTATTGGTGATCATTTGAAGAACATTTTCCTTATTGTCTTCACAAGTCGATGTTCAAGGTCTTCCTGAATGTTCTTTGCACACGTCTTGCACAGTGCCATCTCGTTCAAATTTGTGACGTAATCTTGAAATAGTCAAACGTGTAGGTGGTGTAGCGGCAAATTCACGTATCCAACATCTCTGTACCTCGCTAATATTTTCGGTTTTGAAATACCACTTCAATATCTGCTTCCGTTGTTCGAACATCAAACGGGATTCCGCCATTTGAAATAGGGTACTGATAGGTTGGGCCGTTTTGCCTATAAACAAAAAGGACCTAGCCTATCCGTGGCCTATTTCTCCCATAAAATAAAAGTGACGTTTCAGCTCCACAATGAACTTTATTGATATCTTTATTTATATATACATATATATATATATATATATATATATATATATATATATAGGGTGGCGCAAAAGTCAGGAACCATAGGCACATTTTAATAATTTGTGTTTTAGTATGTGTTTTGTTCTTTTCAAATTTGTCACGTAATCTTGAAATAGTCAAAAGTGTAGGTGGTGTAGCGGCAAATTCACGTGTCCGCCATTTGAAATAGGGTACTGATAGGTTGGGCCGTTTTGCCTATAAACAAAAAGGACCTAGCCTATCCGTGGCCTATTTCTCCCATAAAATAAAAGTGACGTTTCAGCTCCACAATGAACTTTATTGATATCACTTCAAGGAGTGTATTCATCGTTATGGAACACTCTTTATATATATATATATATATATATATATATATATATATATATATATATATAGGGTGGCGCAAAAGTCAGGAACCATAGGCACATTTTAATAATTTGTGTTTTAATATGTGTTTTGTTCTTTTCAGATTTGTTGTTGAACCTATGGCACAGAAATTGACAATAGATGAATGGGTGAAAATAGTTTTAATATGTGCAAGGCGTGGTCACACACACCGATTAGTTGCTACTGCTTTTAATGACAAACACCCTGAGAGGCCGCCAGTTGTTCTGGCATCAGTTGGAAAACTGTTCACTCGCTTCAAAGAAATGGGAAGTGTTCATGATCGGCCGCGCAGTGGCCGGCCAAAAAGTTCAACCGATGCAGCAACATCACTAACGCTACTCAGTCACCTCAAAAACAGCCCACGTAAGTCCTTAAGAAAGTCATTCCAGGAAACGGGTGTCTCCAGAAGATCCATTTAACGAATTCTTACAACAAATCGTTTCCACCCCTACAAAGTCCAACTCGTTCAGGAACTGCACGGTGACGACACAGGCCGTCGTGCAGAGTTCTGCCAGTGGTTTCTACAACATCGACAGCTTCAACGAAGGATTATTTTCAGCGACGAAGCGATATTTCACCTCAGTGGTCGTGTCAATAGGCATAATGCACGCTACTGGGCCAATGAGAACCCCACTGGATGGAGGAAGGACATGTGCAATTCGATCCACGAATTATGGTGTGGGCTGCGCTCTGAGGGGGTCGGTTAATTGGTCCATACTTTTTCGACGGCAATGTAACAGGTGAAATATATCTGCATATGCTGCAAGCATTTCTAATAACCATACTGGATGACATTCCATTGGCAGAACTGGCGGAGATATGGTTTCAGCAGGATGGTGCACCACCAGATTTCGCAACCATCGTCCGGAGCTCTTTAGATGAAATATTCCCAAGCAAGTGGATCGGACAACGAGGGCCCGTCGAATGACCACCTAGGTCTCCAAACCTCACGTCTCTTGGCTTTTTCTTGTGGGGCCATCTCAAGTCGGTAGTCTATGCTGATCGACCCAAAACCATACGTTCTCTAAAGGATAAAATCGCATTTGAGTGTGCCAAAATCAGTACCAATATGTTCAGGAATGTTCAAACATCATGCAATTTTAGCTCATTCTTCGAAAGAAAATTGTTGCAATTCAATCAAATTCGAAGGGTTTCTTGCGGACAGCTTTTTTCAAATTAAACCATAAATTCTCGATTAAATTGAGATTTAGGCTTGTGACTGGACCACTCGAGAAGCTTGATTCTTTTGTTGAAGCCATTTCATGGTGCTCTTACTTATGTTTTGGATTATTATCTTGTTGTAGTACCCAATTGCAACCCATTCGCAACTTCCGAACTGAAGGCAATACATTTTCTTCTAAAGTTTCCTGATATGTCTTTGAATTTAAGATTCCATTGATAACAACAAGCTTTCGTCGACCAGAAGTACCAAAGCATCCCGAAGAAGCAAACTATCACCACCATATTTAATCATAGGAAGGGTTTATTTTTTCTCGAATGCAGTATTTGATTTTCACCAAACATACCGTTGCTCGATGTTCTCGAATAATTCAATTTTGGTCTCGTTTGTCCAGAGAACTTTCTTCCATTATGCAAATCCATCATTTTGATAATCATTGACGTAGTTTAAACGAGCTTCTTTGTGCACTTTACGTAGCAGAGGTTTTTTCGTGCAACTTTTCCATGTAAACCGTTCTTTCTCAATGTACTACGTACAGTGGCGGGATGGACATCGACTCTAGATAGTCTTAATGTTTGGTAAATATCACCTGCAGAGACTCATGGATTTACAGCAGCCATTCTTTAAATCCGTCTAGGTGTACGTTCTGAAATCTTGCAACGTCGTCCACACCTTGGTAGAGTTTTGATTGTTCCAAAGCCTTTCCATTTCTTTATAACTGCAACAACCGTCGTAAATGGAATTTGAAGTTGTTTTCCTATCGTCGTATAACTCTTTGCAGTCTTGTGCAGCAATAACATATTTCTTAAGATTTGTAGATAGCACTTTACCACGACGATCCCATTGCTTGTACAATCATCTGTCTTCCATGAAGATTAAAAGGGAAAATTCTATAATTCAGAATTGCCAACAGTCTCTAATCAATAAACAGCCAACTACTGACAAAATTTTTAAATTCTTCAAACCTAAGGTGGGCACAAAAAGTATTTAATAATTTTGTAAATAAATGTACGAAAACTTTTGCATTTTAACTTTTTTTTATTTTCCTCAAATTTTTTGATGTTTACCATTATATAATGGAGTTAAACTAATTGTTTTATGTGTTAAATTTTTCAAAACGAACGGCAAACTTTTCATAACCATCATTTGCATGGTACAAAAGATAAAAACGAATAAAAATGAAATATTTCTTTGTACGAATACTTATGAGTGCCACTGTACACATTTTTACCGTCTGGAGAGGGTTGACAAAAATAAGTAGATAACCTCTGTTTTCCCATAGTTTTTATTTGATAATAAAAGTCAATAAATAATAACTGATTTATTGAATCGACATATTTAGAATCGTGTTTTATGTAAAGCTGACACACGTTCTGGCATTCCATTGATGAGCTTTGGCATTTGTTCTCGAGGACAACTTATCGTGACGTCTATTTACTTTTGTCATCTCTCCGTTCTTTTTCCAGAGATCTTCGCTGTCAGCTTACCGTTAGTAATCATTTGTTCGTTTGTGGAAATTGCTTTTAAGAATCTAAGATGAAGATAAAATTGTAAGTTCCAAAAATTACAAAACTCTGAATCTTGTATTAACACGTAAGCCTCTTATTTAATGTTTTAAATAATAATCAGTGACGGGGAGAAACTGGCACACCGCTGAGGACAAATTAAAGCGGATTATTGCGCCAACGCTTGAATTATTATTAACCAGCACATCGGGATTCGAACCCCCGACCACAGAGTCTTCACTTCGCTTACAAGGAAACAGTGTGACCCACTGAGTCACGGATGCTATCTATTTAATATTTTGGTTGAGTATTTAATCGGCAAAAATTCTTGCTGGCTTTGTTGTCATTTATGGTTTATTAAGTAAATGATATATAAAACGGAAATATATATCCAAGAATGTAGTTTGGGAGTAATAGAGAAATGTAAGATTAGTTTGATAGCTCCCCCTTCAACCCCCTAAAAAATAATCAACCATAATTTATTATTTAATACAAAATATCAAAACAAAATTTACTGTTATTTCTTTTCTGTTTCCAAATTCATTGAAACTTTTTTGCGTGTTTGTAGATAACTTTATTATATTTCTTATCTTTATTTCTTTAACTCTTCTCTTCCTATTCTTTTTTATTGTTTTATTAATTCTGTATCTATTCTTGCATCTGCAAGAAAAGAAGAAAACATAATCTTCTTTATCGCTTCTGTGAAATGGTTCTTGGATTAAAGATAGCGTTCTTCCTTTCTTACGAAAGTTCGTTGGTTATTTATACAAGGGACTTTTTTTATTTTTTAGTTTCAAATCGATTAAATTGTAAATCTTTAAAGTCTCGTGTTATGGTCGTCCCTTTGAAGCTACATTTACCTAATGCCAAACTCAGATTCAGATTTTCTACGTCATTTGAAGAAAAACGGGGGAACTTCTGCAGAATTATTTCTGTTTTATATATTTTTCTGACAAAGAAGTTTAAGTGCAATTCTTTTTTTTTTTTGGCAAAATAAATATTTACCGAACAAGATCAAATAGTTTAAAAAATTATAATATTGATGATATTGGAAGATAGTCGTTTATTTAAGGGTTAAGAATCCATTCCGGGCTAATGACATCTGATCAGTTTGCTTATGTGAGTTAGGTTAACATAAATTAGGTTAATTTTTTAGAGTGTCGATGTTATGGTCTTGTCGACCAAATGGCCTTGGTCCATCCGTTCGAGTCCGGCGGACTGGACATTTGCAACTTAAGATTTCAACAGTAAAGGAATCCTGGGTCGCTTTTAGGGAGTTCGGAATCCAAGTTAAGTTGTGGATCCTCTCTCTTGGATGTTAATTAATTACAGATATCAATAAATGGAAGCAATGAACGGTATCGCTGTAAAGTTGTCCCATACAAAACACCGATTCTAGAAATTTAATTGTTCCATTTTAGTCTATTGTATGGAACAATTTCTTGGTAAAACAAACCGTCCATTTTTATTTTGGACCGATTTGAATCAATTTATTTTAATGTCGACATAATTGGGTCAAAATCGGTCCGAAAAGGAAAGATATTCCATCAGCATTCAACGATGGAACATTCGTTTTATCTATGAATTGTTCCATAACCGGTCCAACAAATGGAACAATAATTTTTTTAGAAACGGTGGTCTCTATGGAATCTGTGTTACTAGGGATTTCATGAAATCCCTAAAATGTTCAGGGATTTCATGTAAGATTAAGTCTTGACATTATCGTTAGTTTTAACGAAAATATTACGACGTAATCTAACCAACCGTCAAGGGTGTGCAGTAGGCCGGGTCGAAAAATTAAATTTGTGAATTTCCACATGCCTGTGTCCAAGAAATTTGTAGATGCACTATAAATGTTCAACAATGATTAAAAAAACTAAATTAATCAAGTTTTAGATGTTCCGCAAGTCCTCTGAAGATTGCAAATAAAACGTAAACCATTACAGAAAACTTTAAAACTTTTAAAACTTCATTTAAATACGTAAACTTTATTAATTATTTGGCAATTATGATTTTTTATTAAGATTTTTTTGTATTTTTTATTCTCGTTGCTATTAAGTTTTTTCTTGACTGTGTTTCGTCCAGAATATATATAATTTATATATACACAATTTTTCTTTTCAGAATTGATTATTTGAATAGTTAAATGCGCGTTGTTACACTAACAGAGTGACTTTCCCAAATTATCCGAAATGGCTGAGGCCGTAAAAGTGAAAGCAACTGTTGAAAAAATCATGAGTCCAGCTGTTTCCCTTTTTGGGAAAGCTGAGCTCAGTGGAAATCAACTTCCCCTATATGAAGACGTTTTAAAAGAATATTTACAAACAAGATATCTCTTACTTATAGCTAGTGAGGAGAAAAAAGAACCAAATGCTAATGATGTGGCAAGAATAGTTGCATCAAAGGTAAAAGAGATCTGGAAAAGTGCATCAATTCCAACAATATCAGAACAGCAAATATTAGCCAGAGTAAAGGATTGTCATGAAAAATCTAAAAATATGATGAAGACTGGTAGAAAAGGAAAGATTTTGAATCTAAACTGACCGCGTTCAAATCCAAAAATCAAAGGCTTTTTGATATTGCTGCCTGCAAATGCCATGATCTGTTTTCTTGCACTTATGAAAAAGAGCTAAAAGTTCCTGCCATGGAACGTTCTTTCCTAATTGACCAAAGAGGTGCACAAAAAATGGCAATAGGCAATATTGATTTACAGACAACGAAGAAACTGCAAATAAGGTCTGAGCGTAAGGACAAGAAAGAGCACGATTTTCTAAAAACATTGAAGATCGAGATATCAATAACCCATCCACTTCCAGGGAAGAGCCAATGGACTGGGATAACTTTCATACAATTCCTGATTCTGACACATCAACAGATACAGATAGAGAGCGTGATGATGATGATCACATTGAGGAAGGTATAAAGAAATCGGGTGAAGCACATAAGCTCACTCGTAAATTGCCTATTAGCAAAAACTTGTGATCGATTCGGAATATCAGACAGAGCTGGTGCAGCCGTTGCCTCTGCTGTTCTGGAAGATTTGATCTCATTACCTCTGAAGATTATTACAATGTTGTGGATAAGAATAAGGTGAGACGGCAGAGAAAGAAGATCAGAGAGAAGTTGAGTAAATCAAGTGAAGAAAGTTTAGAAACATTGTATTTTGATGGAAGAAAGGACTTAACTAAAGTAAATATCTGTAAGGATGGGAGGTACTACAGTACAACAATTACTGAGGAACACATCACGCTTATAGCTGAACCAGGATCAAAATATCTTGGGCACTTCACTTCTGTGACTGGAAATTCAACTAACATTTCTAAGGGAGTGATAAAGTTTCTTAACAGTAACAATATTAAGGTAGACAATCTGAAGGTTATTGGATGTGATGGAACCAATGCAAACACTGGCATACATAATGGAGTTATCAGGCAACTAGAGGTACACTACAATACTCCTTTTCATTGGTTCGTGTGTTTGCTGCATACCAATGAGCTACCTCTCCGCCATTTGTTTAATTATTTGGATGGTAAAACCAAAGGACCAAAAGCACTTGCTGGAAATGGCAAAAGTCTTACTGCGTGCGAAAAGATGCCAGTTGTCAAGTTTGAAGCAATCAAATCAAGTAATATGCCTTCTATTCCGGGGGATCTCGATCTAAGCCAAGATCAAAAGTATCTCATGGAAATTTGTAATGCAGTCATAGAAGGCCAATGTTCCCAAAACCTTGAAAACCGCAACCCAGGTTCTTTGAACCATGCCAGATGGCTTACGACAGCCAACAGAATAGTTACATTTTATGTTGCGACCAAAAAGCCATCAGAAAACTTGAAAACTCTGACCGAATTCATTGTTCGCGTTTATGCCCCAACGTGTTCAATATAAAGCGAAATCCTTACTATTACCAGGGACCAAGGCACCTCTGGTTTATGATATCTAGTTCAAGATACCTATCTGATGAGCTTAAGGCAGTCATTGATCCTGTTATTGAAAGAGCGGCATATTTTGCTCACCCAGAAACTTTATTGGTCTCGATGTTATTTGATGAAAGGCAAGTGATGAAAGGCATAGTGCAAGTGCATCCGGTGCATTCTCTTAGCCAGGGAAAGTGTGTCCTCGGGTATTAGAGAATTTAGACGGCCTAAAATTAATTTCTTGACAAGAGACTACACAGATTTAATTCGATTTGGAGACTACCCAAGACATGAATCACCTCTGACAAAAAGCTTGACAAACACCCAGTTAGAGCTTATCGTAAGGGGTGATGAAACTAACCCTCTATTGAAAAAGTACCCATGTCATTCACAAGCTGTGGAAAGACATGTCAAACTTGTAACAGAAGCATCAGCTTCTGTCTGTTGCCAGGAAAATAGAGATGGTTTTATAAAGGCAAGAATTGCTTCAAGATCAAACATGCCTACATTTGAGTCAAAAATGCGAATACAAATGTCAATAAACTACATGTAAAAACTAATGGAAGGGAGGTTGGGCTGGGCATGGTGTGGAATTCGACCTACAGCCCACTCCTCGTGGTGAATTCTAGGTGATTTGCCCTGTAAACTATTATGGCAAGTCAGCAAAGCGCTGTAGTTTACTATACGGAGTATCGGAAAAAATCACCAAAATTTTAAGTGACTTGTGGAACCTCAAAATATTTATATAAAAGCTTGAAACTTTGTCATGATACGTCCTATGTAGGTACACAAACTTTCGTAATACAGGGTAAATTAAACTTCCCAAAAAAATTCTTCAAGCAAAAACGACCCGGCCTAGTGTGCAGTTGACCTAACCGGTCATTCAATAATTTTCCCGTAGGTTTAACGAAAATATCACGACTTAACCTTACATGAAATCCTTGAACATTTTAGGGATTTCATGAAATCTCTAGTTACACAGAATATATATATATATATATAATATATATATATATATATATATAAAGGTCAACACAATGCTGAACATTTCATAAATTTATTTCAGTAGCCCAAACGTTTCGGCAACACATTTGCCATCTTCAGTGGAATTTAAAGATAATATAAATAATTAAAACAGTTACCGGAACAAAGTCGATCTGCACAATGTCGACATGCATAATGTCGATACTGAAATGTTAGTTTAAATTAGGTTATGTTACATTATGCCCAGTTACGTTACGCTAGGTTAAGTTAGGTCTAATTAGGTTAGTCTGGTTAGCTTAGGTTAGTCATTTTCCTTGAAAATCCGAAATTAATTTGAAATCTGAAATGCATATACAGTAAACCCTCGTTATTCTTGTTCTTTTTTTTTGGTTTAGTCAAAAGCCAACTATGGAAGCAAACGTTAATACTTACTATTTGTATTGCTTAGTAAGTATTCTTGATAAACCTTATACTTTAAATCTGTGTAACTTACACTGTCTCGTCATCTTTTCATTTTAATTGTATTTAATTGCGATTTTAATATTAATTTTAGTTATAAAATTTTTTCCCTCTAACTTTAATTATTTATATTATCTTGATATTCCACTGAAGCGAGCAAATATGTTGCCGAAACGTTTAGGCTACTGAAATAAATTTATGAAATCTTCGCCAGTGTGTGGATTCTGCTATTTATTTGTAAACTTCGGTTTCCTAAAAGTAAATCAATAACTACGTTAGTAGTATGGGCGAAAAGGAGAGAGTGCAATGCCATTGCAAATGTGGATAACTGTTGCAAAGGGAGGAGGGTGAATGTCGCAAGGGGTGTGCAACAAAGGGGGGAGGGGAATGTTGCAATAAGTTATGCAAGCTGGGGGGAGTCCACCTAACCTCTTTGGGGGAGGTGTGACGGCCTCAACCCCCAAAGGGGTATACCTAACCTAAGAGAGAAGGAGAGAGGAGTGTTCGCTTGGCTGCTTCCAAGCGCATATTTTTTATTTTTTTTTTTTTGTTTAAGGTGCTTGCAACCCTGCTGGATTATTGACACCATAGTTCTTTTTACAAGCGCATATTGAGAGTTCATCCGAGCGCCCGCTGTCTTATAAGTTCCTAATCAGCCAGTTGGCTTAGAAGGCTTCTTAGAAGGCGTAAATGGCTTGTTCAGGTGTACATTATTAGGGTTGAGTTACCAGATTGCGCTATTTAATTAATTAAAGCATATATTCCCGTCAATTGACTTTCCGCCAGTTGGCATAATCCGCCAGTTGGCTTAACCAGCCAGTTAACGTAGAATACCTAGAAGGCAGTTGTATATATTATCTTTTCATCTGCCAGATTGCGCTATTTAGATATTCTTGACAGATGGCTTAGAAATCCGTCTGTCGGTTTAGAAGGCAGGCATTTGGTACAATTAAATAATAATATCGTTTACAACCAAAAGAGTTAAACAAAACACCGTTACATCATTCTGTTATTTAGACGAATTATAATTATTGGAATCAATTTCACGAAATATATAGAAA
Source organism: Bathynomus jamesi (assembly GCA_023014485.1). Taxonomy (NCBI): domain Eukaryota; kingdom Metazoa; phylum Arthropoda; class Malacostraca; order Isopoda; family Cirolanidae; genus Bathynomus; species Bathynomus jamesi. The sequence continues at coordinate 406,749 of JAJOZX010004951.1, read as the reverse complement.
ATAAATGTACAATCAAACGATGGAATATATATGATCAAAAAATAAAATAAAAAATAATAATAGCATAAGAATACGAACGAGGAATATATATATAATCAAAAAATAATAATATACAAAACGATGGAGTATAACCATCAATATATTAGTACAGGATATATATATATATATATATATATATATATATATATATAAATAAACAGTTATATTAAATAATTAAATATATTGAAAATAATAATATACCAAACGAAGGAGTATAATCATCAACATATTAGTACAGGAAATATATATATATATATATATATATATATATATATATAATATATACACACACAATTGTATTAATATTAATATATTGAAAAAGAGATATACATCAAAATACTTTATGTTCTACTGCTTAACTAAAACACTAAACTCGCACGTAATCGAGTCTAGAGTCATATCATTATTGCTTTGCACTACGCGGTAAATACGATTTAACATTTTTCACCGCTCAAGGTGTGTGGGCGCCTATACTCGATATAAATGGCCTTCATATCGTTCAATACTATTATTTTGCCCACTTTACATTCGGTTGGCAAGGTATCTTTAAACACAGCTAGAATACACTCAAAAGCACGCACAAAGAAGGCATCGTTAGCCATCACGTCATTATTAAATACAAGTTTATAAACACTACTCCAATCGAGGGTTTTTTCTTACTGTCCCGAGCTTTTCAATCGTGAGCTCTTCTTCACCCTGCATAGCGGCAATTGAAATAATTTTCCAAGTCGTAACGACAGCTACTCATTATATAGAGGTAAAACTCTTCAGGGTGAACAGTGTAGGCGAGTTCTGCCCTATACCGCTCAAGTCCTTTGTACCAAAGTTCGGGATATTTCGAAGAGTCTAAACCTTTTAAATAAGCATCCAGCTCTAACCCATTCTCACCTTGTTCATTCATACAGTCGATAAATCTGTCGAGCAGAGCGGTGTATGCGTATTCAAGAACCGTGTCAAAATAAATCATATCCGTAACACGAGCGTCTAATATAGGCTTCAGCTTGCGGAATCCAACGATTTCAAACATTCTGTCGAGGATAAATCGTTTCGCGTAGGGACAAGAATGTTATTATCAGATGCATTCTTCCACATCAGTCGTATATCAATGTAAGGCTGATCGTTATTTATAAACAACGTGCAAACAACGGCATATGAGGGGGCATCACTAATTTGTTCTCTTCTTGTACCTACACCTGCAGGTATTTTTAACATTCCTCACCCTACTTCTCAACTATCACGAAGATTCTATTCATCTCCTCAACACTTAAATAAATAACATTACGTTTACCAGAGTTTGTCTGTCTACAAGTCGTTTCAAGTACATAGTTAATGGCACCAGTTTCGCACCTGAACACGCGGAATGACTTCGTCACGGACACATCGTACACGGCGTTGAGAATGCTTCTCAAAGGAAGCTCCATCGTATTCGAAGAATGCACGTCCAATCGGTTCAAGCTCTGAGATAACTATGAGCCACAGGTGGGCAGATCGGCTCGACGAGCGGAGTGAGTCACACCATAAGCTGATGAAACGTGTATGGCGTTGTTCCAAAGTGAATACTTTTAACCCATTATACTGGGTAGGTGTTTGAGAAATTTTCCGATACATGAAGCAATACCAGTTTTAATGTTTTATCACTCCCACTCCCCAGAATGCGCACTAGATATTTTCGTTCATTTCCACGAACTAAACACATTTTATTCACACTCCGGTGCACTATTTGATTGAAACATATGCCCATATTTTTTCTTTTTGCTTAGCAGACAATACTCGTCTCTAAACTCTGTTAAAAACTCGCACAGGCCTTTAGCCACAACCTCACTACAAACCTCGTCATGATATATATTAATGTTGTGGTAAAAAATACTTAAGATTCTCCATGATGACAAGATTTACATTCTCAGCTGTAGGGTACGAGTATTCGGTATGATGTAACGTGACAAAATATCGCTTGTTACACCACTCATCAACAAGACTCACTAACCATAACCGTTGCTTATCTTCTGCACGTGTTGTTTCTTCTACTTCGAGGTATATGTGAGCTTTTATAAAGGTTAGGTCTACAACATACTTCAATACATCGCTTGTACTACGAAATCCTACAATGCCCTCGACAGAATAGCCGTAGAGTATTTGTGCCTCTTGTTCCTTCGCACGGTTCAATGTAGCCTTAAAAGTATCAAAGGAAGGTGGAATAGGGAGTCTTTCAGTATCTACCACATCTTCACACTTTGCCGAATACCACTTCATAAACGTTGAACACGCAATATTAAAGGTAGCCAGGGCTTGCAGCAGACAACTGAACAAACAGGGAAGAGATATGCCCAGGTAGTAGTACAAGTCACGTGACTAATCATACAGGGGGCGGAACTTAGAACTTTCTCCTGTACATACGCACAAAGGAGAAAGTGAAACGCTAGCTGAAACACGATTTATTTAATAAACGAATTATTCAAGGTATATATTTAAAAATATACGTAATAATAAACATATCGTTAACAATACATATATATATATATATATATATATAATATATATATATATATACACGCAATCAAGGATTAAGGTGTCCAAAGGGTACGGTATCATAGTACCAGGTCACCTGGTAACGTTTCCTATAGGTGCTACGGCATACCTTCTTGCCCCTAAGTTCTCTTCACACACCCCAGTTTCTGCGCCCAAAAATTGTGGTTCCCCACAGTCAGTTGGAGTGGCTGGTCGCCCTCATCTTCCAAGCATACTAGATCCATCAACGAGCCAAATTTAACGACTCGTCGGTTCGCATGGTTAAGCGTGATACCATTAGCCTTCACGATATATCATATTTCATATCATCTCCACCCCCACCCGTACCACATAAGTTTTTGGCCCTGTTGATACAAAGGAGTCAGTGTCTGCACCATCACCATACTCATCCTTGATCTCGTCAGTTAACTCTCCGAGGAATTCCCCAATAGCTGGCATGTATTCACCCTCCCTCGCTGTGAACATTATGCTATCCGTGTCAGCGTACAGCACCCTCCGCCCAAGAGAGTGAACTAGTCCCCAAAGTTTGATGCGGGCGTAGGCCGTTGTGCTAGCTACAGGTATGTTTGTTACCCGTGAGGTATCTGTGGCCAGTTCGGTGTTGTACTATTATGTAAGTATTACCTACATTCGCGATCTCCATAACCTCTTTATCGGGAGCGTTGGCATAATCCCAGACTTCACTATAACTTTGTGCCAAATGAAACGTTCCCTTTGCCAGTATTCTGTGCAAATTTCCCCCAAAGACTGTTTTGACACAACTTTGCACTAAAGCGCTTGCCAGAATTCTTAACAATTTGAGAACTGTCAAGCTGTATACCTTTATGGGCACGGTAACGCTGAATATAATCCGTTTTTTTCATCTTCGGTATAAACTCCTCCCGGATATCCTGATACTTCTACCTTATCCTTCAAAAAAGCGTTTGTATGGCGTGAAAAGGTTGGGTAACTTCTGAAACCTCCACACTTTATGTATCTTCAATATTCTGTAACAATGGCGAACCGCTAGGTCCAGCTCAGGGCTTGTATATACACCTCTGATCTTACGCTGGTTGGTTGTATGATTACAATCACCGTTGTTATCCTCTGCGCACTTCACGCACAGGGGAAACATGAGCTTGTGATGTTTAATGACGGGTAAGATCGGCATCCATAAATCGCGAGGGGAGAACGTCTACGAAAGAGAGTCCAAAGTAGCGCTCACTCAAGTTAGCTGAGAACTCCTCGATGGTTGGCATGGTGGGACCCACGAGTTTTTCAGGCGCACCTACGGGGTACGGATTGTTCGTCATCACGTACGGGTATAAAGAACAGAAGTCGTAGTAATGGAGTTTCATGCCCTCCGTAGGCGGAAAGTATAGCTTGAATGGGTTTGTACGAACTCCAAACAAGCTGTCACCGCACTTGATGGGGTCCAACACCATTGAACGTTTGATGGCACTTGTTTCTTCACGGTACTGGCCATCTCTTTCCATCCGTGCATCATACTCGTGCCTCACACGATCTTGTGAGTGAAATGGCAGCCTATAAATTGAGCGCGGATACGGGTCTATGCGAGGCTGTCGGCGCGGGACCTTCCATGGAGGTACCCTGTGACGGCACACTCATGTCGTGGGCATCCATCCCACCAGCAGCCGTTAAAGGAGTACACAGTCTTCTCACCAGTGGTTGGATCCTCACTTAGGCCATCAACCCAAAAAACACGACCCGGTCTGTTGTTGTATGTGTATGAACCAGTAAATAGCCTTGTGTCCATAACTGCGGGGATTGTTTCTTTGAATGACAGCTAAGGTGTCTTTAAGCATGAAGTTATTCATGAACATCGTAAAACATAATGAGGCGATCGTGGTTGCGACTTGCAACGGATCACATTTGAAACGGGCTATGTACATCCTTCTAAAGGCCTGGAAACATACTTTAAACACGCCAAATCATTCACGCAATAACGTTCACATTAATCAGCTATAATGTATGGACTAGCTTCATTAAAACTGTTGTAGTAGCGGTCAAAATCTTCACGCTCACTATCACTCATGTTGGTGTAGTTAAAGTAATATTTGGGTGGAGGTATTCCTACGTAATTTAAAGTTTCGTTAGTGAGGAATGTGTAAGGGAAATACCCTTTTGAAACTTCAGCGGCTACGCCCATGATCTTGGGTAGCTTTGCTAATTTACAAGGTGTGAACAGCAGGGTGTCTTTAAACTATACATTACCTCTTATCTGCATCGGTATTAGTTTGTTTCCTCTTTTCAAGGGATCACCTGTAAATATCGCAGACGACTCGTGTTCAAGCAACTCCTTATAAAGGAACTGTGCGTCAAATTTTGCCCCGTTATGGGCAAGAATATACACAGTCATTTTTTATAACTTGTCCGCTAATTTGACAATATTGGATACAAAGAGTTTCACAGGGCTGTCGTATACAATCGTCTTAAAAATGTTTGTCCGTTTACCACATTTGTGACACTTTTCACACTCGATCTCCATGCACTCATCACAAATAGTCTGATTTACGAGTAAATGTGGAATAACCTCTTTGGTTTCAGCGTTCGTGTAAGTTTCTATATCGTAGTACACGGTTATGCAAGGGCTATTTTTAGGCTTACCATCTTCTATTTCACATACATACTTCACTCCATCCGCCTTATATTTTTCATGACATGTAGAACGGTGAATTTCATCGCATTTATGTTTGAAATTCTCCCAGTGATCCTTCATGTGAAACATACCGCACTTACAAATCCTCATTTTCCTGTAAGTGCCAATTGATTTATGGAGAGCAAAGTATTTATTATTGAAAAATGTACGTCTACACACATTATACGCCCTCTTCTCAGTTTCAACTACATGACTTTCCACATTTGGGACATTTACACTGCTCACATACCACGTAGCACTCCTTACAATGTTTCACCATATCATCAGCAAACTCGAGACATCCCTTACGCAGATCATGGTGCCTTCCATATTTTCGACTTTTATCATAACTAGCGTAGATGTTCCTGATAATCCTAAAATAAGTAGAGGTCTTGTACGATCTCTCACACTGCTTTTAAAAACATACACAGTCCTACGACGATCATCCATTCCAAATACAACACGAACACTCATTTCCTGCTCGACCCTTTTCAGCTCTTCAGGACCCATATTACACTCAAACTCAAGCTTACAATCTGAAGCCAGTTTACGGGCATGTTGCACAACCGTAGACAACCAAATTTTTTGCGTCCATGTATTTAGCACAGTGAACATATGAGCTAAGACTATTGCTATAAAGCCGCAACCACGATCGACGTTTAAATACTTTCTGTAAATAACCGGAAAATTGAAATTAAGAGTATAAGGTGTGGCACTATGACCAGCAACCCGGAATACTCTGTCAATATCTATCATGGAGTTGTCCATATTGAAGGCTGTACTACTTTGAGAGGCGTGCATTATACGGCCCAAGATATATTCTGTGTCTACAGCTGCCAAACGTTTTAATGGTATTGCTACCCAAAAATCATCTCCGTCAGCGTCATCTGAACCGTCCGGACTTCACGTTCGTCGCGGTTCTGAAGGGCAAACTCCACAATACTTTCAACTACGAGTCGCAGTCCAACACCAATGGGATACAGGGATCCAGGGTCAACCCTGACCACGTACCGATTTCTAGTCAGGGCAGGAGTGGGTAACGGTGCGCACCAACTCGAATGTTATACCTTCCACCACAGCACGAGAAGCTGCTGCTGCTGCTGGTGTATTTGGGTATTAGCCAATCAAATGTTCCCGAATAAGCGTAAGGAGTTTTTGGAGGTTTATAAAGAAGCCACAAGTCAGCGTTACGGATATTTGCTTTGTGACCTTCACCCGCGAAACACGTTTAGGGTGCTTCTAAGAACGAATATATTCCCAAACGACCTGAAACGGTGTATATTCCAGAATGACAAATAGGCTGAAGAAATATCGTGAATTAATAAAAATCTATCAACGATTGCCCGGGCACTGCAACAGATGTTTGTTAAAAATATCGACTCCGACTTTTTAAAATGCATCTGTGAAATCTGTCTTAATGTTATAAAATGTAATGTGCCAATGAAACCCCTCAGAAGGCTCGCTTACGTCGTTACAAGAACATAATACGTGCGCTCGCTCGTAAAAGTCAAACTGTGGGAAGAAAAAGCGAATTATTGTACAAAGAGGGGATCATTCCTCCCCATCTTATTTTCAGTTTTGGGACCTTTACTGACTAGATTAATATAATGAAGAAAGTGGTAGTGATTCCGCACGAGGTGTATGCTTCATTGCAAAGTTCAAAGATTCCAGACACGGTTCTAGAACCCCGTAAAAGTAGGCTTAAAAGAATGGAAAGCGATTGTTAGCCCTATTAAACAGTGAAAAGTCACCTGATGAGAAAAGGATCTTGTACCAAGAGGCTTTGCAGAAATTTCTTCATGATGAGTACGAAGATTATAAGAATCCGACAGAGCTCCCCGTGGTTATTAGGCACAGCGCGAGCAACGTGAGCATGGCGACATAGGACCTGGGCCCGACGTTAGAGATGACCAACCAAAGAATAACGGAACGCAACACATCGCATGTATTAAAAAGCAGTCTCCCACATACATTGAGGAATAAAGGCTTAAGTCTTTATAATCTATTGAGTGAGGACCCCATCATACAGTGGCCGATACAGGCGAGGTCATTGTTGAAGGAACAAGGGTACAGGATCCAATATCGTTGACATTGTCATGATCTGGTGAGAAAGTGGGACAGGCCCTCACCAACAGGATGGAAGCATATTAAAGCAAGACTACAACAAATAAATGTCCCCAAAACATTGATAGGTAATCTGAATAGGTTAAAAGACTTGGATCAAGTCTCGCATGTGTCACAACTGAGTACGCCATCCCCCACAGTAGCATCTCTGAAGAGGAGAAAGAAGAGAACAAACGGCCAACCTTATCCACGTGTCTCTAAAATACGCAAATGGCTAACATATTAAGAAAACGCTATTATGACATTTCTAACCCGCCTCCTATGGCGGCGTTAATAGACTGTACAGAGGTGTTTACGGAGTAGGGAAAAAAGATGTTGAGAGGTTTTTGCGGGAGCAGGATGCTTATACACTTCATAAACCGGTGAGAAAAAGGTTTAAAACGGCCAAGACAAGCGGCTTCGATTGACTCTATTTGGCAAGCGGATTTAACAGACATGCAAAGATATTCAGTGTATAATGACGGATACCGCTACATCCTATTCATAATAGATGTATTCTCTAGATATCTGTGGCTAATTCCTCTGAAAAATAAATCGCCTGAAACAGTTGCTAAAGCTACCAAAACGTTGATGTTAAAAGAAAAGGGTTCCTGGCTATTTTTGTACGGATATGGGGAAAGAATTTATAGGCCGCGCTTTTCAGAACATGCTGACAGAGTTTAATATCAGTTACTACGCTAGCAGTTCTATACATAAGGCCTCTTTAACTTAAAGAGTTCAACGTACCATAAAGGAACGCATGCATCGCTATTTTACACATAAAAACACATACAGATATATAAACATTCTGAGATCATTGGCCTCGTCATACAACCGTTCACACCACCGTACGATTGGCACAACTCCTAACGAAGTTTTAGAAAGAGGTACGCGCCTAGAGGTGAGAAGAGATGGAGCACCGCCACCACACTCTACACCTTCCAAATCAATGATTATGTAAGGCTATCACGTTCAGGGAATAAATTCGCGAAGGGATTTGAGCAAGGATGGACACGTGAGTTTTTTAAAGTTCGTGCTATGAGACCTAAAGGCGTGATAATGATGTATTACGTTGAAAATTTGAATGGGGAAGAAATCGCAGGAGGCTTTTACAGCGAGGAGTTGCAGAAAGTGATTTCATTTAGGAAAAAGTGTTTAAAATTGAAAAAATTTTAGGCAGCAAAGGTTCAGGAAAGAGAAAAATGCACCTGGTGAAATGGCTAGGGTACCCAGAAAGCTTCAACACTTATATAGAAGCTGGTGCAATAATGAAGCTTAAATAGTATGCAACATGGCGCCTAACCACTTTTATGTCACACTCCCCTCCTCTTCTGCTCTGTCTTTACATCCTAACAACACCCTGGTCAACTTTGTAACAGAACTCCCTGGGCCAACTGAGTTGGAACGTGATTCGTACGAAGTTGGGTTTTGTGAATTCCAGCTAGCCACCAAATTTTTAACTCTTGAAAATGAAAAAATTATATTTTTCATCCTTAGAAGAATCGATGAGTGTGAAAAATTAGGCATAACCTTAGACAACATTATGTGATCAGTCCTGTTCGGTGAGGTACAGTACTATAGTACAAATGTAACACTAGGAATCTGTCATTATGATACAGCCATGGATATTTTGACGGGGTTAAACAAAAGACTTGAAAAATTGTATCTGACAACCGATTTACTTTTTGAAGTCGTAAACATAGACACGCCTACACGCACGTTGAAGTTAAAATCAATGCTTCGTAGAAATATTAAAGACAAAGAGCTGTTCAGAATTGTGGCCTTGGGTCGATATAGCGCAGCTCTCCAAAGAGATACCTTTCACGAGGCACAGCATGACTTGTCCAGCTTAATGTATCAGCTGAAGCTGGAGAAATTGGATGAAAGCTGCCCATCCCCAGACATGTGCTATATTTACAGCAATATCGTGGAGCATCAATTTGTTGGGGACACCTAGGCGCGCCTGCTGCGCATTGCACACATCCCCAACCATAGAGGGGAAAGTTTTAGCATTACATATGACAAGCCCCATTATGTGAATGTTGTGGCTAATTTATTAACCAATATATCGATATATATAAGAACGATTGAGGGTAAAAAATTTCCTATTCGGTGATGGGAGCTTAACAGTGAAGCTACACTTTCGTCGCTTTCACTTATAATGACTCGAAGGTCTTTCACAGTCTATCGAGGGTGAGATATCAACGTGGGAGTGGGCTTGGCTCCATTTTTTCAACCATACTACGCAACGCTGTCCCACTGTTGAAGAGGGGGCTAGATACCTCGGGAGGAAGGCGTTACAATCAGGTTTTAATGCGGTAGAAGACATAATGGGTGGAACTAAACCTAAAGAAATTCTAAAAAAACATTTAAAACGTACATGGGACGAAATCATCAAAGATGCAAAGAGAAAAATGCGTGGTGGCGGAAAGAAGAAGAAGAGGACTGTCCGGAAGAAGGGGTTACCAACACGTGGCGCTAAACGTAAAAGGACATCAAAAAAGAAGTGTTCTAAGCGTTTGAAGCCTATGAATGATAATTTTTTTAACTGATATAAGCCGAGGACACTACTCTCACGAATCATAGGCTGATTACTAGTTGTCGAGAGAGGTGGCACTATTTCTGACTCGTCATGGCGCGTTTCATCCATCCGTGTAGCTCACAATGTTGTAAATTGGAACTGTCCCTCTTTGATATGCCCCCTACACAGGTTTCTATTGAGCATAGGGACTTTATTGCAATTAACCCATTAAACACAATTAGTTCACCGAGTGCCCCTATAGAACTCGTGATACCCAGCTCAGGCCATTACTTTTTTGATCCAAGCTGCATGCACATGTACGCTAAACTGCGTATAGACCATTCAGATGGCACGGACTGCGATGATAGTTATTCTGCATACCCTGAAATAACTTTCTACACTTCATATTCAGCCAGTGTCAGGTGTATTTAAATCAGTTTAACATCTCGGCAGGAACGAGTTTTTATCACCTACGAGCCTATCTGGAAAATGTTCTCAACTTTTCAAAAGAAGCGAAGAACACCTTTTTAACTGCCGAGGGCTGTTATCAGACTAAAGATGAAAGTGGTATAAAGGATAAATTTAAAAATTCTAAAAAAAAGATATACGAATGTTTTGGGCGTCTTCATACAGACTTCACGTTCCAGGAGAAACTGCTTATGAACGGCATCGACATGAAACTAAAACTCAACCGCACGAGTCCTGAGATCTGCATAAATCTGGGACCTGATCAAGAAAAGGGCGCGAAACCCGTTGTAATTGACATAATGGATGCGTATTTGCCTATACGCCGTGTGAAATTAAGTTCGCCAAAACAAATAGAAATAGAGAAAGACTTAATACACGCCACAGTAAAATACCCAATTAACAGGGTACAGATCAAGCTATACACGGTGCCACCCGGGTTGGCATCAAAACAACTAGAAAAAGTTGCACTTGGAGTCCTACCTAAAAGGATATTAATTGGAATGCAGGACCACGCCTCGACGAATGGAAAATATAAAAAGAGTGGCTTTAAATTCGAGAATTTCGGCCTTAAAAATATTACTCTATATGTAAATGGCGTTGCATTGGGAGGGACTACGAATAAGGACTATTCATCAGACGCGGTATTCACGCTCTGCGCGAGAGCTTATAGTAGTCTGGCTCATAATACAGGTGCCTGTGACGAGCTTGGGTTTGGCGTAACGCAGAAAGAATTTGTCGAAGAATTTAACCTTTACCCGTTTGACATTACCCCTGACTTATCTGCTAGTGTAAATACACACTTAAGTCCACAACAAAGTGGGAACATCTCAGTCAGATTGGAATTCGCCAACCCTATAGACCCGCCTATTAGTGTACTCGTGTACCTCGAATCACAAGCTCTAATAGAAGTTGATCGCTTCCGGAACGTTGTCACGGACTTTTAAAATGGACGCGAATACACTCCAGAGAGTAATGAAAAGTGACAGAATCACACGGTCCAAATTTATCGGTGTGTTTGCGAAGAATGAAACAATGAAATTGCCAACTACGAGAGATTGGTGTAGTCTTATCGTCAACACCGACATTGTTCGGGGTGAGGGGATTCATTGGTTTGCAATCTATTTTAAAAATAGGGAAAGAATGTACTATTTTGATTCACTCGGCACTCAGCCCTGGAGTGACCCTGTTGTCGTACAATTTATCGAACAGTTACATGTCCCTGAAATTGTCTGGAATCCTTACCGCTTCCAAGATATTTTAGAAATACTTGTGGCATGTACTGTCTTTCATTTCTCCTGCACATGTCATGTGGGAGATGATTTATAAATTTTTTTAAATTATTCGATATGTGCACCACTGAGATGAATGACGAGTTGGTATGCAGACAGATAAAAAAAAGGTACCCATTTGTGAGCACTCGCTGTATTGTGTAAAGTTTTACGTGTGTATATATAACTGTAACTATATTGTGTAAAGTTTTACGTGTATATATAATTGTAACTGTAAAATGTCTCCATTAATGTCATTCTTATTTAATGGACGCTAGTTCTGTAAGCCGAATTGTACTAAAACATGCTTTCTACCATTTAACAAATTAAATGAAAATACAATGTTTTGTTCTTAACCAAAAAAAAACTTACATTAGTTCCTCGATGACCTGGCATTCGTTGGACCTGATGTGAGCCAATACTTCGACCTCGGTATTCAGGTCACTGGCTTGGCTGTGCGGTAAAGCCTCCAAATCATTTACTCGCCTTTCATCAAAGCTGTCGCGAAAAGTTGCTATAACACGATCAAGTTCCGCATCGGTCCTTTAAGGAGAAATTAACATGAATAGTTCATACTGAATCTTTTATAATTAAAGTCCATTTTTTCATAAATCGATATGTATTCAGAAATCATAGCTCACTGCTAATGCAAACTAGGCTATAATTGAGGATACCCGCTAATGAAACAGTTACGATAAAATGTGAGTAAAAGTGTATTACAACAACACCGGTTATATGTATATATATATATATATATATATATATATATATATATATGCCGAAATAATCACGTAGGCGACACAGAATGGACAATAATTAAGAATCTATTGTTTTTCACCAAAATACACACAGGTGTTTTTATATATATATATATATGAAGAGAGAGAGAGACCTGCAAGGCGTTACACGTGCACTAATTTCCACCTCAAAAGGAAGATTACGTGGGTGTACTACACATCATCAGCCAGCACCGGGTAACGAGCCCGGGACAGGGTTGTTAACACATACGTCTAAATTTAAATTAAATTAAAGATTAATTAAAGAGTTACAATAAGAGAAATGCTGATTACGATACCTGGCAAATTATAATCACAAAGCAGATATCCTGACGAGTTTCAAAGTAAGCACCGGATAATCTTAAATTTTTTAATAATTCTAAAATCCTACCTGTAGACTTTCTATAAATTTATCAGTAACAAGCGTGTAATAAAATTTTACTTTTAATTAATAAATTTCGCTGTCTAAATGACGTTATTGATTAGATGGGTGTGCTATGTATCGTCTGCTGGTATCGGGTATCAGAGCTCGGGTCCGCAGACAATTCTCAAAAGTTTTAGTAATTCTAAAATCCTACCTGTAGAACTTTCTATAAATTTTTAAGTTATTAAGAAATGTATTATTAAAACCACACCATATATATATATATATATATATATATATATGCCGAAATAACCACGAAGGAAACACAGAATGGGCAATAATTAAAAACCTATTGTTTTTCACCAAAATACACAGAGAGAGAGAGAGAGAGAGAGACCGGGACTCGACCTCTGGCTGATATCCTTTCACTTAGTTTTATTACGACTTTTTATAGCACTTGCACTGAATGATACGATGTATATAGCCCGAGAATAAATCACAAACTAGTTTTTCAAAATGCATATATTATGGCTTTTTATAAATTATTTAACACTGATACTGAATGAATCGAAGTATATAGCCCGAATCACAAGTTAATTTACTTACATTTCAAATGATGTATCTCTTGGTTCTTGCATTCCATCGCAAATTTCTGCAATGCTTTGTGTGGAGAGAAGTTCATTCTGGTCAGTCGCCTCGAAAAGGTGGAGCGCAGCCGCTGCGTAGAATTCTCCATCTTCAAACAATTCAGGGGAGATGTAAAGCTACTGTGACTGACTCAGGACGAGATATTTCTGTAGTACTCACTGATAATGGAACTGATGAGGATTCCAGATGAAAATACCCCCTTTTATATACGCGGTCTAATTGTAAACACCCACAATACCGGAATCGCGAGTTTCCTATTGGCCGTCGGAGAAATTTGGGTGGAGCCTAACGTATGAGTGCTGCCATCCACCAAACAGAGGTCATGGGGCCCCGCCCACTGGGTTGTAATTGGATGTCCCGTGAAATCTGGGGCGTGTCAAATATATCTTGCCCGTTCCATAGATATCTTCCAGAAGCATAAGAGAGAGAGAGAGAGAGAGATGGAGAGAGAGATTGGAGAGAGATGGGTGGAAAATAAATTTGAAAAATTAACTGCCCGTGACGGGAGGGCAACCTTACGATAAACGTCTGAGTTTAAACTTTATGATGTCCAGAGATCGCGTGTGATAAATATCCATTTTTATTGCCTCAACTGTGAATATATATTATATATATATATATATGTGTGTGTGTGTGACACACACATATATATATATATATATATATATATATATATATATATATATATATAAGCACACCGGACAAAAAATTAGTCACCCCTAATAGCACCGATAGTAGGAAGTTCAAGGTCACAGAGAGGGCGCTGATGTAGCATTGGTAAGTGACAAGTAGCGGTGACGTAGCACACAGGATCAGATCTGTTTCGTGAGGTGGTGAAGAACAAAGTGTGTGTTGGATATAGTCTGCAAAATGGGTCGTGAGGCAGACGTTACTCAGTGGCAAAAAGGAGCCATCGTGTTTGGCAGAGCCCACGGACACAAAATGTCTGAAGTAGCCCAATTTGTTGGTGTGTCAACGCGTACTGTCCAGCGAGTTTACAAAGAGTGGTGTAGTTCGCAATCAACTGAAAATCGACGGCGTAACTGTGGCCGGAAAACAATTCTCGACAATAGGGACCGCCGCCATGTTTCTCGTCTAGTAACTGCAAATCGTTTTCAAACCAGAGAATAATTGCTCCAAGAAACCAATGAGGTTCTCCAGCGACCAATTTCCGAACGGACATTGCGACGAGAACTGCATGCGATGGACATCTGGAGCAGGGTACCACGGAAGAGGCCGCTGTTAACAGCAAGTCACAAATTGGCACGTTATAAATGGGCTCAGAGGCACAAAAACTGGACTGCGGCAGATTGGAAACGTGTAATTTGGTCCGATGAGTCCCGTTTTTGTTTGTTCTCCAATGATGGGAGGCGACGAGTACATCGCAGGTCCAATGAAGCCTTTAATCCTGAATGCGTCGAAGGTGTTGTTCAGGCTGGAGGTGGTTCCGTGATGTTCTGGGGATGTTTTTCGTACCACGAAATGGGCCCTCTCGTTCCAGTGACGATGAATTTGAACCAGCAGGCGTACCTCCGCATACTAAACTCGCCGGATTCGTGTGGTTATCAAGGCCAGAGGCGCCGTCACACGTTATTAGGTACATTCTGAGAAGGGTGACTAATTTTTTGTCCGGTGTGCTTATATATGTGAAGGGATTTACACCCCATCTAAAATAACTTAAAAAATTAACTAGCCGTGACGGGAGATCGGCGGTACAATAAACTTCTGTATTCTGTAGATATCTATGGCTAATTCCTCTGAAAAATAAATCGTCTGAAACTGGAAAATAATTTTGAAAAAATTAACAGAGATGGATTGGGAGGGGTACGCATTATAAAGTTTATGACGTCGAGAGAATAGAAATAAGATTCCATCGAAGAGAAGTTTATTATCGAGATTTTAAGTCCGATGTTATCTTTCGGTTCCTGGCGCCACTAAAGCTCGCTGGTAGAACAGGTGTTTCAAATTTTATTTTTAAAGGATAAATCTTTAACAGTCGTATATATATATATATATATATATATATATATATATATATACACACACATTAACATCACCTTATTAATTCACTCATGACGAGAATAATACAGATTTCCATTCCGCAATTTTCAGAACGTTATTTAATATAATTGTGTATATATATATATATATATATATATATATATATATATATATATATATATATATACTAACATGTTGTTGATTATACACCAGCGTTTTGTGTATTATTATTTTTTGATTATAGATATATATATATTCCTCGTCCGTATTTCTTATGCTATTATTATTATTTTTTATTTAATTTTCTGATCATATATACTCGTGATAAATATTATTTTTCACAAGGTGATTCCGTTATTCTCGGTAAATCGTCTTATTCCGCTCCCTGTATATTCAGAAATTAGGCATAAATGTGCAATAAAATCCTAGATTTGTTTGAATTATGTATTAAATGGAATTAATGTGAATTAATGCAATTTGACGTGATAGCTAATTATAAATTTTGGAGCTTTTGTGTACGTTTCTTGTACTAATTAGTAATTTTTATAGTTTTCAGGATTTTTAGATGAACTTTTTTCCGGAACTGTACATATATAGGCTTTCTTTGGTTAACCCTTCGATAGCTTCCGCCCGAAATGTTCATTCTGACAAAGGTCAAGCTTCACACTCCACTTTAGACCTACAGTTTAACGGGGAATCCAACCGCCCAACTTGTTAACCACGAGGATACCCAGAGTTCCCATTTATTTACCATCCATTTGTGTAGAAGGATTGCTGCGCGCCGTCAACGGGTCTCGAACCCGGTGCATATATTCGTGCATATAGTTGTGTGTGTGTAATAATAGGGGGTTTATGGGAATATAGTCGGGGGTGTACGTGGTTTGTGTGCGTTTCTTGGCTGTCCAAACGATGCATACACTGTGCCAACTGGCTGATAATGCCTGGAGGCACTGGCTTCTACGCCAACTGGCGGATTAGGACCTTATAAGACAGCAAGCGCTGGGATGAATTTTCAATATGCGCTTGGCCGCAGCCAAGCGAACACTCCTCGCTCCTCCTTTCTCTCTTAGGTTAGGTATACCCCTTTGGGGGGTGAGACCGTCCCACCTTCTCCCCCAAAGAGGTTAGGTGGATTCCCCCCAGCTTGCTGGGGGAGTTCCCCTTCATTGCAGCTTGGAGGATAACTCCTCTCCTCTTGTTGCATAACCCCCTCCCCATTTGTTGCACAACCTCTTGCAACATTCCCCCATTTGTTGAACACCCTTGCAACACCCCCCCTTTGCAACATTGCTCAACATTTGCAATTACGTTGCACTCTCTCCTTTTGCGCCCATGCTACTTACGATATACATATGCAGCTTTTTTTTAACGGTCGTCCGGTCGTCCGAGACGGCTAAGTATTCTAAATTAACCATTTCTAAATTAACCCCTGGGGTTAAAATTAACGGGCCTTTAAATTTTAACTCCAGGGATTAATTTAGAATACTAAGTCGTCTCTGATGACCGGACGACCGTTAAAATAAACCCCGGAGCAAGTGTAGTGTACGTCCCCCTGTGGTGCGTAGTGTAGTTTACGTTCTTCTACATTATCCTAGTGTAGTTTACGTTCTCCTACATTAGCCTAGTGTAGTTTGGGTTCCCCAACTTTGTCCGCGTATACCTAATCAAATAAAACGTTAAAACGAACGAAAATATTACGACTTAACCTAACCAAACCAATCGTCAATTATATATATATATATAATTGACGATTGGTTAGGTTAAGTAGTAATATTTTCGTTAGCTTTAACGTTTTATTGATGGATTCATTTAAAAAATGTCTCCTAAAGATCCTGGTGTAGTTTACGTTTCCTAACTTTGACCTAGTATAGTTTGTGTCCCCTTTTGCGTCAGGGAGACGTAAACTACACTTGCTCCTAAATCCCTGTCATCAAACGGAGTGTACACTCAAAAAATAGGTGTGTGTGTGTATATACAGGGTGTCCCATAAGTTCGGCATCATAGGAGAAATTCATATTTTTCTATTTCTACAAACCATAATTCATATTTTTCTCTTTCTACAGGCCATAATGTCTGTGAGCAAGGAAGAACGAATCCAGATAATTCTACTCATAGGAAATCGGAGTCAAAGAGAGGCCGCTGCTGATTTAACAGACTGCATCCAGACCAGGAGCCAATAATACAGAGTTGTGTTAGCAGACTTGTTGCAAAGTTTAAGGAAACAGAATCCATAGAAGATAAACCACGCAGTGGACCTTCAAGGAGGTCCACTGACCATGATACAGCGACTGCTATCCTGGCTCATTTTAACAGAAGTCCCAATAAGTCTCTTCGGCGATTGTCCGCCGAGACAGGAGTGTCGAAAAGTAGCATCCATCGCATTCTTCAGGCTCACAAATGGCATCCATATAAACTTCAGATCCTACAGAAATTAAGCGAAGATGATCCCGACCGGCAGATGGAATTTTGTGAATGGGCTACGGTACAATATGCTCGGGATGCCAATTTCCCGTCCACCATTCTGTTCAGTGACGAGGCTGTTTTTTATGGAAATGGTGAGGTAAATTGACAGAACACCCGCTACTGGTCTCAAAACAACCCTCACTGGTATACCTCTTCAAAGGAACAAGGTGCATCTCGGGTGATGGTATGATGTGGCATTTGGAAGGATCGCATCTTTTTCGATGAACATGTCACTGGAGGCACCTACCTACGTATGCTCAAGGAAGAAGTATTTCCCAGTGTCTTGAACGAAGAAGGAAATTTCCCAACATGGTTCCA
Organism: Bathynomus jamesi; assembly: GCA_023014485.1. Taxonomy (NCBI): domain Eukaryota; kingdom Metazoa; phylum Arthropoda; class Malacostraca; order Isopoda; family Cirolanidae; genus Bathynomus; species Bathynomus jamesi. The sequence continues at coordinate 388,616 of JAJOZX010004951.1, read as the reverse complement.
GCAAGACGGCGCTCCTGCACATTACAGCACCCAAGTAAGGGAATACCTGTACCAACAATTCCCTGGTCATTGGATAGGACGTCGAGGGCCTGTGGAATGGCCAGCTAGAAGCCCGGATCTCACGCCACTAGGTTTTTATCTCTGGGGCCACTTGAAAGCGCTGGTATACGCAGAGAAAATTAGGAGTGTTGAACATTTGCGGCAGCGCATTATTGGGGCATGTAACACCATTACTCCTGACATTATTCACCGTGTGCTTGCTGACTGGGTATCACGTCTGAATTTGTGTATTGAAAACAATGGTGAACATATTGAGCACGTTCTGTAAATAAAAGCTTTTGTTTTGCCTTTTTTTATTATTTTTCCTATGATGCCGGAGTTATGGGACACCCTGTATATATATATATATATATATATATATATATATATATATATATATATATATAATATATATATATATATATACGAGTGTGTGTGTGTGTGTGTGTAACATGCGCTATAAATTTCCTTCCAAACAATATTTATAACGCTCAATATGTTAATCACCTTTTATTTACGCTTTTGAGTGCAGCAGAAATTTTCGCTTATTTAGCAGTGGATATTTGGAATAATATTCTGAATGAATTAAAATCAATCGGTGCTCACTTAGCATTAAAATCTAATAAATTCCAAAGTTACTAAATGCTGTAATTGTTAAAGTTAATGTTATTATTATTCTCTTATTCATACAAGTTCGTTAAAGGAGTTGTTTTGAGTAAACCCAAATTGTTTGATCGTACACTTCGTTTAATGAAGTTAATTTGCATTTCACACTTTCCCATTTCACTGCTTGTGCATTTATGCTTCAGGAAAACTATTATCAGTGAAATAACTGTTACCTAGAAATAGGGTGACCATTTAAAAAGGAGGACACTGCGTATGTGGCCGTACGTTAACATATATATATATATATATATATATATATATATATATATATATATATATATATATATATGGTAACGTACGGCCACATACGCAGTGTCCTCCTTTTTGGAAATTTTGAAATGGCCACCCTAAGGACAGAGTGCTCAAAAGGCGGACTGTCCGCCTAAAGCCGGACGTCTGGCCACCCTACCTAGGAAGGACAAAGATAGTTACCTAAAAATGAAAAAAGTATGAAAATATATTTTAATATTCGAGACTCTTAATTTTCTTTTCGACAAAATACAGAGTATCTGCAAAAGAATCGTATAAATTCAGCTTATTTCAAATGGAATTTGTACGATTTTTTTGTGAATACCCCGTATTTGCAAATTTCAAACAAAAATAAATGTAACGATAAAACTGAATAAAAATCGTGTTATGCTTAATTAAACGAAGTTAGTACAATTTTTTTTGTTCTAAATCGAGGTTGAATATCAGTTTAAGTAAAGTTTAACCTTGAGAACGAATGTATCGGCGAATTTAATTACCTTTTTGCATTTGTTTAGAAATGATTATAAGTTAGTGAATGGGTTTAAGATTAATTACCATGGTTTCCATGACAACTGGGGAAAGGGGAAAAATGGGAATAATTCCGGTAAGAGCTAAAACAACTTAAACTGTTGATTGTCTTGTTTGTACTTTGAGGGAATGAAATTAAGGGACATTCGCTTCTTTGAACGAATTTCTAATAGCACAAACGTGGATGCCGTTCAAACATAGGAATGGTAGATTACATGGTTTCACACACCACACACACACACACTATATATAATATTATATATATATATATATAGAGAGAGAGAGAGAGAGAGAGAGAGAGAGAGAGACGTCATAAATGGCCATTTCGCTCCAACTTTTGCGTTAGTTTTCATTCGTATTTATTTTTTACCGAGTAGCTACAACGGGTCATATTTGTTACAGTATAGTTCAACTTTTTAATCACTTCCTCTTATGTTAAAGTAGGGGGAGGGTTCCACTAAAAAGTTTTGAGAAAGCGCTTTTTTACCGTATACAATGATTATTTTTTCGAATTTGAACAGTGTTAAGATTTTAATTAAAAAATTCAAAGTCAAAGTACTCCTACTTCATACGACGTCAGGCTTTAGTACACCCAGTTTTAGGCTAGGTCAGGTTAACCTAAGTTAACTTCGAAAAAAGTATCTCCTACTGTACAAGAAGAGGTGCTATTTGAGAATTTAGCCATATATACACAGTATATATATATATATATATATATATATATATATATATATATATATATATATATGTATATATATACACACACACAAACTCAGAATGGTCCCCTGAGAAACTTATATGTTAAACACAGACAACACAGACATGTCCCAAAGCTGGATCCTGTCTGCTTTGCAGATAGCTGGTGAGGGAAGCTATATTTATGGGACCTCTTTGCGAGAGACCCGTTGCCCACGTCGGGCTAGCATCATGAAAAAGAAAAACTATGGTATTTGCCATTTACCATTACTTATTCGGACTATAGTGGATTTAATTTTCCCAGAAGAGTTCCTTGTTCCATGCACGGTCTGTGTTTAACATATATATATATTAGGGTGATTCAAAAAAATCAAAGTTTTTTTTTTTAATTGTTCAACCTGTATTTTTGTTCCCTATGACAAAAAAGTAGTGTATGCCAAATTTGGTGAATTTTAAATAAAATTTACTATGTGCTACCAGGCGTCAAAGTTTCCCTTTTTTTCAATTTGTTTGTTTTTACAACTTATGATTTTATGTTTAATTGTTTGAATTTCTGAATTTTTAATTAATGGTTTATATACTAGCTTGCTTTTAATTGATGTTTGGCACTCGTAATTTTGATACCAATTAATCGATTATGGGAGCTAGGCCTAACTCACCATCACCTAGTTGCTCAGTTGGGAGAAGTTCTACGAGAAAAGAAACTGAAGTATGGCTAATTGGGCAGCCCTCTGCAGTACTAAAACATCCGTATTACCATCAGAGAAGGAAATGATGGCCCTCTTCATGCACTACAGAAATATTAAAAAGCAAAACATTAGAGAATCATGCTGCTCTACTGCAGATGATGTGCTAGCAGTTTGGAAAAAAGCAGGAATACCAGCAAAACAAAGAATACATGTAGTAGATAAAATTCAAGGAATACTGAAGGAATGACAGCTGCTTAAGAAAAACAAAGCAAACAAATTGAAAAGATCACAAAATTTAAATAATAAAGAAGAAAAATGGAAAGATAAACTGGAAAACTTATTTGACATTGCTCATGAGAATGCTATGCAGCTTATAAAAATAGAAGATGATAAGAAATTCTTGAAAATGCAACGTGAGAAAGGACGTCATGGAAAAATGGGTACCATTGATAAGTCTGTTGCTAAAAAAGAGCAAAGAGCAGCAGAAAAGCAACAACGTTATGAAAAGAGGAAAGCAGAAGAAGAGATCAAAAGAAAGAAGAGTGAAGAGCTGTCATACTCACCAGTACATCATCAGAATCAGAAGAGAGTAAAAGTGATGAATCTGGTTTCTATGCTGCACAACCTTCAACATGGAAAAGTAAGGTTGGCAAACGTAGAAAATTGTTTGATGATAAATTATTAGGAAGTCTTGATGTTGCAAAATTGAGTGACAGAAATGTGTCTCTTTTAATGCAAACAATCAGACATCGCTTGAATGGGACATCTGCGAACAAATAAAATGCATGTGTTTCAATACAACGGCAGCCAATACTGGTCCTAGAAATGGTGCAGCTATTCTTCTAGAACAAAAATTCGACAACGATTTATTGTGGCTGGCATGTCGACACCATATATTTGAAATTATGCTGGAAGCTGTTGTTTCAAAGTCTTTATCACCATCTTCTGGCCCAGATATAGTCCTTTTTAAGAAGCTCAGAGAAAAATGGTCAAGCATTAATAAGGAGGACTACGAGACAGCATTATCAGATCCAGATATCTATGAAATATTCATGACATCAAAGATGACATAATTATATTTGCAACAAATCAACTAGATACATTCCAACCAAGAGACGATTACCTAGAACTATTGCAGTTAACAATTATTTTTTTGGGAGGTGAACCAAAAGGTGGAATCAAATTTAAACATCCAGCGGGACTTCATCGGGCTAGGTGGATGGCCAAAATTACATATTCATTAAAAAATTTTATGTTCAAATCTCAGTTCAAAATTTCAGTAAAAGACAAAAAAGGACTAAAAGACATCTGTCTATTTGCTACTCGGTTATATGTAAAGGCATGGTTTACAGCTCCTGTGCCATCTTGCGCTCCTCGTCTTGCTCTGGAATTATTACAGAATCTTGTAGTCTACAAACAAATAAATGACACAATTGCATTTGTTGCTATTAAAAAACTGTTAGGTCACCTCTGGTACCTATCAGAAGAACTGGTAGCCTTGGCCTTTTATGATGATGAAGTGCCTACTGAAACGAAAAACAAAATTGTAAAGGCCTTGCAAAATACAACAGAAACTCTTCCTGCAAAACGGGCTTTTCTAGATCCTGCACTTATTCCAACGAAGAAATTAGAAGATTTTGTCATCAAATACTCAAAGATTCTTTACAATAACAGAATTTAGTTCAAAATTTTTACTCAAAGATGCTAAAGAATGGCATAATGATGAAGAGTATAACTCTGCTAAGAAATCTATCAAACAGTGGAAAGTCGTGAATGATATAGCGGAAAGAGGAGTAAAATTAATGGATGAATATAATAAATACTAACACATGACAAAGATCAAAAACAATTCTTGCTACAAGTAGTGAAAAACTACAGGGCTGTTTACCCTGATAGAAAGAAAGAAACATTGATGAAGTAAGGACAGCTAATGTCTCAAATATCATGCTAGTTTAATTATGCATGCTTGTGGTTATGGTAGGACCTACGGGGGAGCTTTCCACATTAAAAAAAAACAATGCGCCTTGTACTGTACCCCCTGGGTGGTGTGGAAAAATTTGACAATTTGAGTCGTTCAGTCAATTTTTAATTGCTGGTAGCAACCCCTAAAAATTAAAAATTTGCTAAAATATTTGAGTAGTTGTTTTATGCTGAAATGAACCATTTAAAGGGTTGAACACATTAAAATATATAACAAAAATTTTTACCCCCATATATATATATATATATATATATATATATATATATATATATATATATATATATATATATATATATATATATATATATATATATATATATATATATATATATATATATATATGTGTATATATTATATAACATTAAAGTAGGAGTAGGAGAGCAAACAATTGGTCTGGAATTCTATTAGAAATATGTAAATGTATGGTGACAAAGTCTAAAGAAAAACACAAATATTACTGGGCGAAATATATTACAGGCAAATATAAAATACAAAAAAAGAAAAGGAAAATCCTATTGAAAACTTTACATTGAGTCTTTACTGCCAAAATATTTAAAGTGTAATCTCTCCCATGCATATTTCTCTATTCAGGAATTGAGAAAAGGGTAAGTCTTATACTTAATTCGGATTGCAAATACTGGAACTCTGTTTGGCTGAATTTCGATCCTGGCTTCGACTCGATATCCCGTTTCTTATTTTCTTTTGTGCCTTTTTTTATGACACTCGAACAATTTTATTTTTCGTGTAATGACTTTTTGCCTTCATTTGCGTTCGTGTTTGTTTTCTTGCGCGATATATTTTTTGGGATTATGTTTTTGTCGATTGGTTGGTTGGTTGGTTGGCTGGTTTATTCTTTTGTGAATTTATTTCGTCTATATATTGTTTTATGAATTTATGAACTTGCCATACTTAATTTTTATTCTTTTATGTATATCTCGTGTTTTCTCGTTTGCTTCATTATTTTTAGTTGATTTGTCTAATTTTTTTTAGATTTTATTTGGTTGCGTTTTTTGCACTGTTTATTTATTTATATAACTCTTTGCGTTGCAAATCAAAATGATAAACAAACAAAGAGGACTACTTCGGTATACATTACATTTAAAGTTATCTCATTTGCTATGACAAATGGTAATGCGGAAGGTTAAAGTTCTTCAGTTGGTAAAATAAAGCTTCCATTATTTGCTTAACTGTAACATCCGTCTTCATTAAAAAAAGTTTCTCCAGGTTTTTTGTCGTTATATTTACAATTAATCTATATTCCACCCTTCTTATGGTTTGTATATATATATATATATACAGGGTGTCCCATGAGTCCGGTCTCATAGAAAAATTTATTTTAAATTAAATTTACAGAAGTAATACATTAGAATTAAGGGGCCGTTCAAAAATTACGTAACGCTCTTTTTGCCAAAAATTGACACCCCCCACCCCCTTGTAACGTTCCGTAACGCTAGACCAGACACCCACTAAGATGTTATGTAACCCCTAATAGGGGTGTCTGGTCTAGCGTTGTTACGGAATGTTATAAGAGGGTGGGGGGGCGTCAAGTTTCAGCAAAACTACCGTTACGTAATTTTTGAACGGCCCCTAAAACAAATGTTCAAATTGATGTCTTGTTTTGGGACCGTTTTTGAATGTAACTCGCTTTCATATTAATCACTGCGTGTTATTCTACCCGCAACAAAAAAAAAAGGTCCCAAAACAAGACATTAATCTGAACATTTGTTTTAGTTCTAATGTATTACATTTGTAAATTTAATTTAAAATATTTTTTTTCTATGAGACCACACTTATGGGACGCCCTGTATATTGTTATTAAAAGCTTTAAAACATGAAAAACTTTTTAAATTAATGCAAAGACTAAAACGCACTATAATAAATACTGAGTATCTTTGTGTGTGTGTGTGTGTGTTTGTTTCGTGTGTGTGTTTGTGTGCGTGTGTGTGTTGGGTTGTTTAACGTTGTTTAACGTCCTTCGCAATTGTTCAGGTTAATGTCATGTGACGGATGGGACATATAGCTTTACGTGGGGTCCGAACTACGAGTCGCTATGTTATCTAGACGCAGAGGATGGTGCCCCATCCAACTACTACGGAGATCTAATGTTGCTTAACTTCGCTGATCGACGGGAAGCGGTGTTACGACATTAGCCACAACGTAGCCCTAATAGATACTGAAAGTAATTAAAACGGAACAACGTTACAAAACAGTTGAATGTAGGTTCCAAATCTTTCAGCCCCCTCTATACATAAAACGGTAAACTAAGGCTTAAGTTGAATGTTAACATTTGAAACGTCATTTTATATAGGTATAGTTCAAGTGAAAAAATATCTGTGACAAAAACGGTATATATATATATATATATATATATATTATATATATATAATATATATATATATATAATATATATATACAGGATGTTTGAAAACTTTCTGTACAAATTGTAATGGGGGATAGGCAACACCAAGACAAACCCTTTTCGTCTATAAGTGTATGTCCGCTGACGTCACCATTCGGCGCGAAAGGGCACCGCTACAATTGGCTAAAAGGTGAAGTGGGCTAGACTCGCGCTTGCCGTGGGCATTCTTAAATCGGACGTGTTGAAACCACATTCGTCTACGAATAGCCACGGGAACATCTTCCAGCAGTTCCGGCAACGTTTCTTCAAGAAATATCCGATAAACCCGCCCGTCGAGTCGGGCAGGCAGCAGGTACGGCCCAATCAACTTGCCATGGACGATACACCCAAACATTGACGGCGAACCGTTCTTGATGAGCATGCACCCGTGTAGCATGTGGATTTGCGTGCGCCCACACGTGAGAATTGTGCATGTTAAACACACCCTCACGTGTAAAACAGGCCTCATCTGAGAACAGCACATAAGCCGGAAAATTAGGCTGCACCGCTGTCTGCTGCAGAAACCAGCGTGCGAATTCCACACGAAGAGGGTAATGCCTGGACTCTCTGACGATGAAACGGATGTAACTGCTGCTCGTGCAACACTCTCCAGACCAGGTCGTGGTTCACACCGAGGATACGTGCAACACCTCGCGTGCTTGCGCTTGGATTGTCCTCAAATCGCCGTAGGATTTCTTCTTCCATGTCAGGAGTGCGCACGTTTCTCTCCCGACCAGTGTCATGCATGTTTGCATGGAATGTTCCAGTTTCTCGCAGTCGCCGATGCAAATGCGCAAACGTTTGGTGGTTTGGCACACGTCTGTTTGGGAAGCGCTGTCGGTACAACCTCACAGCAGCTCTTCCGTTTCCATTGGCAGCCCCATACACCATATGCATGTCAGCCATCTCAGCAGTCGTGAAGCGCTCCATGTTACGCGTACTACGTCCGATTTAAGAATGCCCGCGGCAAGCGCGAGTCTAGCCCACTTCACCTTTTAGCCAATTGCAGCGGCGCCCTCTCGCGCCGAATGGTGACGTCAGTGGACGTACACTTATAGACGAAAAGGGTTTGTCTTGGTGTTGCCTATCCCCCATTACAATTTGTACAGAAAGTTTTCAAACACCCTGTGTATATATATATATATATATATATATATATATATATATATATATATATATATATATGTCTAATGTAATCATTTTCTTAAGAATTTCAATTATTATGATGTACCGTACAGTTGGGCTTGAAATAAGATTAAAAAAAAAATTATTGATCATAATGATTGTTTTTTGTTTTTTTAAACAGTTATTACTATCCCCCAGAAAAGAGTAAAATGTGCAAAGGAAAAGTATTACCTCAGAATAAACTTTTTTTTTAGAAATTTAGTTTCTTGGGGAAGTTTTTCCGAAACTGTACATAAAGAGTAAAACGTTTTTCTTTTAGATTCAGGATAGTCTGCTTATCAAGAAGAGAATCGCTTCGTCTAGTCTCCATCTACTTTCGATGTATCGTAATTGTACTCTTAAACTACTTTTATCATAAAATAGAAACAGCGGACAAATTTGTACAGAGTCGACAAAAGTAAATATTGTAGACACCGTTGGTTTTTTCATAATTTTTAATTTGATAAAAGACAGTAATGCGCCTCGGTGGTGTAGTGATTAGCGTTGCTGACTATGAATCTATAGGCCCCAGGATCGAGACCCGGTGACGGCAGCCGGCGCGCAGCAAAACCCGGCTGTTCATCCTTCTACACAATAAATAAAGTGGTTGGTAGATAAATGGGTAACCTGGGTGGCCTAGTGGTTAAGACGCTGGGCTGCTGCTGGTGGCTGGTGGGGGAGTGGTTCGGATTCCACGTTAAACTGCAGGTCTAAAGGTGGAGTGACAAGCTTGACCTTCGTCAGAATGAACAATTAGGGCGGAAGCAAACTAAAGGTAAATAATAACAAATTTATTGAATCAATATATTCAGAATCGTGTTGTTTTCCCCTTTCTATTATGTAAAGCTGACATGTTCTCGCATTCCATTGATTTGTCCATTTGTTCTTGAGGAAAGTTATCGCAGTGTCTGTTTACAGTACTCAGTGATGGGCATCGATACATGAAAATCGCTAAAGCGATACCGATACATCGATACATGAAGAACGTCTTAGGCGATACCGATACGCCGATACTTTCTACATGTCTTAAGCGATACCGATACCGATACATGCATCGCCGATACATGTATCGCCGGTACATTTTTATAATTATTCATTTAATATGTAGGTATTAGATATTATTGTTTATACTAGTAATTTGTACGCACTGTAAGTAAAATCAACGACATTTTAATGGGTTTTATAGATGTAAATAAAACAATTGCTTTATTTAATGAAAGTATGTTTTAATTTTGTAGGATACATGAATGACTGAAAATATTACACTAACAATTAAAAGTAATTACTGTTACCCTTCAAAAATACCAGCTGGCTAAACATCTGGTCAGACAGTCTATTCCTTTTTGGAGCGTGAATGTGACCAGCCAAACTAAACAACCGTTCTACAGGAGCAGAGGATGGTAGTGGTGTGTTATACTTCAGGAAGACCCGTAGAATTCCTGGGTACTGCCTCAGAGATTGGGGAGAATGACTTCCGTCACCCAGATACTGTAAAACTTCCATCTCAGTGGAATCTTGGGTTGCAGAGACATTAGTGGAAGCAGACTCATAGCAGAAGAAATCATCTGCACTTCCGTCAGATGCAGCATCACTTAGTTGTTGCTGGGGGGTCTGCTCGCTGAGGCTCTTAACAGCATTAACCAACATTTCTTGAACCCTCTTTTTGACAATGTTAGTATTAAATTTGCCTTTTATTGTCATCCACTTTAACTTGAACAGAGGATTTGAAGACGATGCCAGTATTGCTGCTTTACACTCATGCGACGCATCAAGGCACAGAAACTTTTCAAACCGCTTAGTGAACCCTACTGTGACTGCATTGAGAAGTGGCTGACAATGACGCAATGCCTCCGAATTCAAACGCTCTAGCTTCTTCTATACAGCTAACAATGTCGGAAGCAGGCAACCGTAAAAACATTCTTTGTCGGACTGCAACCTATCAAGTGCTGTTGCAATGAGCGTTTCTATATTATATGAGCGTTTCTATATTATGAGCGTTTCTATATTATGGTTAATTAATCTCAATAACACAAGTACAAACGTGTTTAAACGTTGCGCCGTACTGTGTGACGTGACCAGTAGAGTAGTACTGTCATGAAATAAATATTTAATAATATTATTATTTATGTATATTCATAAATATAACTCAGTAGTGTCATATTATAACATCTATTTAAATATTTAAAAATTCTTAATGATGTATCGATGTATCGAAGTATCGATTTTTTTCGATACATTTAAGAAAATTGACCTTAGCGATACCGATAAATCGATACTTTTGTCAAGTAGCTAAAGCGATACCGATACCGATACAAAAGTATCGATCGATACGTATCGGCGATACATGTATCTAGATACTGCCCATCACTGACAGTACTTCTGTCGGGTGACAGGACAACCCAACCAGTACTAACTCAACCAGTAGACCAACTCAACCAGAGCTAACTCAACCAGTAGACCAACTCAACCAATGTTAACTCAACCAGTACCAACTCAACCAGTACTAACTCAACCAGTACAATCAAACCAATACTGATTCAACCAGTAAAGCTGGCATGCAAAGCATGAATTGTACTCTACTTAATAATACCATTATGGTTCCATGTCAACTCAACTAGTGTAACCTTAACGAGCGCTAAGTCAACCAGTAGACCAACTCAACCAGTAGACCAACTCAACCAGTGCTAACTTAACCAGTACAATCAAACCAACACTGATTCATCCAGTAAAGCTGGCATGCAAAGCATGAATTGTACTGTACTTAATAATACCATTATGAGTATTCATCTTTCAATGTTAGCACTCTCCCTGCACTGGCTGAAACCAGTCCCAGTCTTGCGACACGTGGAGTCGGAGTGCTTTTGTGGGCCTCATTTTTGTTTCGTTTTATTTTTTATTTTTTTTTTTGTTTTATATTTTATTTTTTTTGTATTTTGTATTTTATACTTTTTTGTATTTTTTAAAGATTGTTTAGCTGCAACTGTAAGTAGTGTAACCAACAACTTGCATGTGAGCAATTGCCCTCAGATAGCCCAACTTATCAGCCTCTCTATCATAAGACCTAACCTTAGCTGCAAGTCGATTTGCTAAGAGAACATAGGCATTTCTGGATCGCTCAAGGTTTTGAACCTGAGCTTTTTGAAATGTCAGCCTATGAATTCCAATAGCTTTTCTGATTCCATTCAAGAAAGACCACATTGTGGGATGAGAACACATGAAAAGCGACTTAAGAGAGTTATGAAATCCTTCACAACAATTAGTGGTTTTGGGTGCAGAAGCCTCTGCATCCTCATAATGATTCCACAGCAGTGGCTCAAACCTTGGATTCCTCCAACTCGGGGTCCACGAATGTAAGTTGACTCAACGTATGCAATTAAGTCATTAACTTCTGGCTCATCTGGAAAAGTGGCTCCCAACTCTTCGAATCTCTCTTCAACCTCATCAACAGGTACAAAAGCAAGTGCTGGAAGAGACTTCACCAGGATTGCAAATTCATGCTCAGTCTCAAATTTGACTTTTAGACCCAACTCATTGAATTTTCTGATCACAGACTGATTGAAATGAAAAAAGCAACCAGAAACTTGAGCTTGAGGAAACTCATTTTTGAATGAATTGATTGCAGCCAACTCAAAATCCAACAAAATTTTTGTAGGGTTCAGACCTTGAATCAGGTTTTTCAGGAGGTTGAATACCTTCAATTTGTTGGCGCTTGCGTTTGATACGTCGCTCAATGGAAGACTTTTTTGGCATTCTAGCTAAGACATCATTGCTCAAGGGCTCCATACTGTCTCCAAGAATTGTCCTTGTGCTTGCACGGGTTGTTGCTGCATCCTCTTTAATTTTTGCAAGGACTGCATTTGCCTCTGCTTGAATTGGTCTCCAGAGTGGGTGTGATCAGAGGGCTCTTTCACAACATTCATGCCAGTTGTGATCATGGATGATCTGCATTTGAATTGCTGGTACTTCCTGTACCTCCAATATTTTTTGCCATCTTCCATCCAAGCCTCATTTGTCCTAAGAACATACTCATGCCCTTGGTAGACCAAGATTTCCCCACCCCTTTGTGACTTAGAAAATAGCAGTGCCATTTTGAAGGAAAAAACGAGGAAAAAAAAGCTGAGAGGAAAGAAGTTAATAGTCAAGAAAAATTAAGAATTTTTACTTTCGCCAAGCACGGGGTCCGCGTTCGGGAACCCTTTGTCGCCTACTGATGAAATAAAGAAAAGAAATGCTCCAGGGTCGATCCAGGGTCGCCAACCATGACATAAAAAAATCCGCCACGTTGTTACCTATTTATCGCCAAATTTCGCCAAAGTCATAAAAACACTGAAATATTTTTCGTCTGGCATCACGTGATTGTTAATTGTTTTGTTTACTTTGCTTGCGAACCGCGCGTAAATTGTGAGAACGATGAATAGCGCTTGATATGTAATCTTGTTGATGAGTTGGGGATGTTTTTTTATACTAGTGGATTAATGTTTTGTAATTAGCAGCCAAGAATAAGAATATATATTTACTGTGTTACTGGTTCTACTACTCCGCAACACAACAAAATGGCGACGAAAATTTTGCTATTTTGAATTCTTGCAATACTGAATTTTTGCTTATTTTTTTGCGATACTTACGTGCTGCTAATTGGTAAGAGAAACACCACCACCACAATGGCTCGGTCGACTGGCCGCTCACTAGACACGCACTTATATAGGCTATAAGGCGTGATGACCATGCCTGATGATCGTATACATCTATTGTGTACACTAATAATGTGAAATAGTAATTGATCTCTATACTGTACTTATTCGTTATGATCCATTTAAAATTTTGGTGTTAGGAAGAGAGTGAAGGTCAAGAACGATGTTCATAACTCAGAATTTTTATCCGCATATCGAGAAGCAAATATATTAAATATTGAAAGAACAATAGCGCATTAGTGACACAACTGATATTAATACCATGGCAACATTACTACTACTACTACTGCTTACTGGTGTTATTGTCAATAATAACCGAGATGATGATAAGTTTGAAACTAACGTTGGGTTAGGCTGACTTCATTCAATGTATTTGCCGTTGAGATAATGATTGTAGAAAAAGTTACAGGGAAAAAAGTCACAGAAAAAAGTCACAGCAAAAAAGTCACAGAATAAAAAGTCTAACTGAACATAAATTCACCTAACCTTACCTAACCTAACCTAACGACCTGTGTTAGTTTCTCTTCCTGAATAAGATAGCCTATATGGTTCCATGTCCTGACTGGTTGAGTTAGTACTGGTTGACTTACACTGATTCAGTTAGCACTGGTTGAATTGCACTGGTTGAGTTGGTGTACTGGTTGAGTTAGTACTGGCTGACTTAGCACTGGTTACGGTGGCATTGGTTAAGGTTACACTGATTGGGTTGTCTGAGGGCAATTACTCATATGCAAGTTGTTGGTTACACTACTTACAGTTGCAGCTAAACAATCTTTAAAATATACAAAAAAGGATAAAATACAAAATACAAAAAAATATAAAATACAAAAATACAAAAAAAATAATAAAACAAAACAAAAAATGAGGTCCGCAAAAGCACTACGACTCCACGTGTCGCAGGACTGGGACTGGTTTCAGCCAGTGCAGGGAGAGTGCTAACAGACTAACATTCAAAGATGAATACTCATAATGGTATTATTAAGTAGAGTACAATTCATGCTTTGCATGCCAGCTTTACTGGTTGAATCAGTGTTGGTTTGATTGTACTGGTTGAGTTAGTATTGGTTGAGTTGGTACTGGTTGAGTTAGCCTTGGTTGAGTTGATCTACTGGTTGAGTTGGTCTACTGGTTGACTTAGCACTGGTTGACTTAGCACTGGTTAAGGTTACACTGGTTGGGTTGTCCTGTCACCCAATTCATGCTTTGCATGCCAGCTTTACTGGTTGAATCAGTGTTGGGTTGATTGTACTGGTTGAGTTAGTACTGTTTGAGTTAGCACTGGTTGACTTGGTCTACTGGTTGACTTAGCACTGGTTAAGGTTACACTGGTTGAGTTGACATGGAACCATAATGGTATTATTAAGTAGAGCAATTCATGCTTTGCATGCCAGCTTTACTGGTTGAATCAGTGTTGGTTTGATTGTACTGGTTGAGTTAGTACTGGTTGAGTTGGTACTGGTTGAGTTAGCCCTGGTTGAGTTGATCTACCGGTTGAGTTGGTCTACTGGTTGACTTAGCACTGGTTGGGTTGTCGTGTTACTCAATTCATGCTTTGCATGCCAGCTTTACTGGTTGAATCAGTGTTGGTTTGATTGTACTGGTTGAGTTAGTACTGGTTGATTGCACTGGTTGAGTTGACACTGGTTGAGTTGGCACTGGTTGACTTAGCACTGGTTAAGGTGGCACTGGTTAAGGTTCTTTTGTCAACCCTCTGTAGTGTATATTAATAATAATTGTAAATATATACAGTAGATTGTATCATATTATTGAAGAGAAATAACATGAAAGATGCTGTTTTTTACTTGATAAGTTTTAAGTTTGACGATTTTGCCCTCTCTCTTACACCTCTACTGCATTCCAGTAGTTTTATATTTTCCGATATATATATATATATATATATATATATATATATATATAAAATATATTTTCGCCTCTCTGTTTGTTTGTTTGTTTGTTTGTCTGTTCTTTATGCAAGCGCAAACCGATTGACCTAGAGCTACCGAATTTGGCACGGGAACCTCTTATGGGATGAAGAATGTCGACACAGAGTCGGTCAACCTGTCTGTTTGTCTGTTTGCAATGCCGGGTACTGTGATATATACACTGCTACCCGCCCTCCGGGCGGGGGATGGGGTAATAGGGGAGAAGGGTAGGGTAATTGGGGAGAGGGGGTGGGTTAATTGGGGGGAGGGGTGGGGTAATTGGGGGAGAGGGGTGGGTGGGGGTAATGGGGGTAATGTCTTTTTTTACTTTTGTGTGTGGGGGTAATGGGGAGTGGGGGTGGGAGGGTAATGGAGTAGAGGGGTGGGGCTAATGGGGTTAACTGCGATTAAACTACAGAAAAGCACGCAGCCGTGAAATTTTTTATTATTTGGTCAATAAAACTATAGAAAAGAACACAGTCATGAAAATCTTGAGCTTCACATATAATTATTTTTTAGGACGACTTCAAACCGTTTGACCTAGAGCTACCAAATTTGGCACGGGATAAGATATATCATTTAATCAAACTCAGCCTTTGTCTTAAACTTTATTTTATTTAAACTGGGAATCTAATGTGAAATTTATCCCGGACACGCCGGGTACCTCAGCTAGTATATATATATATATATATATATATATATATGCCCCTTTCTCTCCAACTTGTGCGTTTGTTTTCATTCGTGCTTATTTTTTTACCCAATAACTCTTACAAGTTATATTGTTATATTTTCATATTTTTAATCACTTAGGCTTGTGTTAAAGTACAGGGAAGGGTTCCATTAAAGAGTTTAGAGTAAACGTTTTTTCACCGTATACAATGATTATTTTTTCGAATTTCACCCGGGTTAGGATTTTAATTCAAACACTCGAAACCAAATAAATCCTACTTCATGCTACCTCAGGCTTTTACACACCTAGTGATTTGTTTAGGTTAAGTTAACCTAAGTTAACCTAAGTTAACCTAACCTTAAAAATTATCTCCAACAAGAAAGTTCGACTGATTTGCAAAATTGGAGTTAATAACACACACACACACACACACAATGCGCCTCGGTGGTGTAGTGGTTAGCGTCGTTCACTACGAATTCATCGGCCCCGGGATCGAGACCCGGTGAAGGCAGGCTGCGTGCAGCAAAACCCAGCTATTTATCCTTCCACACAATAAAAAAAATTGGTTGGTAGATAAGTGGGTACCCTGGGTAGCCTAGTGGTTAAGACGTTGGGCTGCTGGTGGGGCGTGGTTTGGATTCCACATTCAACTGTAGGAGGCAAAACGAAGGTTATATATATGTATGGGGGGATTTTTAAGACATGATACTTTAAAAGGTTTGTATTCTTTTTATTAACTCAAATAAATGCATGATATTTTTACTATACCTTCTATACATATAGGGAATTAGTCCCCGATTGCAAAACATACTCTTGTGTGATGGTCTCTCAACTCATTAACTCTTTGCACAAGAACAACAAAATTTTGCTGTACTCGGGACAGAGTATCTGTTGAAATCTGAGAAATTTCTCGTTCAGTTGATGCTTTCAATTCTTTTATTGTGTGTGGATTCTGCTTAAACACTCTCTCTTTGAAATAACCCCACAGATAAAAGTCACACGAGTTTAGATCTAGTGATCTTGGTGGCCATGACATTCCTTTATCAGGAAATTTGTTGGAGAGAACTTTTCCGTCGAAAGTATCGTGTAAGTATTGTGAGCTGATATGCATTATATGAAATTGAATAAATTATAGAAATACAGAGGAACATTCATTTACCATATATATATATATATATATATATATATATATATATATATACACGAAATAGAATAAATTAGTTGTAAAAATAGAGAGAAACAGTCTTTTATCCTTTCCGCACGCAATAATAACAGTTGAGCGAAAATACAAGACATCGTATTTCATGTAATGCCGTACATATTTGTTCTTCTGTAATCTACTTGCAAATCGCATTAATGTAACAAATAAAAGCGAGAAAAACAATCCAGCGACATACATATACGCGTCGCTTCCAAGTAGAATGCCAAAAAAAAAAAAACTATCTAAATGCTATGGCAAATATCTTCACTCTATTTGGGGGGCAATTTAGTTGAAGAAACGGCTCTCTATAAATTGAAGCCAGAAATACTGTTAAGCCATTGAAAAGATTTACTGGATCCTTACGAACCAGAATATTGTAGTTGATGCGGCCAATCTCGTGGGGACTGCCTGAGTTTACGTTCTGAAACAATAGATTTTTCAAGGCGAGAGAAAATATACATTATGCAGTGCCGCATTCTTCAGCCTTTTTTTTTTAATATAAGGCAGTTTTTGTTGGCACTCAGCATTTGTATGTTTTGTACGAATATATATATATATATATATATATATTATAATATATATATATATATATATATATATGTGTGTGTGTGTGTGTGTGTATATATATATATATATATATAGAGAGAGAGAGAGAGAGAGAGAGTAAAAAATCCTGCCTCATAGGATAATATCATACATTTAAGGAGGAAATTTATGAATTTGATATTAACATTTGATTTTTAATTTGAATTTGGCATTTGTATTGAATTTATTTCAAATGCCAGAATACAGTGCCCGCGAAAAGTATCCGATCACTCAAGAAAATACAATATTTTCCCTTGATATTCAGAGACACGTAATTCACTTTCTATTTGTTCTAGCGACATCTGGTAACTTTGAGGTTGCTCGCTGATATAAGAGCTATCCAACGCATTCTCAAATTAGTGTTCTGGTAGCCTTCGTTGCGGGTGGCTGTGTCTCAAATTTGTCAGATTTCACTGTTTGTGTAAATTTCTTGATATTTTTTTTTTTTTACAGAAAGTGGTGTAAATAAAATTTATATATAATGTGTGCTAAAAACAACTTAAGAGTGATTGTCGAGGTGCTATTGTTGCTTTGCATGCATGTGGGAAATCACAGGACAGATAGCTAAGGAATTAAACATATCCCAAAGTACCGTTAATTTATGGGTTTCACGGGCTAAGAACAATGGTGGCCTAACCACGCCAGTCCCTAAAAAACGATTGGCAGACCGAGAAAAACAAATTCGCGAACAGACAAACTTTGAACGTTTAGTTGAAAAACCCAACAATAACTGCGAAAGAAAATAAATTAATATGAATAATTTGTTATCTGTGTTTCTGAACGAACTATCCAGGAGCGGCTCCAAAAGAACTCGGATTACCATCTCGCCATGCTGCTAGAAACCGTTCATTAATGAAAAAATGCGTAAAAACGTGTCGCATTTTTGTAAAAAATACATTCATTGGACTGTTGATGACTGGAAGAAGGTTTTATTTAGCGATGAGTCGACATTTTTGACATTCAGAAGTTGTCCAAAAAAGGTTTCGCTGGCCATTGGCTCAAATAGGATGGACCCTAAATACACCCTAAAGACAATGAAACACCCTCCAAGTGTGATGGTTTGGGGTTGTTTCGGTTACTATGGGCGTGGAAACTTATATTTTTCTTCCGAAGAACACAACTATTAATGGTGCACGGTATTTAGCAATGCTACAGGATAAACTTCCAATGGCAATGGCAATCCAAGACAAAAAACATACATGCATGATGGTGCACCATGTCACAGGGCCAAAATAGTGACAAAATGGATTACTGACAATAAAATTTGATATTTTGGATTGGCCTCGTAATAGTCCAGATCTCAATCCGATAGAAAATCTGTGGCTAATAATAAAAAAAAGGTTGAATGCCACGACACTGGCTCAGTCGAAAATTACAAGAGGCCATCAAAAAGGGATGGTGCAAGGAAATATCAGTGGAAGTTTGTCAAAACTTGATTAACCATGCCAAAACGTCTAGACACAAGTCATCCAAACCAAAGGACAGATGACAAATACTAATATAAGGTTAGTATACATTTAACATTGTTTTTATGTAAAAATACAAATTTCAAGGGTGATCGGATACTTTTCGCGGGCACTGTATTACTGCTGAAGCTATTGAACGGAGTGCACCACAGCTTTTTAAAATCTCATATACACCAACCAAAAAAATACTACACAGTTCAAACACATCCTGCATTACGTATCATTCAGATTTCATTTAATTCATTCGTGAAATCTAAAAATTAGAGAAATGGAGATATGGAAACACATCGCGTGCGCTGAAATGAATCGATATACTCGTATAATCGTTAAAAGAATGTATAAAATGTCAGGATTGAGGTAAGAACTGCACTCCAAAATGAGTTAGTAAAGATTAAACAAACAAATTCATTCTCTTCTCATAGAGTTACATTTGCATCAAATCTATAATAATAAAAGTAAAAAATTTTGATGAATTACTTCATATATAAAAAAATAAATAAATAAGTAAATGTGTTTATATGCATAAAGTAAAAAATATATAGAAGAAGTAGGTATATATATAAACTGGAAGATAAATATAGATAGATACTGGCAAGACAAAGACAAAATAGAAGCAATGGTATTGCATTAAATAGAAGAGGAATTTCACTGTTTTGGGGTTTCTCTCCTTTTTGTTGTTAAAAATTACAAAGAAAAAAAACAACGATGTTTTAATCTTCTTTATTGATTAGGAGATTCACAGCCTTCGAATTTCGTTACGACTTTTCGTTACTTTTGTTTGTTTTTCCAACAAATTTCAGGGTTTGTTTGCGATCCGTGGTATCCCAGTATTATTTTGCCGGATTGGATCAAGGAGAGAGTTCACTTCTATTCTCTTCTCTCCTGGTAACCTATTACGAATGGTTGGTCTGGGACTTGGTTTAGGAAATTTACAAAATTTATTTCTTAATGTAGTCAAATGAACATTTTTAGATTTCGCAGTTCTTTAATAAGATATTACACATTCTGTGTCTCTCAAATCATGAGAGATGTTTTTTCATCGTCGTCGAAGTTCAGCAGTCTGTTTACATTTGAGATGATGCAAAATTTTCTTTTCCTCATTCCATTGAATGGTTTTATTTCGTTTTACAAGTTGGAGTTGAGTTTTCAATTATGTTCCAAATGTACTCGTATATTGTCGTGTATCACGAGACTTTATCAGTAAAAAGATTGAGATTTTAGTCTTGTAGAGCTTCAGTATCTGCAGCATTTCGTTTCCTGTACAGACTTGTGTACCAGACTATACATTTTTGGATCACCTGAAGATCAGGGCTCCCCACCCTTCGTTAGTTAGCCTTATAAGGCTAACTAACGAAGGCTGGGCCCTGATCTTCATGTGATCCATATTCACGAACCTTTACCACTGTAAAATCGCACGAGTGAAGAGCGACCGTCAGTAAATGTAGAAAACTGATTGAAAAGTATTTTCTAAAGCTACTCGACAGTCTTCAAACTTATTACTCACATAAACTTTTATTAATTACAACTTATGAACTTTTTAGAGCTAGTTGTACACAACCACTATGAAACACAAACTACAAAAAATTCCATCTGCGTTACTACCTTAAAGTTACTTAAGCATATATGAATGAACTTTAAAGCAGCTTAATACATTTAACTATACTGTATATACAGGGTGTTATCAAATTATGTTTCATAAATTAGTATACATATTCAGGACGTTAAAGTGAACAAAAAAGTTCCTATGAACATAAATCCGCAATCGCTTCGTTTCCGAGATACATTGCTTTTTTGCCGAGGACGATCCAATTAAAATGAAAAGTCATTGAAGTTTTTCAAAGTTTGTTTAGAGCAACTGCTGAAAATGACTTCCCTGAGTGCATTTTTTTCTGACCATCACACCTCAATAAAGTCTTCTATTTTCTCTGCTATGTTTCTTAGAGCATTGAGAGTTGTCAGTCCTGAATTTTTAGATTCCGAGTTATGCAATATCATGAATATTGGTACTAAATTATGTTATCCTATTTCATTTCTAGATAACTGCCTTAGGAAAGCCAAGAATAGGTATTATAATAGTGTAACTGTAAAGGAATTTGAGCGTAAAAATATCCTTAGCCTTCCTTTCCATGTAAGTTTTAAATATCTTCCGACTTTACTTAAAGCAAGTGGGATTAACGTAGTCTTTAAATATAATAATACTGTTAAATCTGGCCTAATAAAGAATAGTCCGGATAATGCGGTTGGCTGTGTGTATTCGACCGGATGCACACAATGTAACTCAGTATATATAAGTCAAATATACGTGTGGAACAGCAAATAATTCTAATGCATTGTTTAACCATATGTACAGATGTAATCATAGTATCAAGTGGGATAGTTCTAAAGCCCTCGTTAAAAACACAGATAACACAGGTCAACAAAAAAAAAATTTTTTTCGTTGCCAAGGAAATTCGTACGAATTTAGGGTATTTTGGGGTTGCTGAATTCCAAAATGAAAGTAGTTTTTCCGATTTGGCTCTAGTTCTTGAGATAATGAATACCCTCAATTAATAGGAAACGTAACCATAACGCGTGCATATGGGAAACTACCGGAACATTCTAGATGGTGAGACCGAATAAAATGCCATTATGTATTTCATGTGTTTACATTTGTATGATTTGAGACAATTTCAATGCGATTTGTAAGTATGCTCCGCCTGAACATAATTTTTTTGCATTTTACGTGTTTCAATGGGGTACCAATTATCTCATAAATTAGCCAATCTAGCAAAACCGATGTCTATTCGGAATCAGCACCACAAAGTTACCCCAAAATCACTCTAATATGATTGGCAATAAAATGAGTGTTGACCAGTGAATTGAAAGCAATATTCTAGAATGTGCATTCGTCCATTTTAAAAATAATTTCAATAACAGCGCGAGAATGTATAAAATTGACAATATCTTGTTAAAATGTCTTTTGCCTTTAATCAACGCTTGTTAATCATGTGCTATCTCTTTATTTCTCTTTTCCGTTGTACATATGTATACATTTCGTCATCTCGCCTTTTCCCTTCATTCCCTGACGAAGTGTACTGCTGAATACACGAAAACTTTGGAATAATTTGTTTTCCCTGTGGGTTTGCATTATATATATAACACACACATTTTAACTGCAAACAACACACAGTATAATTAATGTGAAGAACGACGCTTGTGTAGAAGAGCGTTCCGCACAAGATGAGGAGGAGAACAAGCAAATGAAAAATGGGTACCTCCCAGGAATCGAAAACCGGGATCATCCAATTGCCGGTCGATATGTTAACCACTACACAAGGACCCCGATTGGTCAGTACTCGTAATTCTCCTACATACGAGCGGATCAAATGCCCTGAGGGGGCACCTTCGCATGCCGTACAGCATACGAGTACTGACCAATCGGGGTCCTTGGTGTAGTGGTTAACATATCCGACCGGCAATTGGATGATCCCGGGTTCGATTCCTGGGAGATACCTCATTTTTCATTTGCTTGTTCTCCCTCCTCATCTTGTGCGGAACGCTCTTCTATACAAGCGTGGTTCTTTACATATATATATATATATATTAGGGTGGATCGATTTTACATTTCTTTCGATTTCCATATTCTAATAGAGACAAAGACTTGCGCATGCATGAGAAAATAGCCTCTGCAAAATCTTAGCTTAATAGGTAATCATCTTCTGCCCCCGGCAGAGCGATGAAAATCATATTTTAGTAGTCAAAAACGTATTTTTCTTATAATTTTTAAAATATTCAATATGCATCAAAATTATTCCTATAATAACTATAAAGTCGATGAAAAGACCTCATATGATCGTTTTTCCAAGCGCGTTGTCCTACGTTAATATCTTTTGCCCCCGGCAACAACGTCAAATGTTGAAAAAATAGGTAATTTATATATGTATTTTCAGATCGGCTCTTTGTCTTAAATAATGCATTTATATATTTCCCATAGCATTTATATCGTTGCTTAGGCATGAAATAACACACACGCAAAATTTTATGACTCTAGAGTAATATCTTCTGTCCCCGAGAAAAGTCTAAATGTGGATTATAATTACGTTAATGCGATGTTATAAGTACGATAAGTACTAAGTACAGCTCCTCGCTTGCTAATTTTATAAAATTAGCAACCCAGAACTCACCACGAGGAGGTGGCTGTACGTCGAGTTCCACCCTATCCAGCCCCAACCACCCTTCCTTTGGCTGCATGTCGATTTACATACGGTAATCTTTCTTAGAATCAAATCGTGGAATTTTGTTCGGAGTGAAGACGGGAGCGGATGAATCCGTCCCTCTCTTCTATTCCACTTACACTGGCAGAGGCTTCGGTTACTAATTTGATGAGTCTCTCGACCGCTTGAGTATGACAAGGGAATAGTGGGATCAGTCCATCAGGCTGGTCCTCCCGTCTCAACAAACTCTTTTATTCGGGTATCAGGTATTGTTTTTGTAACGGGGGGGTTCGGTCACCTCAGCCGTTTGCCAGTTGGTCATTTCGTAATAGTTTTGACTATCGTAGAGCAGCTCAGGCATGGCGAAGGCTCGAATTTCCCCCGCTGGTGATTGTTTTGATCGTGCTTTTAATATTCTTCTCCATCCCAATTCTCTTATGTGTTGCTCATCGGCATGTAGCATGGAGATCAAAATATTTTCTGGGTGAGCAAGGAAAGAATTTCTACGGAGGACTTTGTTGGCGATTGTCTTAGATCTTTGAGGCATGGTCTGAGAGAGACGCATCATTTCGAAAAAATGGTTTGCGCCCTCAGTGAAACTGGAGTTTTTCTTTATCTTAAACCAATTGGTGCGTAAACTGTCATAATGAATCGCACAATTTCGTTGAAGGTGCTGGAGGGTTCACTGGTTGAAACATAGAGGCGCAGAAATCTATTTGCTGTTGTCAGCCACCTGGAATGCGCCATCTTACCTGGATTTCGAGCCGCGAGAGCTGAAGAGCAGCTACCTCTCGACACTGCTCTGTAGATGCCTAACAAATATTTTTGGTCAGTGCTCAACTCGGCATCATCTATGTCAATGTCGGGAGATGGAATGGCATCGAATTCTGTAATTGGAAGTTTTTTCGCAGTCGTTCAGTTGTTTTCCAACTGGTCCAGTAAAGCCCATTGGCCCAGTTGTTTTGCCGTCCAAGTCTTGAATGAGGTGTCGCAGTGATAATTCATTACCGTGTAATAGGCATATGATCACTGAACTGGCCTTTGTAGTTTCATTTCAATCATACGAATGGCTCCACCCTTTCGACTGGCGCGTCAGTGGCAGCTGCTGCTGGCAGCACTCACCAGAGATGACCTTTAAAACCCTAGCGTAGAGTCATAAAATTTTGCGTGTGTTATTCATGCCTAAGCAACGATATAAATGCTATGGGAAATATATAAATGCATTATTAAGACAAAGAGCCGATCTGAAAATATGTATATAAATTACCTATTTTTTCAACATTTGACGTTGTTGCCGGGGGCAAAGATATTAACGTAGGACAACGCGCTTGGAAAAACGATCATATGAGGTCTTTTTCATCGACTTTATAGTTATAGGAATAATTTTGATGCATATTGAAATATTTTAAAAATTATAAGAAATACGTTTTTGACTACTAAAATATGATTTTCATCGCTCTGGCCGGGGGCAGAAGATGATTACCTATTAAGCTAAGATTTTGCAGAGGCTATTTTCTCATGCATGCGCAAGTTTCTGTCTCTATTAGAATATGGAAATCGAACAAAATGTAAAATCGATCCACCCTATATATATATATAGTTGTTGTTTTTAAACCTTATCATGCTTTCAGCTGGTATATGCATTCTTAGGCTTCTGTGTAACACCGTCTGACTTTATCTTTCTTGGATGATGAAAGAAAGTGGGATTTTAGTGCATTGGATGTTTCGTTTCAAAAACATTTATAGATGATGTCTCTCATTGATGAACAAAGAGAAAAAAGTTTTGGAAGAAGTCCGAAAGAAAATATATAAACAAATGCATGAAAATAATTAAAGAACAACAAAAATAGTTTTCTTTTGAAATGAGATTGCATATAAAGAGGTTGTTCAACACTTATGTTTGTTTGCTTTGAGACATGGTCCTCATACTTTGTTTTCCCTTGAAGACATACATACATACAGATATGTAACACACACACACACACACACACACACACACCACACACACACACACATATATATATATATATACAGGGTAAACAATTATTCCAAGGTCTTTCGTGTATTCAGCAGTATATATATATATATATATATATATATATATACCTTACCTTACCTTACAATCTTACAAAGGTTCCGTGCGATGATTCCTCATTTCGCGAAGGTCAAGCTTGTCGCCCCTCCTCTTGAGTTGGCCTGGTGAAGTAGTGAGTTGGTTTCTTGTGCTCTCCACTTCATATAGCCAGGTACGCCTGGCTCATCGGGATTGTTCTGAGCCAGGCGTCTAGTCTTCTTTTGAAGATGTCCACTGCAACGCCCTTCGTGTTTCTTAGGTCTTTGGGGCAGCTGATTAAACAGTTTTGGTCCTCTCACCACAAAACTATTTTCTTTCAGGGTTAAAGATGTTCCCTGTCTCGCCTTCAATTTGGGAATACGACAGAGTCTACCGTTTCTGCTTTCCACCGTTGTTTGGGGAGTTATAGGGTTCAGAGTAAGATTAGGGACTAGTTTCTCCATTATTTTCCAAGTGTAAATAATGGTGTATCTCTTTCTTCTCCTTTCCAGTCAATATAAGTCTAGTTCGCGTAACCTTTCCCAATAATTTAGTTCTTTGCACCCGTTGATCTTGGCTGTGAAGCTTCTCTGGATCCCTTCCAGCTGTCTAATGTCTTCTTTTTTATATGGGGATGTTATAACTGAGCAGTATTCCAATTTGGATATGATCAGGGGTTTCAGTAGAGGAATCATTACATTCCTATCACTTCGTTTAAAGGTCCTCAATATCTGTCCCGTTATTCTTTTTGCTCTGTTTACTGCTATCTTATTTTGTGTTTCAAATTTCGCATCATCTCTCATTACAACCCCTGAATCTTTTGCTCTGGAATTTCTCTTTTTCCGTACCGTAAAAGCTGAAATTTCTCGGTGTTAAACTTCATATTGTTGTCTTCTGTCCACTTGTGGATTCTGTTTATGTCGGTTTGTAGAGATCCTACATCTTCTGGATTTCTTATTTTTCGACTGATCTTTGTCATTCGCAAAGGATGTTACTGTGCTCTCTCTGGTAACGTCCTCACCTATGTCAGTTAGCATGATTATGAAGAGTAGTGGAACTAATACTGTTCCTTGTGGAACTGGGCTGAGGACCTCTGATTCTGATGAAGCTACTCCTTCTACTGTAACGACTTGCCGCCGCTCACTAAGGAAATTATATATCCATTTCCCTTCTTTTCCTGTTATTCCCATATATTTCAGGGTATGTATTATGATTCCATGGTCACACTTGTCGAACGCTTTAGCAAAGTCTGTGTATAGTACATCATAGTTTTCATTACTTTCAAGTGCATTAATAATGTTGTAGTGTTCCATTAGTTGTGATAGGCATGATCTGCCTGACCGAAACCCGTGTTGGTTATCATTGAATTTTTTCTGAGTTTCCAAAAAGCCATAGATTTTCTGTCTAACTATTCTTTCAAATATTTTAGTGAGATGAGATGTAAGCGACACTGGCCTATAGTTTTTGGCCTCGGATCGATCACCTCCTTTATATATTGAGGGTCTAGGACAACTGGCCGCGGCCAACTACCGCAGCCCAACCCACCACGGCCAACTCGCCGTAGCCAACTGGCCGCAGATATAGGGAATAAGACAACTCGCCTCGGCCAACTCACCGTGATATAGAAAAATTATTTTTTTTTAGGAAAATTGTGTGTAATAAAACAAGTGTTAAAATTGCTTTATGAAAGTACTTTATTGGAGTAAAAAAAATAAAATAAGGATAAAAATGCAAATATCTATGAAAAGTTATGGGCAATTCCCCTAAGGTATTCAACAAAATTTCGACTGTCAAATTTACTGACAATTGATTTTATCTTTGCATCTGCTTCTCTGAATTTTTTTAACTTGACTGGAGGATTTTGTCCTGCAATCAGCTGCTCGTAATATAGATATCTTCCTCGTTGAACTTTTTTCAAACCATCAATAAATTTCCAAATCGTAGGATGTTGCATTCCAAGTTCATTTTTTACTTCTGCGTGATTGTTAGTCCTGTCTTCGTCATTCAAGCAGCGTTGATAAACATTCCACATTTCCTGTGGAAACACACGCATATATACACATATATATATATATATATATATATTACATATACATATATATATATATAATATATATATATATATATCGGCTATTGATTGGTGGCGCGGAAAACGCAGTTTAATAATAAACAGGAACACCAGAGAAAATACAAACATCCTTCAAGGTTTAACAGTACCAACGTTTCGGAATGCACTAATTCCATCTTCAGGGCTAAAACAATAAAATTCCAAATCACATACAAAATACAAATTGCTTAATAACAATTTAAAATAAGCTTAAAAAATTATAAAAAGTGGATAAGAAAATGTAAAACATTAAAACTAAAGGTAAATAAATGTAAAGTTAAAAGTTAAAATTATAAAAAGTAAAAGCATTAAAACTGAAACGTAAATGAAATAAACTAGTACCTTAACCAAAACATAGCAGATCTATCGATGATTCGTCAGAATTTAGGTCTGGTTTTAGTTTATAAATAAACAAAGACTCCATAATTTTAAGCTTAAGGTCAGAGCTTCCGGCAGCAAGTACGGCGAAATTAGACTGTGAAATTGGGTGGTTATTGTTGTGCGAGTGATTACGTATGAGAGAATTAGGTGGTTTGCCAAGGGGTAAATTTGTACGGACCGATTTACCGAGATGTTCGTAAATACGAGATTTTAAATGTCTTTTAGTTTTTCCTATATATGACCCCATATATAGGGTTTTAACATTAGAAACAAACTTTTAAAATTGCTCAAGGAATTCTACCCACAACTATGTATAAAAATTATATTCACCCCGTCTAAATCGATTTACCATTTATTTAAATACAAGGATGTTATTCCTACACTTCTTAAGTCATCCATAGTTTATCAATACAAGTGTTTATTTATAAACTAAAACCAGACCTAAATTCTGACGAATCATCGATAGATCTGCTATGTTTTGGTTAAGGTACTAGTTTATTTCATTTACGTTTCAGTTTTAATGCTTTTACTTTTTTATAATTTTAACTTTTTAACTTTACATTTATTTACCTTTTAGTTTTAATGTTTTACATTTTCTTATCCACTTTTTATAATTTTTTTAAGTTTATTTTAAATTGATATTAAGCAATTTGTATTTTGTATGTGATTTGAAATTTTATTGTTTTAGCCCTGAAGATGGAATTAGTGCATTCCGAAACGTTGGTACTATTAAACCTTGAAGGATGTTTGTATTTTCTCTGTGTTCCTGTTTATTATATATATATATATATATATATATATATATATATATATATATATATATATATATATATATATATATACATACAGGGTGGGCCGTAAGTTTCCATACATAGGAAAAATAAACATTTTTTATGGACAACCATTTTTATTTATATAATATGCTCTACATGGTTGCCATTGTTTTGAAAACACATTTCAATACGTGTTCCCCACTGTTGATGACACGCATTAGCACAGTTGACGTTATGCTTGTAATGGCGTTGGTGATACGTTCCTTTAGAGATTTATGTCTCGTATCTTTTCCTGATACCCATGGCCTTCAAGTGCCCCCAAAGATAGAAATCAAGGGGGGTGAGATCTGGGGATCTGGGAGGCCACTCCACAGGACCACGCCGACCAATCCAAGCGACCCGGAGTTGCCGGTGGATGTTGAACGCTATATATATATATATAATGTGTGTGTGTGTGTGTGTACACACAGTATATGCCCGGTTAGGTCAACTGAATGCCCGATTAGATTAATTGAATACCTGGGTACGTTAATTGAATGCCCGATTAGGTTAATTCTACGTCCTTGACGATTGGTTATGTTGAGTCGTGATATTTTCGTTAAAGCTAACGAAAATATCACGACCTAACCTAACCAATCGTCAAGGGCGTACGGTTGACCTAGCCGGCATTCAACACCCAGGTGCACAGCCTCTAAAATTATATTTAGAATAAAAAATTTAAAATTATAAAATTATAAATTATAAAATCTGGCCACCGCGGCCAGTTGGCTACGGCGAGTTGGCCGTGGTGAGTTGGGCTGCGGCTAGTTGGCCCCGGCCAGTTGTCCCATTCCCATATATTGGGACTATGTTCGTGCTCTTCAGGATGCCCGGTATTTCTCCCGTGTCTAGTGATCGTCTCCATATCCAATATAGGGGCTCAGCGATTGCATTCTTGCAGTTTTTGATCAGTGTGGCATTCCATTTATCCGGTCCTGCCGCTGAGTGTGTTTTTAGTTTCCCTATGGCTTGTGTAATATCATCCGTCGTAAAGTCGAATTGTAGTTCTTCTTCAAAGAACGCGTTTCTATCGCATATCAATTTGTCAGTTTTTGGGATACTGAAAGATGATTCGTACGGAGCTCTTAATATTTCAGCTACTTCTGTTAGATCATCAGATAAAGCACTGTTCTCGTGTTTTAAAGGTCCTATGGTCGCATGGTTTTTCGACTTTCTTTTTGCGAAATTATAGTACTATGAGTTAGCCTTTATCGCTTTTATAGCGTCGTCTTCTTCTTTTTCTGTATGCTTCTCGATTAGTTCTTGTATGACGTCATCGATACTTTGCAGTTTATCAGTTAATATTTTTCTGATGTTGTCATCTTTACAGTTGCTTAATTTTGCAGTCACTCTTTTTCTCTTTCGAAACAATGCCCTCTTTTGTCTCTCGAACCTGCTTCTCTTTCCTCTTTGTTGTATTTTTGGGACATGTTTTTCCACAATTTCTAACGTCTTCTCCTCTAACGTCATTAGCATCTCCTCCGTTGTCTTGGCCTCGAAAATGGTTTTCCAATCTATTACTTCCATGCTGGATGTCACATCTTCCCAGTTTATAGCTTTGGAGTGAAAATTGAAAATTTCGAATTTGCTTCTTTCTGTTGTGCATGTTCTTTCCTTTCCTGTTGCCTTTATATTAGTTGTTAGTAGTGTGGGAGCAATATGGACGAGTGCAAAAATGCTGCAGAGATAATGGTCAATGTTGCAAAGGGGGAGGGGGATATATTGCAAAGGGGTGGGGTATGCTGCACAGGGGGTGGTGGGGTATGTTGCAAATGAGGAGGGGTTTGCAATGAATGAGGAGGGGGTATGTTGCAAAGGGGAGAGGGGTTATGCAACAACTCAATGCTGCAAAGGGGGAGGGGGAATATTGCAGGTGCAACAAAGGGTCATGAAACTTGGAGGCGGCGTTATCTCCCAAGAGGAAGACAGGAGAAGGAGAGAAAGGAAGAGAGGTGTTCACCTGGCAGGAGCCAAGTGCATATTAACACTTCAGCCGAGCGACCGCTGTTTTATTAGTTGTAAATCAGCCAGTTGGCTTAATCCGCCAGTTGGCTTAGAAGGCGTAAATGGCTTGTTCAGGTTGACTTATCAGATTGTGCTATTTATTTAATTAATTCTTAACAGTTGGCTTAGAAATCCGTCAGTCGGTTTAGAAGGCGTAACCAACCATTTGGTATAATTAATTATCGTTTACAACCAAAGTATTAAATGAAACAACATTACATCTTTCTGTTTATTTAGACAAAATATTGTAAATATATAGAAATAAATATACATTGGAATGATCAAAAAATTTAAAAATAATAATATTTTAAGAAATCTGAACGAGGAATATGTATATAATCAAAAAATATAACCGTCAATATAACAGTACAGGAGAAATATATATATATATATATATATATATATATATATATATATATTATATATACAGTATATATACACAATTATATTATGGAAATATAGGAAATACATTGGAATGATCAAAAAACAAAATAAAAAAATAAAAAATAAGAAATACAAAACGTATAACCATCAATATAGCAGTACAGGAGAAACATATATATATATATTATATATATATATATATCGTAAAGAACGACGCTTGTATAGGAGATATTCCGCGCAAGACGAGAGAGAGATGTAGAAGAATTACGGCATTTGGAAGAGTGAGGCCCATGGTGTAATGGTATCGCGTCTGACCGGCAATCGGAAGATCCCGGGTTCGATTCCCAGGTGGTTACCTCATTTTTTCATTTGTTTCGTTCTCTCTCGTCTTGCGCGGAATATCTCCTATACAAGCGTCGTTCTTTACTTCGTTATTTATACTGCGTGTTCTTTGCAGTTGAATGTGTATATATATATATATATATATATATATATATATATATATATATATCACAAAATTATGTTAAATAAATAATACACTTTATCTTCTGCACAAAATAAAAAATAAATACAAAACGTATAGCCATCAATATAGCAGTAAAGGTGAAATATATATACAATTATGTTAAATATATTGAAAATAAATACATTTCACTTTGTTTTACTGCGCAAAACACTAAACTCACACGTAATCGAGTCTACAATTACATCGTTATTGCTTTGCATTACGCAGTATACGCGGTTTAATATTATTTCACCGCTCAAGGTATAGGGAAATCTGTACTCTATATAAATGGCCTTCATATCGTTCAGTACTATTTTTGTGCCCACTTTACATCCGGTTGGCAAGTTGTGTTTAAATACGGTTAGAATACAATCAAAAGCATGCACGAAGAGTTCATCGTTAGCCACAACGTCAAATACAACTTTATAAACTTGCCTTTCCAATCGAGGGTTTATTTCTACCGACCCAGCTTTTCAATCGTGAACTCTCTTCACACTGCATAGCGACAGTTGAAATAATCTTCTAAGTCGTTACGACATGCTCATTATATAAAGAAATAGTTCTTCAGGGTGAACGGTGTAGGTGAGCTCAGCCCTGTACCGATCAAGTGCTTTGTACCAAAGTTCATGATATTTCAAATAGTCTAAACTTTTTAAATAATTCTCCAGCTCTAGACCATTCTCACCTTGTTCAGCCTACACTCGGTAAACCCATCGAGCAGAGCGGTGCATGCGTATTCAAGAACCGTATCAAAATAAACATATCCGTAATACGCGCGTCTAATATAGACTTCAGCTTGCGGAATCCGACGATTTCAAACATTCTCTCGAGGATGAAACGGTTTCGCGTAGGGACAAGAGCGTTATTATCAGAAGCATTCTTCCAGCATCGTATATCAATGCATGGCCGATCGTTATTTATACAAAACGTACAAACAACGGCATATGAGGGGTGTCACTAATCTGCTCTCTTCTTGTACCTACACCTGTAGGAATTTTATAACGATCCTCACTCCACTTCTCAACTATCACGAAGATTCTATTCACCTCCTCGACACCTAAATAAACAACATTCCGTTTATTTGTTTGTCTACAATCCGTTTCCAGTACATAGTTAACGGCACCGGATTTACGCCTGAACACGCGCAACGACTTCGTCACGGACACATCGTACACGGCGTTGAGAATGCTGCTCAAAGGAAGTTCCATCGTATTCGAGGAGCTCACGTCCACTCGGTTCAAGCTCTGAGATAACTATGAGCCACATGCCACGCGTCGGCTCGACGGGAGGAGTGAGTCACACCATAAGCTAATGAAACGTGTACGGCGCTGTTCCAACATGAATCGTTGTATCCCATTATATTGGGCAGGTGTTTTGAGAAATTTTCCGATACATGAAGTAATATCGGTTTTAATGTTTTATCACTCCCACTCCCCCGAATACGCACCAGACATTTTTGCAAAGAGGGATTTTCACAAACTAAACACATTTTATAACGGTTTTAATGTTTTATCACTCACCACACGTTCATTTCCACAAACTAAACATCTTCACATTCCGGCGCACTATTTGAGAGGAACATATGCCCATATTTTTCCTTTTTGTTTAACAAGCGATACTCGTCTCTAAAGTCTGTTAAAAACTCACACAGGGCATTAGCCACAACCTCACTACAAACTTCGTCATGATATATATTAATATAGTGATAAAAATACTTAAGATTCTCCATGATGACGAGATTTACATTCTCAGTCGCAGGGCACGAGTACTCGGTATGATGCAACATGGCATAATATCGCTTGTCAAACCACTCATCAACAAGACTCACTATCCATATCCGTTGCTTCTCTTCTGCACGTGTTGTTTCTTTTACTTCACGGTATATGTAAGCTTTTATAAAGTGTAGTCCTACAACATAGTTCAATACAGCACATGTCCTACGAAATCCTACAATGCTCTCACCAGAATAGCCATAAAGTATTTGTACATCTTGCTCCTTCGCACGATTCAATGTAGCCTAAAAGCATCAAAGGATGGTGGAATAGGGAGTTTTTCAGTATCCACCACATTTTTACACTTTGCAGAATACCATTTCATAAACGTCGAACACGCAATATTAAAGGTAGCCATTACTATTTTCTGTCTACGTGGGAGAATAAACGTCTGAGGTTCAGGGCTTACTGCGATCAACTGAGCACGCAGGGAAGCGCAGGTAGTAGCATGACTCACGTTACTGGTCTAACAGTGGGCGGGGCTTAGAACTTTCTACTGTACACACACACACACACACACACACACACACACACACAAAGGAGAAATTTAAACGCTAATTGAAACACGATTTATTTAATAAACGAAATATTCAAGGTGTATATATATATTTACAAATACGTGTAATAAATAAGTTAACAAGAGACACATCAAAGATTATGGTATCCAAAGGGTACGGTATCATAGGTACCAGGTACCTGATAACGTTTCCTATAAGTGTTACGGCACACCTTTGTACCCCTAAGTTCCTTCACGCCCCCCAGCTTCTGCGCCCGAAAATTGTGGGTGCCTACAGTTAGTTGGGGCGGCCGGTAGCCCTCATCATCATCATCCAAGCACACCATATCCTTTAACGATTCAAAGTTAACCACCCGCCGATTCGCCTGGTTGAGCATGATACCCTTCGCCTTCACGATATATTTCATATCCTCCCCCACCCTCACCCGTACCCATAAGTTTTTGGTCCTGTTGAGACAAAAGAGTCGGCGTATGCGGTGTCTCCATACTCATCCTTGATCTCATCAGTCAACTCACCGAGGAATTCACCAATAGGAGGCATGTATTCACCCTCCCTCTCTGTGAATATCACACTATCTGTATCAGCGTACAATACCCTCCGCCCAAGAGAATGCAATAAGCCCCAAAGTTTGATGCGTGCGTAGGCCGTTGTGAAGCTGGCTACAGGTATGTTTGTAACCCGTGAGGTATCTGTGGCCAATTCGGTATTGTTGTACTTTATTATGTAAGTATTACCTACATTCATGATCTCCATGACCTCTTTATCGGGAGCATTGGCATAATCCCAGACTTCACTATAACTTTGTGCCAAATGAACGTTCCCTTTGCCAGTATTCTGTGCAAATTTTCCCCAAAGACTGTTTAGACACAACTTTGCACTAAAGCGCTTGCCAGGGTTCTTTACAATTTGGAACGGTCAAGCTGTATACCTTCACGGTCACGGTAACGTTGAATATAGGCCGATTTTTCATCTTCGGTATCAACTCCTCGCGGATACCCTGATGCTTCGACCTTATCTTTCAAAAAAGCGTTTATATATGGCGTGAAAAGGTTGGGTAGCTTCTGAAACCTCCACACCTCATGTATCTTCAATATGCTGTAGCCATGGCGAACAGCTAGATCCAGCTCTGGACTTGTATATACACCTCTAATCTTACGCTGGTGGGTTGTATGGTCACAATCACCATTGTTCTCTTCTGCGCACTTCACGCACAAGGGAAACATGAGCTTGTGATCGATAACGACGGGTAAGATCGGCATCCATAAATCGCGAGGGGGGTACGTCTACGAAAGAAAGGCCGAAATAGTACCCGTTCAAATTTGTTGAGAACCTCGATGGTGGGTAGGTCAGGTCCCACCAGTTTCTCAGGCGCACCTACGGGGTACGGATTGTTCTTCATCACGTAGGGTATAAAGAACAGAAGTCGTAGTAATGGAGTTTACACCCTCCGTAGGCGGAAAGTATAGCTTGAAGGGATTTGTACGCCCTCCGAACAAGCTATCACCGCATTTGAGAGGATCCAGCACCATTGAACGCTTGATCGTGTTTATTTCTTCACGGTACTGTCCATCTGTCTCCATCCGTGCATCATACTCATGCTCCCACAAGACTTTGTGAGTGAACTGGAGCCTATAAGTTGATCGCGGGTGCGGGTCCACGCAAGACAGTCGGCAGGAGATCTACCGTGGATATCTCCTGCGATTCCACACTCAGGACGGGGGCATCCGTGCCACCAGCAACCGTTAAAGGAGTACACAGTCTTCTCACCAGTGGCACGGTTTTCACTTAGACCATCAACCCAAAAAACACGACCATTAACCTTAATGGGTACTTCACCCGTGTTGCGGGCATGCTTTATGTATACACCTGTCTGCTGCTGTAGGTGTATGAGCCAGTAAATAGCCTTGTGCCCATAACTGCGGGGATTGTTTCTGTGAATAATGGCTAAGGTGTCTTTAGGCATGAAGTTATTCTTGAACACCGTAAAACATAATGAGGCGATGGTGGTTGCGACTTGCAACGGATCGCATTTGAAACGGCCTATGTACATCCTTCTAAAGGCCTGGAAACATACTCTAAGCACGCGCACATCATTCACGCAATAACGCTCACATTCATCAGCTATATTATAAGGATTACATTCATTAAAACTGTTGTAGTATCGGTCAAAATCTTCACGTTCATCTGTACTCATACATTCATAGTTAAAGTAATGTTTGGATGGAGGTAGTCCTACGTAATTTAAAGTTTCTTAGTGAGGAAGTGTAAGGGAAATATCCTTTTGAAACTTCAGCGGCTACGCCCATCACCTTGGGTAGCTTTGCTAATTTACAAGGTGTGAATAATAAAGTGTCTTTAAACTGTACATTACCTCTTATTTGCATCTGTATTAGCTTGTTGCCTCTTTTCAAGGGATCACCTGTAAATATCTCAGATGACTCGTGCTCAAGCAACTCCTTATAAAGGAACTGTGTCAAATTTTGCCCCGTTATGGGAGAAATACACAGTCATTTTTTTAACTTGTCCGCTAGCTTGACAATATAGGACACAAGAGTTTCACAGGGCTATCGTAGGCATCGTTTTAAAAACGTTTGTCTTTACCGCATTTGTGACACTCATCACACTCGATCTCCATACACTCATCACAGATAGTCTGGCTTACAAGTAAATGTGGAATAACCTCTTTGGTTTCAGCGTTCGTGTATGTTTCTATATCGTAGTACACAGTTATACAAGGGCTATTTTTAGGCTTAGCATCTTTCATATAACATACATGCTTTACTCCAACCGCCTTATATTTCTCATGGCATGTAGACAGTGAATTTCATCACATTTATGCTTGAAATTCCCCCAATTATCCATCATATGAAACATACCACATTCACAGATTCTCATTTTCCTGCACGTGCCAATTGATTTATGGAGCTCAAAACAGTTATTATTGAAAAATGTGCGTCTACACACATCACAGTCCCTCTTCTCAGCTTCAACTACACGGCTTTCACATTTGGAGCTTTTACACTGCTCACATACCATGTGACAATCTTTACAATGTTTCACTATATCATCCGCAAACTCGATACACCCTTACACAAATCATGATGTCGCCATATTTTCGACTTTTATCATAACTCGCGTAAAGGTCCCTTATATTACGGATGGGGAGATACGTTGTCCTGACAGTCCTAAAATAAGTAGGGGCCTTGTACGATCTCTCACACTGCTTTTAAAAACATACACAGTCTACGACGATCATCCATTCCAAATACAACTATACGAACATTCATTTCCTGTTCTACCCTTCTCAGCTCTTCAGGACCCATATTACAGTCAAATCAAGTTTACAGTCTACAGCTAGTTTACGGGCACGCTCCACTACCGTAGGCAACCAAATGTTTTTCACCTGTATTTAGTACAGTAAACATACGGCTAAGACTACTGCTATAAAGCCGCAACCACGATCGACGTTTATATGCCGTCTATAAATAGCCTGAGAATTGAAGTTAAGAGTATAAGGTGTGGCACTATGACCCGCAACACGGAATACACGGTCAATATTTACCGTGAAGTTGTCCATATTGAAGGCTATACTACTTTGAGAGGCCTGCATTATACGGCCTAATATATACTCTATATCTTCAGCTGCCAAACGTCTGAAGGTATTACTACCCAAAAATCATCTACATCTCCGTCATCTGACCCGAATCCGAAGGACAGCCTCGTCCTGACTTCACGTTCGTCGCGGTTCTGAAGGGCAAACTCTACAATACGCTCAACTATGCGCCGTAGTCCGTGTTCAACACCATTGCTATACATGGATCTAGGATCAACCCTGACTATATACCGATTTCTAGTCAAGGCTGGGGTGGGGTAGCGGTGCGCACCAACTCGAATGTTATGCCATCCTCAACAGAGAGAAGCTGCTGCGAGGATGTACCCGGAATTGAACAGGAATAAGGGGATATATTTTATTAGGAAGGTACTATTGTGGGGGTTGTGTCGTAAGACGTAGAGGGTTGGGGCTCTATTACTGGTGGTCTAACAACCGGCGCAATCCTGGCACGCTTTATACCTGACGTGGAGGGCTCTTCATCATGCTCCGCTTTGAATTGTCGCGTGCTACAGGTATCGCTGGTGAGGATTCGTCGGCGGGGAAGGATTCTGTGATCACAACTACACTGTCGTCGGGTCATCTGTAATGTCGATGATGGGGTGCTGTACCTCATCGTCATTCACGGTTCTGTGGGAGAAGAGAAAAACAAGACTGTAGAATATAAGGAGTCAGCACTTAAATATTTATTATATTTTGTAAATGACCCACTTAGGAGTGTGACGTGTTAGAAATGGATTCTGTAGAAAAATTCAGGTTCACGAGCCCATCCACATGTATTATATCTGGCCTACAGGATGTGGTAAAACTGTGTTTATGCTTAAAATCATTAAAGAAAAGGGAGAGATGTTCTCAAAATTTGTGCATAAAGTTATATGGTGCTATTCGACGTATCAATCAGTGTTCAACGAGTACCAAGATGATATTTTGTTCAACAAAGGTGTATACGATGTTAATTCGTTAAAGGGAAATGAACATACAGTCATTGTAATTGACGATCTCATGTTGGAGATGGATAAAACGTTTGCCGAGACATTCACAGTATTCTCCCACCATCTTAACATAAGCGTGTTTTTCACCAATCAGAATCTATTTTTCAAAAATAGATACATGCGCGATGTATGATTAAATACAAAATATCTAGTCTTATTCGCCCAATCAAATGTTCCCGAATCAGCGTAAGAAGTTTTTGGAAGTTTATAAAGAAGCTACAAACCCGCGTTACGGATATTTGCTTTGCGACCTTCATCCGCGAAACACGTTTAGGGTGCTTCTAAGAATGAATATATTTCCAAATGAGCCTGAAACGGTGTATATTCCAGAATGACAAAGAGGCTAAAAAAATACCATGAATTTATAAAAATCTATCATCGACTGCTCCGGGCAATGCAGCAGATGTTTATTAAAAATATCGACTCCGACTTTTTAAAATGCATCTGTGAAATCTGTCTTGACGTTATAAATTGTAATGTATCAATGAGTCCACCTCAAAAGGCTCACCTACGCCGTTACAAGAACATAATACGTGCATTCGCTCGTAAAAGTCAAACTGTAGGGAAGAAAAAACGAATTATTTTACAAAGAGGAGGGTCATTCCTCCCCATCTTATTTTCAGTTTTGGGTCCTTTACTGACTAGATTAATATAATGAAGAAAGTGGTAGTGATTCCACACGAGGTGTATGCTTCACTGCAAAGTTCAAAGAATCCAGTTACGGATCTAGATCCCCGTAAAAGCAGGCTTAAAAGAATGGAAAGCGAATTGCTAGCCCTATTAAACAGTGAAAAAACACCTGATGAGAAAAGAATCTTATACCAAGAAGCTCTGCAGAAATTTCTTCACGAGTACGAAAATTATAAGAACCCGACAGAGATTCCCGTGGTTATTAGGCACAGCACGGGGAACGATGGACATGGTGACATAGGACCTGTGTCCGACGATAGAGCTGACCAACCAAAGATTAATGGCGGCCACACAACATATCGAGCATGTATTAAAAAGCACCCTCCCACATACATTGAGGAATAAAGGTTTAAGTCTTTATAATCTATTGAATGAGGACGCCATACAATGGACCGATACAGGTGAGATCATTGTGGAAGGATCAAAGGTACAGGGATCGAATATCGTAGACATTCCATGATCTGGTGAGAAAGTGGGATAGGCCCTCACCATCAGGATGGAAGCATATTAAAGCAAGACTACAACAAATAAATGTCCCCAAAACAATGATAGGAAATCTGAACAGGTTAAAAGACTTGGAACATGCGACGCACGTGACACAATTGAAGACGCCATCACCCCCGGCGGTAACACCTTTGAAGAGGAGAAAGAAGAGGTTAAACAACGGTCAACCCTACCCACGTGCCTCTAAAATACGCAAATGGCTAACATATTAAGAAGACGTTATTATGACATTTCTAACCCAGCCTCCTACGGAGGCGTAGATAGACTGTACAGAAGTGTTTACGGAGTAGGAAAAAAGATGTTGAGAGATTTTTGCGGGAGCAGGACGCTTATACACTTCATAAGCCTGTGAGAAAAAGGTTTAAAACAGCCAAGACAACAGCTGCTCGATTGACTCTATTTGGCAAGCAGATTTAACAGACATGCAAAGATATTCTGTGTATAACGATGGTTACCGCTACATTCTATTCATAATAGATGTATTCTCTAGATATCTGTGGCTAATTCCTCTGAAAAATAAATCACCTGAAACAGTTGCTAAAGCCACCAAAACGCTGATGTTAAAAGAAAACAGGGTTCCTGGCTATTTTTGTACGGATATGGGGAAGGAATTTATAGGCCGTGCTTTTCAGAACATGTTGACAGAGTTTAATATCAGCTATTACACTACCAATTCTATACATAAGGCTTCTTTAGCTGAAAGAGTTCAACGTACCATAAAGGAACGCATGCACCGCTATTTTACACATAAAAACACATACAGATTTCTAGACATTCTGGAATCATTGGCCTCATCCTACAACCGCTCACACCATCGCACGATTGGGACAACACCTAACGAGGTTTTAGAAAGAGGTACGCCCAGAGGTGAGAAAGATGGAACACCACCACACTCTGCGCGTTTCAAAATCAATGATTATGTAAGGCTGTCGCGTTCGGGAAATAAATTCGCGAAGGGATTTGAGCAAGGATGGACACGTGAGATTTTTAAAGTTAGGGCTATGAGACCTAAAGTGAGATAATGATGTATTACGTTGAAGATTTGAATGGGGAAGAAATCGCAGGAGGCTTTTACCGCGAGGAGTTGCAGAAAGTGGCATTTAATTTAGGAAAAAATG
Source organism: Bathynomus jamesi (assembly GCA_023014485.1). NCBI lineage: Eukaryota > Metazoa > Arthropoda > Malacostraca > Isopoda > Cirolanidae > Bathynomus > Bathynomus jamesi. The sequence goes on along the minus strand of JAJOZX010004951.1, from coordinate 348,028 downwards.
TGTTTAAAATTGAGAAAATTTTAGGAAGCAAAGGTTCAGGAAAGAGAAAAATGTACCTGGTGAAATGGCTAGGATACCCAGAAAGCTTCAACACCTATATAAAAGCTGATGCAATAATGAAGCTTAAATAGTATGCAACATGGCTCCTAACCATTTCTACGTCACACTCCCGTCCTCCTCGTCCCTGTCTGTACACCCTAACAACACACTAGCCAACTTTGTAACAGAGCTCCATGGACCCATTGAATTGGGTCGTGATTCGTATGAGGTGGGGATATGTGAAATTCAGCTGGACACCTCTTTTTAAATATTGATTATAAAGATACCGTTTTTACGATTCTTAGAGACTGTATGAGTGTGAAAAAGCCGGGGTAACTCGGGATGAAACCATGCGTATCGCCAGACTGGGTATGCACAGTATTACAGTACAGAAGTAACACTAGGGCTGGGTCACTATGGGGAGGCCGAGGATGTTGTGAGAGACTTAAACGTAAGTTTAAAAAGCTCAAATCTTACGGGCGATTTAGTATACGAAATCTTAAACAATGATCCACAAGCATGCACTGTGGCCCTAAAATCGCAGGCTAACCGAAATATTAAAGACCAAAGAGCGTTCAAAATTATAACCGATGGACGATATCGCTCAGCCTTCCAAAGAGACACATTTCACGAGGCACAACATTGTCCTAATGTATCAGTTGAAATTGGAGAAAATGGTTGACGGCTATAAACCCCCAGATATGTGCTATATTTACAGCAATATAGTGGAGCACCAGTTTGTTGGGGATACCCAGGCACGCCTGCTGCGCATTGCCACATTCCCAACCATAGAGGAGGAGTTTGAGTATTACATATGACAGACCCATTATGTGAACGTCGCAACTAATCTAATAACCAATATCTCAATATATATAAGAACGATTGAGGAAAAATTTCCCATTCGGTAACGGGAGCTTAAAGTGAAGCTGCACTTTCGACACACTGAGTTATAATGGACAGAAAGCCTTTCACCGCCTATCGAGGGGTGAGATACCAGCGTGGTAGTGGACCTGGGCCCATTTTTCAAACCATACTACGTACGGCTGTTCCTTTGCTGAAGAGGGGTGCCAGATACCTTGGAAGGAAAGCGCTAAAATCAGGCCTTAACACTGCAGAAGACATATTGGCTGAGGTTAAACCTAAAGAAGCTCTAAAAAAAACTGTTCAAACGTACACGGGACGATATCGTCAGAGGTGCAAAGAGAAAAATGCGTGGTGATGGGAAGAAGAAGAGGACTGGCAGGAAGAGGGGACTACCACCACTTGTCAATAAATGTTAAAGGATATCAAAAAAGAAGTGTTGTAAGCGAATGAAGCCTATGTTGACCATTTTTTTGACTGATATAAGCTAAGGACATTCAACTCATGAATCATAGTTTGTTTACTACTTGTCGAGAGAGGAGGTACTATTTCTAACTCGTAATGGCACGCTTCATCCATCCGTGTAGTTCACAATGCTGTAAATCGGAGCTATCCCTCTTTGAGATGCCCCCAACTCAAGTTTCTATTGAACACAGTGACTTTATTACAATTAACCTTTAAACACAATTAGTTCCCCGAGTGCCCCTATAGAATTCGTGATACCCAGCTCAGGTCCTTACTTTTTTGACCCAAGCTGTGTGTACATGTACGCTAAACTACGTATAGGCTATTCTGGTGGAACGGACTGCGATGACAAATATGCTGTATACCCTGAAACAAACTTTCTGCACTCCATATTCAACCAGTGTGACGTATATTTAAATCAGGTCAACATATCGGCAAGCAAGGGGTACTATCACCTACGAGCCTATCTGGAAAATGTCCTCAACTTTTCCAAAGAAGCGAAGGATACCTTTTTAAGGGCCGAGGGATATTATCAAACTAAAGAAGAAAGTAGTATATAGGACAAATTTAAAAATTCTAAAAAGATATACGAGTGTTTTGGACGCCTGCATACAGATTTCACATTCCAGGAGAAGTTGCTTGTGAATGGGGTAGATATGAAAATAAAGCTCTCCCGCACGAGTCCTGAGATCTGCTTAAATCTGGATGCTGATCAAGAAGAGGGAGCAAAACCCGTTGTGGTTCACATTATGGAGAAATACCTCCGCGTACGGCGAGTGAAATTAAGTTCACCAAAACAACTAGAAATTGAGAAAAATTTACAAATTTACTAAACGCCACAGTAAAATACCCTATTAACAGAGTACAAATCAAACTATACACGGTGCCAGCAGGGTTCGCATCGAAGCAGAGAGATATAACATCGCCCTGGGAAGTCTTCCTAAAAGGATATTAATTGGAAGGCAGAACCATGCTTCAGTGAATGGAAAATATAAAAAGAGTGCCTTTAAATTCGAGAATTTCAGACTTAAAAATATAACTATACGTTAATGGCATTGCGTTGGGAGGAACATCGAATAAGGACTATTCATCAAATACCGTGTTACCTCTTTGCGCGAGAGCATATAGTAATCTGGCCCATATTGCAGGTGATTGTGATGAGCTCGGGAATGGGGAAACGCAGAAAGAATTCATTGATCAATTTAACCTTTACCCGTTTGACATCACACCTGACTTATTTGCTAGCGTAAATACACATTTAAGTCCACAACAGAGCGGAAATATCTCAGTCAGGTTGGAATTCACGAAGCCTATAGACGCACCTATTAGTGTACTAGTATATCTCGAGTCACAAACCCTAATAGAAGTAGACAGATTTAGGGGCGTTATCACTGACTTTTAAAATGGATGCGAATACACTTCAGAAAGTAATGAATAGTGAACGAATCACACGTTCCAAATTTATCGGTGTTTGCGAAGAATGAAACATTGAATTTGCCAACTGTGCGAGATTGCGGTAGTCTTATTGTGAACACAGATGTCGTTGGTAATGAAGGGATTCTTTGGTTTGCAATCTATTTTAAAAATAGGGACCGCCTGTACTATTTTGATTCACTCTGGCCTCAACCCTGGAGTGACCCTGTTATTGTAAAATTTCTCGGCCAGTTGCATATCCCTGAAGTTGTATGGAACCCATTCCGGTTACGAGGATATTTTAGTAATACTTGTGGAATGTACTGCCTTTCATTTCTCATGCACCTGTGTCACACTCAATGAAACGATGAAATGGTATGCAGGCAGATAAAAAGTCGCTTTCCAATTGTGCATACTCATTGTATAGTATGATGTTTTGTTCGTGTGTATATATATATATATATATATCTATATATATATATATATATAACCAATAATGTTAGTTTGTATATTCTGTAGTTTAAGATGGTTGTTTTACTAAAAACATGATTTCTTTCATTTAATAAATTGATGAAATGATATGCAGACAGATAAAAAGCCGTTTTCAGATTGTGCGTACTCCTTGTATAGTATGATGTTTTGTTCGTGTGTATATATATATATATTTGTAACCAGAAATGTTAGTTTGTATATTCGGTAGTTTAAGATGGTTATTGTACTAAAAACACGATTTCTTTCATTTAATAAATTGATGAAAATACATTGTCTTCTTCCCCCAAAAAAGATCAAACAAAAAAAAACACTTACATTATTTCGTTAATGATGTGACATTCATTGGGCTGATTGCTCGGGAAATCTTCTACCTCCATATTCAGGTCCATGACATGGGATTCTTCACAACGAAAAGATTGTATAACACGTGTCAAATCCTCATCGGACCTTAAAGGAGAAAATAATTCATTAATTCATCCTGAATCTTTTTTAATAAAAACACATACAGATTATACATACGAGGGGTCCCGCGTCTTAAGGTACCTAAGCGCCAAAATTAAAACTCGTCAGAAATCGCCTCCAAAGTTCAGCAATATTCTGGCAATAGTATCTCTGTTATTAATTGAGCTAGAACGTTCATTTTTGGCTAAATTACAGTTGTAAGTATGCTAATGAAGATGTTGATGAGTTTTTGCAATAGATTTTCATATTTTATATTTTATAGATATTTTTTTATTTTTTTATTTTCTTATTATGCCGAGCTTTGGGTGAACTTTTGGCTGGCGAAAGAGGTGAGAAAAGTAGTTCGCTTCACAGGGTTTTCAACCATACTTCTAGTGTCGTAAGGTCATTATAACCCTAACCACGCGATAGAGGAAGGGTGAAAATAGTGATATCCATCAAAAACACGTTTTCGCCTGTGGTGGCGCTTAAGTACCTTAAGACGCGCGACACCTCATATAGTAAGAGTATTACAATGTGAAGATATCTTTTAACCGCTCAGAGAGGTTCCTTTAAGAGGTAATTCGGAATAACATTTGACTTTATAAAAAACATGCAAAAGATTGCTATAAAAAAAGTTCGATGATTCAAAACAGGATTTTAGCATAATTGCGATTACCTAAACGAAGTATTTTTAATGCGATGAGATGAATTACTACTACCCTCCATATATATGATGAAATAAGCTTCTTTCTGACAGGCACAAGTTTGTAAATAATTTACTCCAAAAAATAAAATTATAGACACTTACATTTCTACGGTCTTCTCTTGCGTCGGATCGTAAGGAGTGTCATTGCAAATATCATCAACTGTTTGCGTTGGAAATAATTGATTCCCGGTCAGCCGCGTTAAAAAGATTAATTGTAGACAATGCTACAATGTCACCAACTTGATATAAATCCGGTAAACTATAAAGTTCTTGACTCATGGCGGAGGGAATGTTTATTCACTGGTGAAAATAATTACTGTGACTCCCAGCTGAAAATATTTCCTTTTATATGCACGATCACCAAGCACCGCCCCAAAAGACTAAGAGGCTATTCGTAATTTTAATGACTGGTTGTCAATGTAGCTGGGTGGGGATAAATTGTGTACCAATCGTAACACTATAATATGGGTCCAAGCTTTGGACGACTAATGGTGTCTTTATATTCTCTCCGTAGATTTAATGCACACATCGCGTACCACCCCTTGCAGTCTATACCACGGCAATATTTGCATTTGCATCCATACTCTTCTCGGTTTTCTCCAACCCACCATTTTATGCAATATCCCTCGCAACATTGACCAACCATCTCTATCACAACAATATTTTATTATTTTGAGGCCATACTATTTGATCCTCAATTTTTCGGATGCAGGTCGTTATAGGAATATCTTCATCAGAGTCGCTCAGCTCAGTACCATAGGAAACAAAATTATCACCGCTACTCTTCATAATTCTGACATTGCCAGAAACACCCATTGATACAAAGATCATTAGAAAATAAGAAATCTAGATTTCTACAAGCAGAATGTGCATTATTATGTTTTGCGGTCATACTATTCCCAGCTTTCCCAAGATTCCTGACTTGTGGATTTGGTTATATATATATATATATATATATATATGTGTGTGTGTGTGTGTCTGTGTGTGTTAATTGCATTTTACAGTCTCTGTCACGATAATTCCAAATATTTGCAAAATATATTTTTTGCGCTCATACTATTCGACCCTCGATTAATGTATTCGGCTTGATTTTTTTTACTTCTCGCGTAGGAGTGATTAATTTGTATTTAGTTCATGAATGTCTGCTTGGGTTGGTAGATAAATGGGCACCCTATGTATCCTAGTGGATTAGACGCTTGGGTAGTACTGGTTGAGAGCTTGGGTGATGACGATGTAATTTCTGCCCGCCCGTGCTGCAGCGTAGTTCGTATTCCACGTTAAACTGTAGGTCTAAGGTGGAGTGAAAAGCTTGACCCTCGTCAAAAGAACAATTCGGGGAGAAGGAAAACCCCATCGGTAAATGAGTTCCAATATATTTCTGAGAATATTATATCCATATACAGTGCGCTCGAAGTCTCTCAGCAGTCAACCAACACTTAAAAAAAGTGTTTGACAACAAGTGTAGACGAGTTGCTCTGTGCCTGCAAAATGGTGGAAAACATTTTCAACACATGCTGTAAAATCAAAAGGTTATGTAATAAAATCACTAAATCATGGTTGAATGAAAATATTGTAGTTTTTTCAATTTCCTGTGCGTTTAACATAGCACTGTGGAGAGACTTTTCGAACACACAGTAGAATAAACAAAACTTTCTTTCTTAACTTCAGTAGTAATGGTAATGGCAGATAAAAAAGTTGGAGTCAGTGGAGGAAAATCTGTAGGGAAGAGATGAAATTAGGCCAAATGGTCCTTTGCGGTTAGGCTTTGCGGTCGGCCTGAAGCAAGTTGTACATTGTTTCTTCCAGAGACGATTTGAAAGAACGTAAATAGACAGAATAACGTTTAAATAATTATTTCTTTTGATGTTTGTTTATTGTTTTTTCCTATATATAATATATATATATATATATATATGGTAAGGAGAAAGTCGTTCAAATACAATTGTTTGTGTGTGTGTATTTCGCCTGAACTATTATTTTGACGATTATACATTTCGTATTTCTTATATTATTTTTTATTTTGTGCAGTGGAAGATAAAGTGTATTTATTTTCAATATATTTAATTATTTAATATAATTGTGTGTGTATATATATATATATATATATATATATATATCTCCTGTACTGCTATATTGATGGTTATATTTTTTGATCATATATATTCCTAGTTCATATTATACTATTATTATTTTTATTTTATTTTTTGATCATTCCGTCGTATATTTATTTCCTATATATTTCCAATATTATGTCTAAATAAACAGAATGATGTAATGGTGTTTTATTTATTTCAGTTTAAATGTATTTATTTTATTATTAATATTGGGTTTCGTTTAAATAATTAATTCTCTTTCTGAATAACTTTAAGGAGAAAGTCTTTCTTCCTTTTAATAAATAAAAACATTATTTGCCAACTCGTGTGAATTAAAATAAATGGCGATATCTAGCAACTCACCCTAATAAGGTATAGCTGAACAATTAAAATAAATGCTATCTGGTAACCCCCTCCATATATAAAAAGTGATATCTGGCAACTCACTATCCTCTATATAAGACCTGCTTGACCCGGGACGTTCATAATGATGCGAACTCTGGTGGAATAAAGAACTCTCTCCTTTCTTAGGTTAAGACTTAGTTTAGGTTTCCCTTTGGGGGTTGAGGACATCCCACCTTCTCCCCCAAAGACCTCCTCCGTCTCTTCTTTCTCTTCCTCTCTTAGGTTAAGGCTACCCCTTTGGGGGGAGGTCATCCTCCCTTCTCTCCCCGAAGCTCCCTCCCCTCTCTCCCCGAAGCTCCCTCCCCTCTCCCCCCTTCAATGCATACCCCCTCCCCCATTATTGCATGCCCCTCCCCTTGCAACAAACCCCCACCCCTTTTGCAACATTGATCATTATCTCTGCAACATTCTTGCACTCGTCCATTTTGCGCCCACACTACTGATGTTATTTCAATGATGTTGTGGTCCGATATCATAGTTGGGGATATTTCTACGTTATCAATTAGATTACTGTTGTTTGTGAATACCAAATCCAGGCAGTTGTTTTTTCTTGTGTTTTCTGTTATTTCTTGCGTTAACACAAATTCATCAGCTAGAGCTAGTAGCATTTATAGCTGCTCCTGGTCATATATATATATATATATATATATATATATATATATATATATATCCCCGCAAGGAAGTTCTAAGCTCGTGCCCTTGAGTGCTCTTTATGCTCGTTTGTACGTGCTTGTTCCTGGAGGTTTCACGTGCGCCCTCCCGGCCCTAGCACCCAAGGATGATGGGGCTCTACCCTGCAGTCCTTGTCATCCTTGGTCTTTTTCCACTTCGACTGTCCCCTCCACCCTTTCTTTTTCCTCTGTCTTTCCTCTCACTTTTTCTTTGTTTTTCCGCCGAGATATGCCCTTTTAAATAGAGGCGAATCGGTTCTTTCCAAACTAAAATATACATATATATAGTATATATATATATATTTAAAATACAGGGAGTGGCTGTTTCACCTTTTCCCGCGGGTTATTTCAAAATAACAAAATTTATGCATTTACTATAAATCTGAGCCACATATAACGGGTGTGCCATAAAAAAAGGTACATTTTAAAAAGGCTATAAAATCAACATTTCTTCATTTAATTTTAATAAAACTTTTACACAATAAAACATATGTATTTGTCTAAATGCCAACAAGTTTTCAGACTAAAATATCAAATAATTCAAATTCTATCAACATTTAACGAAAGAGTATGATTTTTCTACTTAACATGCAAAAATTATTAAACCTTTTTAATATTTTTTTATAAAAATAATTTTTAACGTAAAATTTACCTGAAATTATTTAAAAAATTGTTCGAAATGCTTTTTTTCCATTTCAATAACTTTTTTTATTCTTGGCCGGAATTCATCTATGGTTCGATTTACTTGTTCCTGTGGAAACTCTTCCCATTTTTGAATGATGATCTCGCGTAAATGAGCGACATCTTTTATCCTAGTCCTGTAGACTCGCTCTGCTAAGTTCTTCTATATTCCGGCCAAGAATAAAAAAAGTTATTCAAATGGAAGGAAAGCATTTCGAACAATTTTTTAATAATTTCATGTAAATTTACGTTAAAAATTATTTTTATATAAAAATATTAAAAAGGTTTAATAATTTTTGTATGTTAAGTAGAAAAACCATATTCTTTCGTTAAATGTTGATAGAATTTGAATTATTTGATATTTTAGTCAGAAAACTTATTTGCATTTAGACAACTACATATGTTTTATTGTGTAGAAGTTTTATTAAAATTAAATGAAAAATGTTGATTTTATAACCCTTTTAAAATGTACCCTTTTTGTATGGCACACCCGTTATATAAAGCTTTTAGAATGTTTTTCATAAAGATTTACTATATACTTTTGTGTTATTTATAATCAAGAGAATGACCATTTTGAGACCATACTTTTGTACTTAAAAGTTCAGAAAAAAAAAACCAAAAATGAAATATCCGCCATAATAATAATAATAATAATAATAATAATAATGATTTAGTGTTGTTATTACTATAGTGCTAATTCGAAGATTATTACCAGCACCATCGGGAGTCAAACGCTCCACCTCTCTTCATTTCGTTTCCGGGGAAACGGTGTTACTCACTGCGCCAAGGACTTTGGCTTCACGTAAGCATAACTTTCAAACTCCTTTAAAATTACTGTTTTGCTCTCTCGTCTCTGTACTGCTTTGTCGTAAGTAGTTGCTAAAATGATTGAGATATCTTTTAAGTCGAATTCGAGATGAGCAGATGCAGAAAGGAGAGGGTATCGGGCAGAGGAAGAACAGAAAAGGAATGAAAGAAGAGGTGAAGCCTTTCAAAATTTATTCGGTGTAAACACCAGGGCCTGCTAACCCCACGAGGTGTGGCAGCAGATACCAACGATGGAATGCCAACTCACCCCTACAAATTCATATTCCAGGAAAGAAGAAAGGCGGTACAGGGAGAACAAAAGGGCCAAATATAACAATTATTCCCCTCCGTCTCTCCATCCTTTCATTCAAAATGGCGTGAAATGTCATGTATATCATTCGAAAGGTAAAGGCTATTGGCCCAATTTTCAAGAAATTAGGAGTGTTTTAATTTAAACGTAATTACTTTCGGAACGCCCCTCTGTAAGAAGGGTGTCAAGGAAATCTATAAAACGCGATATTTCATCATCAATTACAGTACAGTCCTGTTTTGAGGGCGAGTCGGACATGAATGAATGATGCAACCACAAGGAAAAAGAAAAAATTATTTCAAAGCCTTTCATGTATTCAACAGTACATCTCGTCAGGGAATGAAGGGAGAAGGCGAGATGACGAAAATATATACATATGTACAACGGAACAGAGAAATAAAAGAGATTAGCATATGATTAACAAACGTTGATTAAAGGCAAAAGACATTTTAACAAGATACTGTCAAATTTTTACATTCCCGCACTGTTATTGAAATCATTTTTAAAATGGATGAATGCACATTCTAGAATATTCCTTTCAATTATATCTATGTTTTTAACTAGCGCTTTAGAACTATATCACTTGATACTATGATTACATAGTATCAAGAAGTTGAAAGAATAGTATCAAGAGTTGAAACAATAGTGTAGGACTCGCCGAGCCTAACACTATTGTTGCACTATTAATTAGAAACGACACACTTTATCTGATCATTTACTTGCCTATTTCGTTATCGTTTATTAATTACTTACCTATCATGACTCAGCATACATTAGCTATCGATTTCTTCTTCTCGATAAACCGACATTTTGTCGTGAAATTATTCTCTACGAAGGCCGAAAGGCACCTAAAATAAAACTCCTTCAACTCTTTCGTACGTGAAATGCCGAATCAAAGGGAATCTTTAATACGAACCGCAAAGGGAAACACTTTAACCCATTCTCCTTTAACCCCTTAAGAGACACTTTTAATGGAGGAATAACCAACACGGTAATGGAATTGGCTGTGACAGTTGCTCAGTGTACGTTCGTAGTACGTTTGAAGGAGAGGAAAGTACGTGATTTACTTTGGTTTGGTTAGTCAGGGTATTATTAAGTACATGGAAGTTTTATGCACAATCCTTATTCGAGGTACAATACACCCATATACTGAAAGAAGCTTTCATGTTTCAGAAGAAAGAGAAATAGATATATATGGGATGAATTTCACAATTAAACACGTGAAATGAATGAATGATGCAAATCCACAAGGAAAAAGAAAAATGATTCCAAGGCCTTTCGTGTATTCAGAAGTACACCTCGTCAGGGAATGAAGGGAGAAGGCGAGATGACAAAAATATATACAACGGGACAGAAAAACAAAAAGATTAGCACATGATTAACAAGAGTTGATTAGAGGCAAAAGGTATTTTAACAAGATATTGTCAATTTTATACATTCCCGCACTGTTATTGAAATTATTTTTAAAATGGATAAATGCACATTCTAGAATATTCCCTTCAATTATATCTCTGTTTTTAACAAGCGCTTTAGAACTTTCCAACTTGATACTATGATTACAGCTATACATATGGTTAAACAATGCATTAGAATTATTTGCTGTTCTACACGCATATTTATGCTGTTTTACCCTAACATCTAACGTTTTACCCGTTTGGCCTATATATACTGAGTCACATTGTGTACATCCGATCGAATACACACAACCAACCACATTATCCGGGCTGTTCTTTATTAGGCGTGATTTAACAGTATTATTATACTTAAAGACTACATTGATACCAATTGCTTTAAGTAAAGTCGGAAGATATTGAAAATTTACATGGTAAGGTAGGCTAAGAATATTTTTACGTTCAAATTCCTTTACAGTTACACTATTATAATACCTATTCTTGGCTTTCTTAAAGCAGTTATCTAAAAATGAAATAGGAAAACATAATTTAGTACCAATATTCATGTGATTGCATAACTCGGAATCTAAAAATTCAGGACTGACAACTTTCAATGCTCTAAGAAACATAGCAGAGAAAATAAAAGATTTAATCGAGGGATGATGGTCCCGTTGTATATATTTTTGTCATCTCGCCTTCTCCCTTCATTCCCTGACGAGGTGTACTTCTGAATACACGAAACGCCTTGGAATCATTTTTCTTTTTTCCTTGTGGGTTTGCATCATTCATTTATTTCACGTGTTTAATTGTGAAATTCATCCCATATATATATATATTTCTTTTTCTCCTGAAACATGAGCAAACCCTCCAATCAAAATATATGCGCCTCGATGGTGTAGTAGTTAGCATCGTTGACTACGAATCCATCGGCCCCGGGATCGAGACCCGGTGATAGAAGGCAGCGCGCAGCTAAACCCAGCTGTTCATCCATCCACACAATAAAAAAAAATTGGTTGGTAGATAAATGGGTACCATCGGTAGCCTAGTGGTTAAGACGCTCGGCTGCTGATCGGGAGGTCGTAATTTCTGACCTCCCGTGGTGGGGCGTGGTTCGGATTCCACGTTAAACTGTAGGTCTAAGGTGAAGTGACGATCTTGACCTTTGTCAGAATGAACAATTCGGGCGGAAGTAAAACCAACGAAGGTGTATATATATATATATACAGGGTGGGTAAAAAAAGCTGATGACGAAGATTTGCAAGCTATTTTTGCTCATGAAAATGATCCAATAAACTTAAAATTTTCACTGTATTAAATACACTCTTTTATACGATTGCAGTAATATTTACTTCTATTTTTCTTTATTATTTCAGATTTCAGAAAGTAAAATATAACTACGATCCGCTAAAATAAGTGCAAAAATGCCTAAATACAGTGAAGAAGACGAAATGCTTATAAAGAATCTAAGAATTGGCCAAGGTCTGGGCGCCAGGAGAATGATACAAATGTTCACAAATAAACTGTGGACTGAATCAGGAGTTCAGTATATCATTAGAAAGGTTGCTGAAACTGGAGATGTTAAGAGACGTGATGGAAGTGGTCGTCCCAAAAGTGCAAGAACTCAGGCAAATATTGACTTGGTGGAAGGTTATATCTTAAGTCAGGAAGGTAAACCAGGAGCGCATTTCACTGAAGGAAATCGAAAAAGAAATAGCTATAAGTCGTAGTAGTGTTAGAAATATTGTGAAACACGATTTGGGTTTAAAAGCTCATAAACGTATATCAGGGCAAAGTCTAACCGATGCCAATAAGGTTAGGCGGATGACATGTGCACAAAGACTGATAAACAGATTCTAAGGTAACTCACTTAGAAGATTGTGGTTCTCTGATGAGAAATTATTTCACATTGTACCACCGATTAACCAACAAAACGATCGGGTATACGCAAATGTTGCAAGAACACGTGATGTTGTACCCAAGCGGTTAATAAAGGAAACATCTAACTTTTCGCCTAGCATTATGGTAGGAGCTTGCGTCTCAAAATTAGGCAAAACAAGAATTGTTGTGATTCAGCCACGAGCAAAAATCAATGCAGAATATAATTGTACACAGGTCCTTCCACAGTATTTGGATGATACTCGTCAGATTAGTGGAAATAATTTCACTTTACAACAAGATGAAGCACCTGCACACAGGGCGAAGCATACAATCGCGTATCTGGAAAGAGAAACACCCAATGTCACTGAGCCGAACATCTGGCCTCCCAATAGTCCAGATCTTATGCCGTTCGATTATGGCATTTGGGAAGCTTTAAAATCAAAAGTTTATACACCACGTGAAAATATTCGCACCGTTGACGAGTTACGCCTTAAAGTGTTGGATGGCTGGAATCAGGTGTCTCAGCGATATATTGACAGATACTTCGATGAGTGGATCCCGCGTTTAACTAAATGTATTCAATAAGAAAAGGGTCACATAGAACAATTTTTTTTATATATAAATTAAGGATTGATAAAGGAACATTTATATTAAATTTAACAATCCTATCTTAATTTTTTTCCAACAACAAATGCATGTTTACAAGCGTCATTAGTTTTTTTGCCCACCCTGTATATATATATATATATATATATATATATATATATATATATATATATATATATAGTTATTTATATATATGTTAACCCCTCTGTCTATGGCCTTGGGCGGTTTGAAGTTGATGGGGGTTCTGGTTACGTGGCAGCAACTGATTTGTTACTCTAGAGTATCTGGTACCGAATAGGGAATCGCAGAAGTTTCTCTTATATTACTCTCTGATTTCTTCTTGTAGTGGATCGGAGGATTCTGTGGAGCTTACTAAATTCTCTGAAGGTTCCCGATTCTTCTTGTAACGTATCGGGAAATTATTGTTCTCTATTTAAGACTAAGTTCTCTGAAGAGAGCAAGGCTCGAAAGAGAAGACAAAGATATTCTCTTACTGTAGTTTACTGCTAAAATATTACAGGTAATGCTCAGCCTCTAAGTTAGATCAGACAATCAGAATGAATATTTGAAAAATTGTTCGGCTTTATATACTGAATTTTTGGTGACATCACTATTATTTAATGTTGACTCGTTTTGTTTTTTTATTCTCAATAGGCTGCATTATTTTGCAAAATATTTGAAGATAAGGTAAATATTTTAGCTGTAGCAATGTCTAGAGAGATAAGCAAGATATTTGAAGATGAAGCCATATTTTTATTTTAAACCGCATATTGACAGATCTGATGTTATCATGATCTGCTGAGTTAACTAAAAATGGAAATTGAAATATGCATTTTATTATGAATTACAATTAAACATGCATATCAGCAAAAATTAAATGTTTAAGATTTAAAATTAAACGTTAAACAAGACATGACTTCATCTTTTACAACGAAGAGAGAATGTGTACAGAAAACGAACATTGCAGAATTTAACAAGATTACATTATTAAGCTAAATTTAAAAAAATTATTAAGTAATTTAAAAAGAAATAATTCACTAATTATTCAGCAAAATCAAAAATCAGCGAATCAAAAATTTTATCCGAACTTCGTCAGCGTTATGCGAATTTGGACTCTATATGTAAAAATGAATATAAGAACATAAGGATTATATAAATATACGAATTATACGAATGAATATAAGATTTATACGAATGAATATAAGAATTATACAAATGAATATAAGAATTATATGAATATAGGAATTGTTCATTGTTCATTTTTACAGGGCTCTCTCCTCTAGAATGATATTAATACAATATTATAACATTCTAACTAATTCTAACTAGATAATAACTAATGGTTTTTATAATACAGATTTAAATACACAACATAAGTCGGGGTGGTTAAGTCTAGTTCAGGTGGTACGAGGACGCATTCTTGGCCGTGCATAAATAGTTTGACATAGTACAATTTTTTTTTCCTTTGCCGTTGCGAGAAAGTCTTTTCACTATAAATATACCGAGGATAATAGCACACACAATGATAATACTAACGGCAGATGTTGAAAAAATTGTTACTGGTTACAGTATTTGTAAAAGTTACTCTGGTTATCATCCGAAATTTTAAAAACGACTCAATTGATCATTCCATTTAGGGGCATGAAGTCTGGGTAGGATGGTCACCGGTTTCATGGCGGAATTCAAGATTATTATAGTAGGTTTGAATTTAGTTTCAGAGAGAAAGGGGTACGAGTTGTTAGTTGTAATCTCAACATTATAAGAGGAACAATTTATTCATATCTACCTCTTAAATTATATGGAGCTGTTGGTGGTCGTGTAGATATTTGTGGTTGTGTGCGGTTTGGTCGGCCTCGCTTAGGTGATAGTGGAGTCGAACATTAAGCACGGACTCTGAGTGTGTTCGTTTTTTTCGTGAAGGTTCTAATTCACGTGGTTGATGCATTTTCGGCCGGTATATTGGGTCCGTGCGTCGACCATCAACCGGTGAGGGTGGTGAGGGAGGAGATGGTGGAGATGGAGGAGATGGTGGAGATGGAGGAGATGGTGGAGTCCCACTGAGTGATCCTCTAGAAGGGGTTTCTCCAGGGTCTGGTTCCGAAGGGACTCTCGGTTCTGGGACCTCTTCTTGTTCAGAGATTAGCTCGAGCACTGGTGGTATTACGAGGTACCAATCTTCATCACGGGTAATGGTTTCCGCGGTGACCACTTCGGTTTTGTGGTCCCTGCTGGATTTGTTAATACCTTGATCTTTCGAAGGGTGGGCAACTCGAACCCCTGGCAGACGCTTTTTGGGAACGTGTTGTTCGGCAGCTATCTTCAAATTATCAGCGTGAATGATCTTTAGTTTGGAATGGTCTCGGAGGTCGAGGATTTCGTAACTCTTTTCGAGGTTTTTCATAATCCTATATGGGCCATCCCATTTTGGGTATAATTTACGATGAGCGCTTGGCGGTTTCACGCTCTTTATGTAACATCGCATACAGACGATTATAGTCCATTGACAGGGATGACGCCTATGTTGTTCTTGCTCCATCTGTTGGTTCCGTTGGTCTAGGCCCTCTAGGGCATAGCGGATTATGTAAAAAAATTTGAAAGATCGTTCAACTAGTTGCTGATTTGCTTCTGCCATCTCGGAAGGTGTTAGAACTGCCGGGTCAATTTGGTCAGGCAAATCAAAAGGTAGCCGTTTGTCGTAGTGATATAGGACGAAATGAGGGGGGGGGGGGAGTCCACGATGGACACGTTATAGCCGTTGTTGATAGCTGTTTGCACCATGGGGAGGAAACCATCCCATGTACGGGAGGATGCATTGACAACGTGGAGGAGGGCCTCTAAGATCTTCCGATTGTGCCTTTCCACTAAGCTGCTTGCTTGCGGATGGTATGCCACAATATGTGTGTTTTTAATTTTACACATGTTACAGAGTGACTCGAACAATTTGGGAATGAACTAAGGGCGTTATCCGAAATTAGGATGGAAGTAGTAGTATGGTTTTGGATGACGCGTTCCACTAGGGCTCTTGCCACAGTTTCCGAGGTCTGGTTTGGAATGGCAACTATCATACTTCGCTGTAACGCGAGGAGTGATCCGTAAACACAATGATGTACTGGTTTCCCTTTGATGCTTTGGGGAATGGTCCTAGTATGTCCATTCCAGTTCTTTGCCAGAGCCATTGGCATACTGGATATTTATGCATGGGAGCTGTGGACGGTATGTTGCCTTTATGTTTTAAACAAGACGGGTATTCAGCGATGTATTCATGTACCTTTTTGTTCATTTCTGGAAAATGGTATCGCTCCAAAAGACTCTTGGTGGTGCGATCCGGCCCCATATGGCCATGCAAAGGTGAGTCGTGACAAAGTCCGATGGCTATATCTACGAGATCCTTTGGTATTTCCACGAAGTCGTTTCCATCTTCGTTCCTAAAATGTACGAGCTCATCTTTTAGGTTGTACTGTTCTTTTATCTTAGATTGTTCCTTTTGTTCCAGGCGAGCCCGAAGGTTCTGGGTGTGTTGGTCCTGCTGTTGGGAATATTGCAGACATTCGTGAGCGAACACAGGAAGAGTTTCTGTCTTATTCACTTGGGTGTCGGGCTTGAGTCTCGACAATCCGTCTGGAATAACTTGAAGTTTTCCTGGTTTGTATACGATTTTTGCCACAAAGTCCTGATTCAACAGAGTCCATCTACTCAATCGTCCTTCAAATAGCTTGTCCTTGAAGAGATACGTGAGTGGCTTAGGTCAGTTTTGATGGTTACATCGTAGCCGTAGACGATATTTCGGAATTCTTTCAAAGCCCACTATACTGCTAGGGCCTCTCGGTCTGTAGTGGAATAATTCCGTTGGGGTCCAGAGAGAAGCTGACTGGCATAAGCAATGGGTAATTCCACACCATCTACGTCCTGTAATAGGACGGCTCCTAGTCCATAGGAGGAAGCATCTGTGGATATGACAAATGGTTTGGTGTAATCGGGATATTGGAGGATAGGATGACAGGTTAGTTTTCCGACTAAAGTCTCAAAAGCATGTTGGTGATCAGATTCCCAATTAAATTTAGCATTTTTCTGGAACAGATTGGTAATGAGTTTCGCACTGTTCCAAAATTGGGGGATAAAATTTCGATAGAATCCGACAAATCCAATAAATGCACCAACGTCGTCGATGGTTTTAGGTGCAGGGTACCTATCCAGAGTTTCAAGTTTGGCTGGATTAGGTTTAATTCCAGTGGATGATAGTAGAAATCCTAAGTATACCAGGGATTCCTGTAAAAAGTTGCACTTTGCAAGTTGTTGTTGTTGGTAAACCGATCAGCTCACCCTGATCGAGCAAGCCAGCGCACGCAGGTAACCGATCGCCCTCTCCGGAGTGGAC
This sequence comes from Bathynomus jamesi, assembly GCA_023014485.1. Lineage (NCBI taxonomy): Eukaryota > Metazoa > Arthropoda > Malacostraca > Isopoda > Cirolanidae > Bathynomus > Bathynomus jamesi. The sequence continues at coordinate 330,391 of JAJOZX010004951.1, read as the reverse complement.
CACAGGTTCAGCGCACTAGTGATGTTGTGCTGTGTTCTATGTTGTGCTAGAGCGGTACAGTCTGTCATAATGTGTTCAATTGTTTGTGGTGTGTCCTGGCACAGGTGGTAGGTGTCGTCTGTGGAGTTGTCTAGTCTGTGTTTATATGTCTGTAAGTTGGGGTGATGTCCACATCGGAATCGTGCTAAGTTAACTCAATCCGATCTGCTCAGGCTGGTCTCTGACCTGTTAATGGGTGGCGGCTTCGCACCTAGGACCGCATTCGGACCGAGTCGTGTCAGTGCTTTGTGGGTCAGGTGTGTGTGTATGTGTTTTCTGTACTGTGTGATGTCTGTGAGGCGTGGTATGGAATGGAGTATTTGGTTATAATGTCTCTCTGGTGTTACCTTAATGGTGCGAGGTGTCGGTGTATGATTGTACATGTAGTGGCAAGGGTGTTGTGGGTTAGTTGTCGCTGCTGCCATGAATTGTGTTCCCCTCATGTCTAAATGTTCCCTAACTTTCAGTATTTTTGTTTATGTGTGCAGGTGTTCTATTGGTGTTGTTTGAGTGCTCCTGTAATGATACGAAGTGCGTTGTTTTGTATTGTCTGTAAGGTGTTTATGTGTGTGTTTGAGATAATGGGTGCCCAGCATGGGCTAGCATAGTCCATAACTGAGCGAATATATTGTTTGTATATGAGTGATGTTGTTTCCTGCTGGTGTCCAAAGTTTGTGCCTGTTAGTACCCTAAGTGTATTAAGTTTTGACGTACATTTGTTTTTAATGTCCTGAATGTGGTTTGCAAAAGATAATGATGTGTTTTGTGTGACCCCAAGTAGTTTGGTCCTGTGAGTGTGTGGAATGTAGGTGTTGTTTAGTGTAAGCTGTGGAGTTATCTGGTGTTCTTTTGTGTTGCTTGTTAGCAAGGTGATGGTTGATTTTGTGGGCGCTACTTTGAGTCTATTGTGTGTGAGCCAGTCTTGTACACTGTTTATGTATGTTTGTAGGTTATTTGTAGCGGTGTCGATGTTGCTGTGGGTGGATTTTAGAGTGATGTCATCTGCATATGATGATAAGGTGAGCTTGTTATCTATGGCTGTTAGAATGTCATGCATGCATAAGTTGAACGGTGTTGGTGAGAGAACAGAGCCTTGAGGGACCCCGTTCGAAAAAAGCTTGTTTTTGGATGACATGCCATTAAATGTGACATGTAAGTATCTTCCTGAAAGATAGTTGCTCAGCCACCTTTTGGTGTTATTGTGCATGTTTGTGTTGAGTATTTTGTTTATGAGAGGGAAGCGTGGGATGCATCAAATGCTTTACTAATATCTATTGTTGCTAATAGTGTACGTTGAGCAAGTTTCAGTTTAAGGTGTGCTTTCCTCAAACGTGATAACACATTCTGAAGACGTTGAAAGTGTATTTTTATATCCGAACTATAAACGATAATATCGTCAAGAGAGACCAAAGCTTCGACACCGAATAGGTCGGAAAAGACTATATTCATCAACCTAGAGAAATTAGCAGGCCCATTTCGGACTCCGAAAGGCAAAACCTGGAATTCGTAATGGCCTCGGTTAGTGGAGAAAGCAGTCAATGCCCGAGATTCGGGACTGACCTCCATTTGCCAATAACCGGATGTTAAATCGAGGGATGAAAAGAAGTTAGCTCTCCCTACATTCAGAATTGTTTCCTGCATGTTTGGAATAGGGAAACGGTCTGGGATGGTAATGTGGTTTAGGCGTGTAAAATCTTTACAAGGGCGAGATGTTCCATCCTTTTTGGAAACAAGAATCATAGGAGCGGACCAAGGATTGGCTGAAGGCTGAATGACATCCTGCTCTTTAATGTCCTTGATGTGTTCCTCAATAGTTACTAATTGGGAATGTGGAACCCTATAGGGAGGAATGAAGATGAGTTTGGAATTGGGTTCCAGCTTGATTTCGAAGGGGACCAAATGAGTTCGGCCCAGAGGATCTCCTTTTAGGGCAATCACCTCTATTTCTTATCAGAAGTGATTCCAGTAGTTTGGGATCCTGTAAGGCTGGTGACTCCTGAAGGGAGTGCTCCAGACATTTCTCATATTCTTCTTTTAATGCTGAAGGGTTTAACTTTAAGGAACTGGAAACACGATTTATAATACTGGTGGGAAAATCTGAATTTACTTCTACTGTGGAAACAGTTCCTATTCTCTGATTTGAAGTTAATTCAATAGGGCTTTTTCCTTTGTTTAAACAAACAACAGGGATAGCTGAATTCTGACTATGACTAAGAACTTTGGCAACAAGAACATCTCTCTTGAAGTTACTTTTCTCTGTAATAAGAGTACGATCTGACTCAAATAGTTTTCCTTGACCGTTTATTACTGCACATGAAAAATTGTGAATCTGACTCTGGTTCGGTGATTAAAATTTGCCTCATTGGCTGAAAAATCGTTTCAGTTGGATTTCGAATCTCAACTGCTAAGTTAACTGAAACTGGCTGCGCTGAAACTGGCTGAACTGAAACTGACTGACTGGAAACTGACTGACTGGAAACTGACTGCGTTGATCCTGCTGAATTCAATAACTGGAACTGATTACTCTGGGGGCTGATTTCTGGGGCGGTTCTCCCTCTGGATGCAACCGAGTGACTTGAACTGCTGTAAACTGGAGTGGGTTTCCTATTTCTTTCGGAAATCCGAACTGAACTGATTCTATTAGCATTAAGCTGTCTATTATTCTCATGGAGAGGGTGTGTCCTATTTCGACACTTCACTAACTTTCCGGCTGGGTAAATTTCCCATTGATTCTGGTTGAAGAAATCCATACCAAGTAAGATATCTGTCTGAAAGGTGTCGACTGCGTCCACAATACAACATTTTTCGGGATAAACCGCGCTACCAACTTCTAAACATAATTCGATTTCTCCATATGTTGGTATGGGTGTACCTGTAACTCCTCTGAGTTGGCAAGAAGGTGCCTTAATTTCATATTTATACTCTTTACTCTCTAGTAACTCATCTGCACATTGTTTCTTAATTAATGTCGCATGTGCTCCTGTATCTAGGATAGCGGTTAAATCTCGGTTACCTGTGATGCAATTTATTATTAAATCTAGTACGTTCGCACCTATAATCCTGATGAGTAGTTTATGTGTGTATTTGGGTTTATCACTGCTATTTAGGAGGGAGGAGGCTGAACTGCTGCCTCCAAAGTGGGATCTAAAAAAGAACCTGAACTAACTTCTATGGGAGGACCTGAGTCATATGCAACGGGATCACCATACACTGGAGGGTCTTCTTGGAAAGTGTACTCTGCGGAAACTGACTCTTCAACGGGTACTTCTACGTATGAACCATCCGACCTTGCTGATTATATTGGGGTCTGCACATCGGGTAATAGTGTGGTTGACCTTGTGGTCGTGGTCTGTTTGGTGGGTGGTTTTGTTGAGGCTGGGAACTAACTGGTTTCTGCGAATTGGAGGGCTTTTGGGAACGTTGGTGATTTGATCTCTGGGAGTGGGGCCTGTACCCTGCAGGGGCTTTGTCAGCACATTTTTGTCAGTCGCCACGGCGATGACCATGTTCATGACAGTGGAAACAATAAGGCAGATAATTGTATTGACTCATCATGTGCCCAAAACTATCGCAATTAAAACGCTGTGGAGGAGGGCGTGCATTTTGGGTTTGTGGCGCTTGTTTCTGAGCTGGAGTTCCCTGAATCGGCCTAGATTTATAGGGTTTTTGTTATTGTTGTTGTTGCTACTGCTGAATGTAGTGTATGAGGGTCTTTCTACCCTTCCGGTAGTTCTGGCTCGCTAAGTCTGGGTAATGTTCCCTTGTTTTATTTATGGCTACACTTACTGGTTTGTCAATATTTAGACACTATTGAAATTTCTTTTTAGGTGCTACGAGTAGGTTTTGGTAAATGGATGCTGCTACTTTAAGGTTTCTTTGCTTTGAAGTGAATGTAATGTCGCACACATTTTCTGCGGGTCGGAGGGCTTCTCCTACGAGTTTGCGTGTTCGTGTAATGAAATTATTTAAATCTTCGTGTTCTTCTTTCTTCCATTTCGCTTGGAAGACAGCTTCTAATGTGGCCAAAGGTTGTGCGAGTGTTATTTCTTTGAAAAATTCTAATAAATGTTTTTTTAAAATTGTCCCAAGTTGTAGCTTCGCTAATGGACGGGACGTATGTAACTGTATCATGGGCATTCCCATCTTTAGGTTCAATAAACCTTTTAGCTTCCCTAATCTTTATGTCACCATCTGTGATGTTTTCGCGTAAGAAATGCTGTTCTAGAGACTCAATCCAAGGTCTTACGCGTGGTTCAACGAAGTTATTATCTATGGTTCCCTTAAAAAAATAGGACAGTTTGGGAAAGGTTTATAAGTCTACCTAAGTTAATGTATGCTGGGGGAGCGGTTTGAGACATGTTGGCTCGTGCTTGATCTGAAGTTTGCGTGTTTGGAAATATGTTTGAAGGGCGCTGGGTAGGTGGAAAAATGGGTGTAGGGGAATTTTCAATGTCAGAAAGCGCACCTTCTGAATCGCTCATATGTGAAGGTACTGTTAATGTAGTTTAATTTGGTCTGCTTGACCGATCTTAATCTATGGAATGATCACTTGAGTGGCTTTCCTAACTACTCTATCTAAGAAATACACAAATAAATGCACAACAATTTGCCTAACTAGGGAAAAATTTGAAAAACTTGTAAACAAAATAATAAAAAAAAAAATGCAAACAAAATTTCACTCGAATGTACGTGAATGTACGGTAATATTATGATTGGCACATTAAATAAAATTGTTCTATGCTAACTATAATAGTGGAAATAACTCGGTTTCAATAAAAAGAAATGTATCACTGGTGTATGGAATGTTCACTGTTTTTTGTTAATTCTGGCTTGATACTAATTATTAACTGTTAATTATGCTGACTTCTAAAATGTTTAGTAATTAATTTGAAAAAGAGATCTGTACTTAACAAGATTCCTACGGCGAAATCTTTGAAGACGTGTCCTGAAGACGTGTCTTGCTGGACACTTGCTCCTGGACGGGGAATGGGCGTGGAACGTGGAGTCGTGACACACCGGTCGAATGATGGATGTGAAGAATTGGAAGTCATGACACGCCTGTGAACTGAATGTTGGTTCTCGTTCCAGGGTCTACAAAACTGGAAGAATCCTGGCAAGGTCGCCAGTTGTTAACCCCTTCGTCTATGGCCTTGGGCGGTTCGAAGTTGATGGGGGTTCTGGTTACGTGGCAGCAACTGATTTGTTACTCTAGAGTATCTGGTACCGAATAGGGAATCGCAGAAGTTTCTTTTATATTATTCTCTGATTTCTTCTTGTAGTGGATCGGAGGATTCTGTGGAGCTTACTAAATTCTCTGAAGGTTCCCCGATTCTTCTTGTAACGTATCGGGAAATTATTTTTCTCTATTTAAGGCTAAGTTCTCTGAAGAGAGCAAGGTTCGAAGGAGAAGACAAAGATATTCTCTTACTGTAGTTTACTGCTAAAATATTACAGGTAATGCTCAGCCTCTAAGTTAGATCAGACAATCAGAATGAATATTTGAAAAATTGTTCGGCTTTATATACTGAATTTTTGGTGACATCACTATTATTTAATGTTGACTCGTTTTGTTTTTTATTCTCAATAGGCTGCATTATTTTGCAAAATATTTGAAGATAAGTTAAATATTTTAGCTGTAGCAATGTCTAGAGAGATAAGCAAGATATTTGAAGATAAAGCCATATTTTTATTTTAAATCGCATATTGACAGATCTGACTGATGTTATCATGATCTGCTGAGTTAACTAAAAATGGAAATTGAAATATGCATTTTATTATGAATTACAATTAAACATGAATATGAGCAAAAATTAAATGCTTAAGATTTAAAATTAAACGTTAAACAAGACATGACTTCATCTTTTCCAACGAAGAGAGAATGTGTACAGACAACGAACATTGCAGAATTTAACAAGATTACATTATTAAGCTAAATTTAAAAAAATAATTAAGTAATTTAAAAAGAAATAATTCACCAATTATTCAGCAAAAATAAAATAGAAAGCGAATAAAAATTTTATCGAACTTCGTCAGCGTTATGCGAATTTGGACTTTATCTGTAAAAATGAATAATATAAGAATATAAATATATAAGAATATAAGGATTATACAGTGCGTTAGAAATGTCACTCCGCAGTCAACCAACACATGTGTTTTGAATGTATAAAAAGTTCTTGTATTTGAGCTTCAGAGCGGATGAAAATAAATCAGTTTCCCTTAAGAAAAGAGAGAAATTAACCTATTTAAATTAAAATAATAAATCTTTATTCTATTTTTCATAAAACAGATATTAAAGAAAGAAAAATGTTTTTGATTTAAAACGTGTTTCACCTGATTTTGTTTTTTGTGATGTTCACAATTTGTTAGCATATTAAAATGGAATTACGTTTGAAGAGGTAATGTGGTATTAGAATGTAATAATATGCTTTGAGAATACAATACAAGTCATTGTATGTTTTGAGGCTTGTTTTTCTGTGTCTGTTTGTTTTGGTCTGTTTTTGTCTCATGAAAGACCGTGAAAGAACTCCACAGGAGCCTTTTTTCTCGTGAAGGAAGGCGAGGATGAATCCTTTTTAATTCTTTTTAATTTTTAAAATTTAATTTTTTTTCCTACACAAAGAAGAGGGGGGCCCCCTCAAGGGGGCAAGTGCTCTTCATTAAGACCAGTGAGGTCCCATAAATGGGTTATGAACTTAAGGAAGGGGGCCCCCTATAACAGAGGCAAAAGCCTTCAGGGGGCCCCCAGGGGCAGGATTTCAGAACACCCCAACTTCCTCTCCCCAAACGCGGGGATACTACTGCTGCCACCATAACCTCGAGCTCATCTTCGGGGCCGCCTTCACGACCTGGCTTGGCGGATTTCCTTATCTTCAAGCGCTTCATCCACAGATAGGAGGACTTGCTTACCAAGAATACCAATACTCTCGATGGAGTTTATTGAAGAGGACCCGCAGGCCTGGGAGACCTGCGACGACTTCAAGAAGGCCATGAGGGTCGTTAACGACAATGCTGAACGTGGAGTGGCGCTGATCCAGGAGTACAACGGGCAACCGGCACATGACGCAAGATGAAGACCAGCTGCAGATCCCGTTGCAAGTTGCCTGGAATCACTGCCGCCCGTACCCTGATTGCCAGAAGTCGACACTGACCAGGCGACAATGAGTGGCTGGCAACCATGAGATCCCCGCCGTTTAGTGGCTAATACTCACCATCGGGTGAGGGGGACCTGCTGGATGGTAGCGATTTCATTGAAAATAAACAACGAAAGGGGGCTACAAGTCTGGCAGCGCTAGCAATACATACCTTCGGTACCATTGAGCGACCTCTAAATATTACTGGATTCGAAAGAAATTTTCCACATATGGTTTTACATCATACGGAACAACTTTGGGGGGTTTGATGTTTAAAATTCAGAAAAAAGATTTTCACCTGTTATATACAGGGCGTCCCAAAAAAATGTATACACACTATAACAGCTGATAGCTCAATCGATGTTTCTTTCTTTCCAAGTTAAACCCATTAGAATTAATAATGGCAGTCAGACTAAGCTTTGAACAAAGGAAATTCATTCTAAAATGCTACTGGAAGTGTGAAAACGCAGTTGAAGTGCAAAGACAGTTTAGGAGGGAGTTTCAAACAGACCCACCAACGCGACTTACCATCACTCGAATTAGAGATAAGTTTGAAGCCGATGGAACTGTTCAGAATGTCCACAAGAAGCGTTCCGGAAGACCACGGACATCGACAAGACCCACAAAGCAAGAAAGAGTACTGGAAACGTATCACCAAAGTCCAAGAAAATCTGTGCGGCAAGCGAGTCGTGAGGTAGGAATTTCAGAATCGTCTGTCCAACGCATTTTGAAGCGCTGTCAATGGAAAAGTTACATTCCAAGATTAGTCCATGCTATTAATGAAGATGATGATCCGGACCGAAGAGTGGAGTATTGCGAGTGGTACTTGGCACGATGTGGATGTGGATTGGACGAAGGGGTTTCGTAGAATACCCTCCGCGTTCACCAGACCTCACACCACTAGACTTTTTTTTATGGGGATACTTAAAAGACAAAGTCTACGCTATAAAACCTGCAACAGTCGCTGAATTGAGAGCAGCCATTGAACGAGAATGCACACAAATACCAAACGAAATGTTTCGTGATGTTTGCGATTCCATTGCTTCGCGTTATCAGCAGTGCCTGGACAAGAACGGACGTCAGTTTGAAAACAGGCGTTGACAAAACAATTAAATAATGTCTGTAGATTCTATTACATTTTCAAAATGAAATGTATTTTAATAAACACTGCCTTTATAATTATTTAAAGTGTGTATACATTTTTTTGGGACGCCCTGTATATATATATATATAATATATATATATATATAGAGAGAGAGAGAGAGAGAGAGAGAGCTTTTCAATGCTTTTTAATTGAACCACTGTCCCCATACAGTATGGTGTACTGCATATATTGTTATATTACAGTTAAAAATCGTGTATAGGTCGTTCTTCTTATATATATATGGAACACAACGGGACTCGTGTGTTTTGTCTCAATAAAGCGGCTGGCCCAATTAAACGAACTTGTCTTCTGTTGGGAAAAAATAAAACTATAAAAGATAAACATTTATTTAATAAAAACCAGTTTTTATTCAGGCATTTTATGTACCGTTATACATATTACAAAGGACCATAAAAATGAAGCGCACACATATTTAGTGCGAGAAAAAATTATCTAAAGTGGATTGTTTCAGAGACTTTACTGATTGTGAACAAACAAAATTACTACATGCATCTAAAGCAGATTGAGGACACCGTGTCAGTCTTTCTTGCATGAAATACATTTGTAGGGTACTTATGCGCGCTTTAGCCTCTGTATGACGTTATTTTTCGAGGCTCAGGTTCGTCGTCATCGTCGCTGTCTGGATCTGGATCTTTATGAAGACGCTTTGCTGCTACCTGCTCTATAATGCTCCCGTCACAATCGTCATAATCGGCGTAGCACAGCACGTCATCGTCAATTGCGTCAAAAACGTCTTGATTAATAACACTTGGTAATGTAGTCACAGCTTCTACATTGTCTGTTGAATCTGTCGTAAATTGGACTTTGTGAAACCACAATGACGAAAACAGTTTTTAATTGTTTGGGGATTTATTCCTCGCCAGCTGCGACTGATAAATTTGTATAGTCTGGAAAATGTTTATTTTTGCACTCGCTTCTCTAGCTGTTGATGTTGTCGTCAGGAGATTTGCTTCAAATGATTCCAGAGTGCACGCAACCAATTCTTTCCTATAGGCTGCTTTCAAATTCTTGATTATTCCCTGATCCATAAGCTGAATCAGTGACGTTGTGTTAGGCGGCAAAATTTCCAACCTGATGCTCTTCAGACAATCCAGATGTGAATGAGCCGAACAGTTTGTCCACAAACAGTAAAACATTTCTCTTCTTTCGTTGTCAAACTGTATCCCACACCTTTAGCCATTCTGTAAACAAAGATTCGGTCATCCAAGCATTTTTGTAATCACGATAAGTGACTGGCAAGCTTTCCATATTTAAACCTTTGAAGCACCGTGGATTCAGACTCTTCCCAATCACTAGAAGTTTTAGCTTGTCAGTTCCTGATAGGTTAGCACAGCACAGCACAGTCACACGATCTATAGCCTTTTTATAGCCAGAAATCTCGTCGTGTTTGTAGCACAGCGAACTCTCAGGTGTGGCTCGATAAAAAAGACCAGTTTCGTCAGCGCTGTAAATATCATCAGCCGAAAACTTAGCAGGTCAGGCAGTACGTTCAACTTCCATTGATCGGCCCCCTCTGCGTCGGCATTTCTTTCTCTCCGTGAGCTCTTTTGGATTTGATGTTATGTCTTCCTTTCCATCGAGAAATCCAGCCATCCGTTGCTTTGAAATCGTCATGATCTAGCTTGTGAGCAAGATCGGCTGCCTTAGTTTTAAGCATTGGACCACTCACATGCACACCACGAAATCATAGTAGTGAAGCTTTACCCCGTCCGTAGGCGGAAAGTATAGTTTAAAGGGGTTTGTACATCCTCCAAACAAGCTGTCACCGCATTTGAGGAGTTCCACCACCATTGTACGTTTGATAGCCCTTACATCTTCGCGATGCTGCTCATTGGACTCCATCCTGGCATCATATTCATGCTCCCACAAAACCTCGTGACTGAACTGCGAGCTTATAAGCTGGTCGCGGGTACGTGTCCATGCGAGGATATCGGCGCGAGATCTCCCATGGGCATCCCCGATGACGCCGCACTCAGGACGTGCGCATCCATGCCACCAGCAGCCGTTAAAAGAGTACACCGATTTCTCACCAGTGGTTGGATCCTCACTTAAGACATCCACCCATAAAACACGGCCATTGACCTTGATCGCTTGTCTGCTGTTGTATGTGTGTGAGCCAGTAAATAGCCTTATAACCATAACTGCGCGGGATGTTACGGAGGGTGATTGTGTGTCTTAGGCATGAAATTATTCTTGAATACGGTAAAACAATGATTCGATCGTGGTTGCTGCTTGTAACGGATCACAGTTGAAGCGCGTTATATGCATCCTTCAAAAGACTTGGAAGCATACTATAAGTACACGTACGTCATTCATATAATAGCGTTCACATTCATACGCTATAGTGTAAGGATTATCTTCATTAAACCTGTTGTAGTATAGCTCAAAATCCTCACGTTCGCTTGTACTCATACATTCATAGTTAACCCTTTCATGCCGTATGGGCGCAAATGAGACCATCAAATTTTATGAGATTGTAGTCATTCTGGAGATATAACACAAGTGGTTTTTGTGGCATGAAAAGTAAAAGAAAATCAGGTATGAAAGGGTTAAAGTAATGTTTAGGGGGGGGGGGGGTCCTACATAATTTAAAGTGTCGTGAGTGAGGAATATGTAAGGAAAGTACCCTTTTGAGACTTCGGCGTCTACGCCCATCACCTTGGGTAGCTTGGCTAATTTACAAGGTGTGAATAACATTGTCTTTAAACTGTATCTGTATAAGTTTGTTACCTCTTTTCAAGGGATCACCCGTAAATATCTCTGAGGACTCATGCTCAAACAACTCCTTATAAAGGAAATGAGTGTCAAATTTTGCAGCGTTATGGGCAAAAATATACAGTCATTTTTTTGAAATGGTCCGCTAGCTTGACAATGTAGTTCACAAACAGTTTCACCGGGGAATCTCTTGCAAACACCTTGAAAATGTTTTTCCGCTTACCACATTTGTGGCATTCATCACACTCGGTGTTCATACATTCATCACAAATAGTGTGACTTACGAGTAAATGAAGGATAACCTCTTTTGTTTCGGGGTTTGTGTAAGTTTCTATGTCATAATACATGGTTATACAGGGCTTATTTTTAGGTTTGGCATCTTTCATATAACATGCGTGCTTTACACCATCCGCCTTATATTCTTCAGGGCATGTAGAACAATGAATTTTATCACAATTGTGCTCGAATTTCCCCCAGCTGTCCATTGTATGAAACATACTACACTCACAAACCCTCATTTTCCTACATGTGCTATTTGATTTAGGGAATCCAAAGCAGATATTATTGAAACATGCGCTTACATACATTACAATCGCGCTTCTCAGTTTCAACTACACGACTTTCACACCTGTGACTTTTACACTGGTCGCAAACCATGTGGCACTCCTTACAGTGCTTCAACAGGTCATTCGTAAACTCGAGACAACCCTTACACAAATCTTGATGTCTTCCATATTTTATCATAACTCGCGTAAAGAGCCCTTATATTACGGATGAGTAGATACATGGTCCCAGACAAGCCTAAAATAAGCAGGGGTTTTGTACGTTCTCTCAAGTTGTTTTTAAAAACATACACAGTCCTCCGGTTATCAGCCAATCCAAACACAACTATACGTACACCCATTACCTGCTCTACCCTTCGCAGCTCTTCAGGCCCCATATCATAGGCAAATTAAGTCTACAGTCTGAGCCAATTTACATGCACGCTCCACTACCGTAGGCATCCAAATTTTTGGGGCAGCTGTATTTACCACAGTAAACATATGAGCCAAGACTAATGCTATAAAGCCGCAACCGCGATCGAAAGCAGTCTTTTGTATATCTGATAACTGTTAAAGTTAAGAGTATAAGTCGTTGCGTTGTGGCCTACAGGCCGGAAGACGTGATCTATATCAATCGTGAAATTCTCCAAACTAAACTCCGTGCCGCTTTGAGAGGCCTGCATTATACGTCCCAAAATATACTTTACATCTGCGGCAGCCAGACGCCTGTAGGGTATTACTACTCAAAAATAGTCTCTATCACTATTATCTGACCCAAGTCCGAGGGCCAGTCGCTTCCTGGTTTCACGTCCCTCACTGTTCTGAAGAACAAACTCCACAATACGCTCAACCACGCACGGCAGTCCGTGTTCAAAGCCGTTACTATACATGACTCGGGAGTCGATTCTGACTACGTACCGGTTTCTAGTCAGGGATGGGGTGGTGGTGACGTTGCGCACCAGTTCGAGTGATATGCCACTGTCTACAGGGTGCTGCGTTGCTGTCGGTGTGGAGGAGGGCACAGGCGGCATTCAATAGGGATAAGTGGGTCCAGTTTTATGTGTAAATGGTGCTACTGAAATGGTCGTACCGTAAGACGTGGAGGGCTGCGGTTCTATTACTGTGCCTCTAACGGTCGATGACTTTACGCGCTTTGGTATGGAAGGTGTTTCACCGATGTTGACATGCACCCACTTTCTTCTCGAACTGACGAGTTGGGGGTGCTACGTTTGTCACTGTTGATGGTTCGCAGGCAGGGGTGGAGTCCGTAGCCTCAACTACACTATCGTCGCTATCATCAGCAATATCTATGAGGGAGACATGTTGCTGGTACAGTACCTCATCCTCATCATCATTCACGGTTCTGGGGAAGAAGAAAACGAAGAATGTAGAATATAAGGAGCAACACTTAAATTTTTTTATATTTTGTAAATGTCCCACTTAGGAGTGTGTCGCGTTAGAAATGGATTCTGGAGAAAAATTCAGGTTCACAAACCCTTCTACATGCATTATATCAGTCCCTACAGGCTGTAGCAAAACCGTGTTTATGCTTAAAATCATTAAAGATAAGGCCGATCTGTTCTCAAATTTTGTGCACAAAGTTATATGGTGCTAATCGACATACCAAGCCGTATTCAACGAATACCAAGATGATATTTTGTTCCACATAGGGGTTTATGATGTTAGTTCTATAAAAAGTGAGCACACGGTTATTGTAATTGACGATCTCATGTTAGAAATGGACAAAACTTTTGCCAAGACATTTACAGTATTCTCCCACCATCTTAACATAAGAGTGTTCTTCATCAATGAAAACCTGTGTTCAAGAATAGATACATGCATGATGTATCACTAAATACACGTTATCTAATCTTATTCGCACAACGTAGAGATGTGGCACAAATTGGGGTATTGGCCAATCAAATGTTCCCGAATAAGTGTAAAGAGTTTTTGGAAGTTTATAAAGAAGTTACAAGTCAACGTTACGGATATTTGGTTTGTGACCTTCACCCGCAAAACATGTTTAGGGTGCTTCTAAGAACGAATATATTCCCAAACGAGGCTGAAACGGTCTACATCCCAGAAAGACAAAGAGGTTAAAGAAATATCGGGAATTAATAAAAATCTACCAACGATTGCCGCGCACTCTCCAATGCCTGTTTGTTAAAAATATTGACTCAGGCTTTTTAAAATGCATCTGCGAAATCTACCTTAACGTTATAAAATGTAATGTACCAATGAAGGTCACTCAGAAGTCGCGCTTACGTCGTTACAAGAGCATAATACGCGCTCTCGCTCGTAAAACCCAAAGTGTGGGAAAGAAAAAGCGAATTATTGTGCAAAGAGGCGGATCGTTGCTACCCACCTTGTTTTCAGTTTTGGCGCATTTATTGCCTAGTATAATATAATGAAGAAAGTAGTAGTGATTCCACACAAGGTGTATGCTTCGATACAAAATACAAAGAACCAGGAATCAATACTAGCTCCTTGTAAAAATAGGATTAAAAGAATGGAGAATAAATTAGTGAATCTATTAAACAGCGAGAAGCCCCCTGACGAGAAAAGAATTTTATATCAAGAAGCTCTACATAAATTTCTTCAAGAGCTCGAAGATTATAAGAAGCCTGCCGAGGTTCCCATAGTTATCAGACATAGCACTGATGATGTTGAGCGTGGCGCTATAGGATCTGAGTCCGAGGCTAGAGACGAACAGTCAAAGTACAACGGAGCGGGGCCCCTCGAGCATGTATTAAAAAGTAGTCTACCACATACATTGAGGAATAAAGAATCAAATCTTTATAAACTATTGAGTGAGGACCCCATTTTACAATGGTCCGATACAGGCGAGGTTGTTGTTGAAGGGTCATAGATACAGGGCTCGAACATCACTGATATCGCACATGATTTGTTGAGAAAGTGGGATAGACCTTCACCAACAGGATGGGGACATATTAAAGCTAGACTACGGCGGTAAAATCTCTGAAGAGGAAGAAGAAGAGGCCAACCATCAACGTACAACCCTCCCCGCGCGCCTCTAAAATACGTAAATGGCTAACATATTAAGAAAAAATTATTTTGACATTTCTAATCCAGCCTCCTACGGACGTGTTAATAGATTGTACAGAGGTGTTTATAATGAGGGAGTAGAGAAAAAAATGAGAGGTTTTTGCGTGAGCAGGATGCTTATACACTACATAAACCCGTGAGAAGAAGGTTTAAAACTGCTGAAACATTAGCAGCCTCAGTTGATTCTATTTGGCAGGCGGATTTAACAGACATGCAGAGGTATTCAGTGTATAATAACGGGTATAGGTATATTTTGTTTATAATAGACGTGTTCTCTAGATACTTGTGGCTAGTTCCGCTGAAAAATAAATCGCCTGAATCAATTGTTAAAGCCACCAAAGCGCTGATGCTGAAAGAAGCAGGATTCCTGGCTAATTTTGTACAGATATGGGCAAAGAATTTATAGGCCAAACACATACAGATATATAGACATTCTGAAGCCGCTGGTTACATCCTACAACCGCTCACGGCATCGCATGATTGGAACAATTTAGGGTGTCCCGTTTTGGACGAATCTCAAAGTTATTAATGTCCAGCTCTCTCATATCGTGAGAAATGATGATTTAAGTATGCTAGCCAATTTTTAGACTGAAATCAAAAAATTTGACCCCCGAGCACTTGATTAAAAAATTTAAGGGTCAAATTTTTTTAAAAATTATAGTTTTTTCGATTTTATGCCCATAATTTCAATTTTAGACACTTATAAATGGTTCCATCTGATGCGTATTAAAAAAGTGAATCATTTGATACCAAAATTATATAGGTTTGGCTTAAAAATTTTGTGTTTATATGATTTTTTTTATATTTTTAAGGCATTTTATTAAAATTTTTAGAGTATTTCTCTTGTTGCTTTCAAGTTTATTAAATAAATAAGGCAAATAAAAGAAAATTAATCGTTTTCCGTTTAATTATCAAACAAAAATGGTTAAAATAATAAAAATATCCCTCTTTTATGGACTAGAAAAACAAAAGCTTCCTTTACATAAGAAAAAAAAAAAATAAATAAAACTTTCTTTTCATAAAAAATGACTAAAACTTCAACTCGGACAACATTTTTGATTCCTTACAGAAAGTAAAGATCAAATTTCGATACAAAGACATTTTACAATTATAAAATTTAAACAAGATGAGAAAAAATATAAAACAAGTGCAATGAAAAAAAAAAGTACTAAACTCCATAAACCTAAAATCTTCCTTTTAAAATAAAGAACTAAGAATTTTTTTTCGATTTTTCGAATGCGCGGCCTAATCTCTGACATACTTGGTTAATGTTTTTTTCTTGAAATCAAGCACTTTTTGTCTATTGTCTTCAACCACCTGTAGCAGATATTGTTTTGGTTTTTCATCTCTAGTGATCGAATTAGCATAATCTTCTATTAATTTAACACCTCGTTCGGCCGTGTCATTTACTACTTTCATATAGTGTACAAAATTACTCATTCTTTAGAAATCTTCATCATCTTCCCATTCGTTTGCAGATTTTCTAAGCCAGTTACCAGAATTGAATAAATTCAAGAAGAGCCATGAGTTTGGCCCCCCTAGATCCGGAAGTCTCGTCGAAGGGTTAAGTGTAGGAAATGTTGGTTAGAAAATCGGTTAGAAAATCCTCGCTTCTCAAATTTCGATATTGATTCAGCAATTTTGGTCTTCAATTCACCACTTAAATTTTATGAAAATAAAGAAAGCGGTACCATTTCTTCAGTAACATACCAGAGGTGGCGATCAAGGGCCTTAATAGCCTGGTTTGCTACTTCTTCATCGATTTTCTTGTATGCTTGCAAGTCGTGATATAACTGCAGGTCATTTTCAGGTGCTTCAACTCCTTTTGTAGATGACACCCAAACTTTGATATATATCATTACTATAAATTTGCATACTGTTTCCAGCTTATTCACCATATTTTCAGTGTAACCTGCTTGATCACTAAAAGCAAACATTTTTATACAATACATGATTGTAGCCATCCATCTAGCACAATGCGAGGCTCCAGGATGAAGCCAACGAATTCCTTTTGGTGGAGTTTGATTCAAAATCTGTAGGCATAACTCAGCACTTTCTTTATAATCCCCGCGAAGTAATACATTGCTATCTTCAATTTGCAGGATTTCATAAAGATATTTTGTTACATCTTCAATTTTATTTTTAGGTATCTGTTTGTTGTTTCCAATGTTTTATGTTTCTTGTTCGTATCTAAATTCTTCCATACAGTTTGTCTAAATTTTTGAAAAATTTCATGATCAGGTGATAGTGATTTGCCAAATATTACTTTAAAAACATCATTCAAAATTCTTTCAAATATATGATGCCTGCATGCGCACCACAGTATCCTCTGTCCTAATAAGTCTTCTAGTCTTTTGCAGGCACCATTGATCCAACCGTAATTCGATGCGGTTGTATCGAAAACCAACGAAACCACTCTTCCTTCAAGGTTCCAATCCATAGCAGCTTCAAAAGTGGCTTGGGCTTGAGAAAATCCAGTCGCATCAGGGATATCTGGAACCGCTAAAATTTTGCCTTCCTTCGCACTTGGCATTCCCGAAACTAAAATAGCCAACCGTTCTTTCTTTTCACCTCTCAATTCTGTAACTATTTTAGAATCCCAATGGAGCGAAGAGAAATTTGGAGGGCTCAAAATCGATTTTCACTTTCTTAGATCTGTTCTCTCTAGTTTTCTTTCCTGCATTCCAAGAAGTTGTTCTGGACAGGCTGACTGTTTCTAAATCTATATCACAGGCAGAAAGCACAGTAGCAGCAAAACCTGTTCTTTGATTTAATGACAAGTTTAATCTGTCAGCTATATTGCTAACTTTAGAAGACTTCATAATATTTTGACGCTTATGACCTTTTTTCGCATTCGAAAGTTTAAATTCTGGATCATCTTGCTCCGATTCTGAAGACGAATTTTCTTGATAGACCATATTCATTTTAGATGTTCCAGGCATTGCTTTCCTTTGTGATTCTTTTAGTTCACGGTTTTTTATTTTTTGGATTCTTTCAGCTTTAGCTTTAGTCTTCTTTTCATATATTTTATCTAGACCTCCTAAGCACATTTCCCTTTCTCCTCTCTGATCTTCCAGAAATTTACCATTCCAAATTTTCGCTTCATTACTTCTTAGTGGATCTTTCATTATAATTTCTTCAGTGTTCTGAGAGCTGATGCCAAAAAGTTTTTTAAAACCTGGTTAAATTCCTGAAGTTTATTGTTATAATTAGGACGTTCTGCAATTCGTGCAATAGTATCTCTCTTTTTAATTAAGTCCTTTAATAACTGTTATAGGTCTCGGATGACGCCCACCATCTTTAGAAGGTATACTGGCCAGGATCCAAAAACGTTTAACTTTTTCCAAAACTACTTTTATTGTCTCCTCTACTGAGTTATTCCTCATGGAGTTTCTTTTTAGACTTAAAAAGTGACGAAGAACATCTCCATTTGAGGGAAAAAGTGCCCCTCTGTGTGGTTCCAAATGAGGAAGGAGATCTCCAAGAACAGAATCATCACGTTCCTTATCTTTTCTTAACTTTTGTTCATTCGAAGCCATAGTTAATCATTAGGTAACTAGTTGACTAACTAAAATCCTGAAAAAAATAAGAAAAAAATAAATGAAAATTTTTTTAAGCCAAACCTATATAAATTTGGTATCAAATGATTCGTTTTTTAATATGCATCGGATGAAACCATTTATAAGTGTCTAAAATTGAATTTATAGGCATAAAATAAAAAAACGTAAATTTTTTTAAAAATTTTACCCTAAAATTTTCGAATCGAGTGCTCGGGGGTCAAATGTTTTTATTTCGGTCTAAAAATTGGTTAGCATACTTAAATCATCATTTGTCACGATATGAGAGGGCTGGATATTAATAACTTTGAGATTCGTCCAAAACTGGACACCCTATTGGAACATCTAACGAGCTTTTAAAAAGAGACCCCCATATAGAGACTGCGACGAGAAAAGATAACCGTAGAGCACCACCACGCACTGTGCGTTTCAAAATCAATGATTATGTAAGACTGTCACGAGCCGGGAATAAGTTCGCGAAAGGCTTTGAGCAAGAGTGGACTCAGGAGATTTTTAAAGTTAGATCTATAAGGCCTAAAGATGATGTGATAATGTATTACGTTGAAGATTTGAACGGTGAAGAAGTTGGGGGCGGCCTTTATGGCAAGAAGATGCAGAAAGTGGCACTTAATTTAGGTAAAAAAGCGTTTAAAATTGAGAAAATTTTAGGCAGTAAAGGTATAGGGAAGAGAAAGATGTCTCTGGTGAAGTGGTTAGGGTACCCTGAAAGCTTCAACTCTTATATAAAAGCTCAAACAATAACGAACTTAAGTAGTATACAAAATGATGCCTAACCACTTCTACGTCACACTGCCCTCTTCTGTCTCTTTGGACATGCATCCTGACAAAACCCTGTTCAGATTTAAAACAGAACTGCATGGACCTATCGATTTGGGGCGTGAATCATACGAGGTCGGCTTGTGTGAACTTCAATTGCCCACCAAGATTTTAAGTATTGACGAAAAAGAGGCCGTTTTTCTGATTCTTAGAAGACTCGATGAGGGTGAAAAATTAGGCAAAACTTTACATGATACTATGCGTTCAGCCTGGAGCGGCGAGTTGCAGTACTACAGTACAAAAGTAACACTAGGACATGGGCATTATGACACAGCCGAGGATATTGTGATGGGTTTAAATGTGAATCTGGAAAGGTCAAGCCTCACCCCCGATTTACTTTTCAAGTCGTAAACAAAGACACACCCGCCCATACTTTGTTGTCAAAATCATCGGCTAGTAGAACTATTAAGGACAATGAACTGTTCAAAATTATGCCTGAGGGCATATATGGGGCGGCGTTCCAAGGAGACACTTTTCACGAGTCACAACATGACTTATTCAGCTTATTGTACTAACTAAAATTACCGAAATTAATCGATGGAGGCTCTCCCCTGGGCATGTGTTATGTTTACAGCAATATCGTCGACCACCAATTTCTTGGAGATACCGAGGCTCGTTTGTTACACATTGTACACATTCCCGATCATAGAGGTAAGAGTTTAAGCATTACATATGATAAGCCTCATTATGTCAAAGTTTCACCTAACCTACTAACCAGTATCTCAATATATATAACGTTATGTTATAATGTTATAATGTTTCAGACCACCAAAGACCCTAGGATCTACTCATGGCTGTTATACCTAACTGTTCGTAATTGTGTATTGTGCATGTCCTCCGTGGTGGCAGAGAGGACCTACAATTTTACGTCGGTTCCGAAACACAAAGCCTTAATTTTACTATCTTAAACTATACCCAATCTATCAACATATGCGTCAAATCGATTTTTAAACATGTTTGTAGACGTGCTACTAATTACTTCTACCGGCAAACTATTCCACCTATTTACTATTCTAAGCGTAAAAAAGTTTTTGGCAACTTCTGTCTCGAACCTTCTACTTGTCAACTTACATCCGTTATTTCTAGTCCTACTACATTGAGATATTTCGAGAAAGCTATCTCTATCTACGTTATCGAACCCATTCATAATTTTGAAAACCTGGATTAGATCACCCCTGAGCCTCCTAGTTTCGAGTGTAGTCAATTTTAACTCCTCAAGTCTATCCTCGTACGACTTCGACCTAAGTGACGGAATCATCTTTGTTGCTCGTCTTTGAATTGTTTCGATTTTGTCTATATCTTTTCATATATGCGGATTCCAAAATTGGATCCGTGCTCCAAATGTGGTCTAACTAATGATTTATAAAGAAGAACAATTCCGAGTTATAAAAACCTTGCACTTTGTCCGCTTTATTGACCGTTGCTGCACTTTGTTTCGCTACTTTCAAATCACCAGTGACTATAACTCCTAAGTCTTTTTCCTGCTCTATGCTTGTTAACTCCTTCCCTGACATACTATATGCAAAATTACCGTTACGCGAACATACAGTATATGTAAAATTTTGCACTTATCGACGTTAAATCTCATTTGCCATGTTACTGACCAATCAACGATTTTATTCAGATCTTCCTGGATTTTACCTCTATCTTCGTCATTAATCGCCCTACCACCCAACTTCGTGTCATCCGCAAACTTTGAAACTGTACTGACTAGGGCAAGGGGCCCAATACAGAACCCTGAGGAACGCCGCTCGCTACATTAGCCCAAGACGACTCAGCTCCATCAACGACCACCCTCTGTTTCCTACCCCGCAACCACTCTTCTATCCAATTTCTTACTACACCCCTGATTCAATGAGCCTTAGTTTTTTCAATGAGTCTTTTGTGCGGTACGGTGTCAAACGCTTTTTGAAAATCTATATACTCTACATCAACCGCCCGATGTCTATCGTAAACTTCAACCACGCTTTGATAAAACACTAAAAGATTAGTTAAGCAAGATTTGTTTCGCCTAAAACCGTGCTGCGTATTTCTAACCAAATTATGCAATTATAAGTGCTCGACTATACGATCCCTAATTATTGATTCCAGTAGCTTACCTACAACAGACGTTAAACTGATTGGCCTATATTTTCCCGCCGCACTTTTATCGCCTTTCTGAAAGATAGGTTTTAAATTTGCTAACTTGAAATTATCTGGTACGCACCCCTCACAAATAGACGCATTAAAAATCTTTGTTAGCAGCAAAACAATGCTTTCTTTTAATTCTTTTGGTTGTATGGGATATATGGAATCCGGCCCCGGTGATTTGCCCAGTTTCATTTTATCAATATAGCGCATTACCTCCCTTTCACTAACCACAGTATTATCCAAAATATTACCATTATCAAAAGGTATTATGTCTATGACCGTAGGGATATTCGTTACATCTTCTATAGTAAAAACTGACGAAAAAAATTCGTTTAGCAGGGTATCCATTTCCTTGTTTTCAGAAACCAGCTCTCCGTCAAAATTTTTCAACTGCCCCAAGACACTTTTTACTGGATTCCTATTGTTGACGTATTGAAAGAATCGCTTGGGGTTTTCTTTGCCGTCACGAGCTATGGAGATGCGCTTGGACTTTTTTATTACACTTTTCGCTTCACGCCTTAGAGATATACTGTATATGTTTCGTAACCACAAATTGTCTTTATCGCACTTATGTAGCCTATAAGCTCTATCTCTTCTCTTTATAATATCTCCCACTCTAGAAGTAAATCACAAGTGCTTGTTGTTTACTTTCGCACGCTTAATCTTGTACGGTACACATTCCTCATTTATAGTCCTAAATACTGTTTCAAACGATTCCCACATTAGTTTTGCGTTGGAGATCCCCACTACGTTTTCCCAATTGACGTGTGACAATTCATTTCTAAATTTACAAAAGTCTGCGTGCTGGAAGTTAGGAATTTTAGTCGAGTTAGCTGGTTTCGAGTGACTTACTGAGAGGACAAACTCTACCATATTGTGATCGCTATTGCTTAACGGTTCTATTGCTTGAAGATCCGTGATTAGCCTATCATCCGTAGTTATTACTAACTCTAAAATACTGTTCAACTTTGTAGGTTCCCCAACCTTTTGAATAAGAAAGCTATCCTCGAGAAAATTAACTAAGCGATTACCTTCCGCGTCTCCCTGCATTGTATCGTACTTCACGTTGGCGCAATTAAACTCACCCACAACTAAGGCCTGCTCATTACCTATTATCCTCTTTAGTTCACGATATAACGCTTCGTCCGTATCAGCTGTTTGATTAGGGGGCCTATATATAACCGCAACAAGAAGTTTGAAATCGTTCAATTTAAGTTCTGCTATAGTCAAATCTATCGGTTCTGGAATTCTGTGCTTTACCTCTATAACGTTCGCAATATTATCTTTGATATACAACATACCTCCTCATCGCCTACCTATTATGTTTTTAACAAAAAGTCTATAACCTCTTATTTGATACTCCCATACAAAGTCACGTATAAGAACGATTGAGGGGAAAAAGTTTTCATTCGGCTACGGGAGCTTAACCGTGAAGCTCCACTTCCGGAATGTTGTGACAGAATGACAGAGGCCATTTTCCCTCTACCGAGTGGTGAGGTACCAGCGTGGAAGTGGCATTGGTTCAATATTTTCGGCTATACTGCGTACAGCTGTGCCCTTACTGAAAAGTGGGGCCAAATATCTTGGAAAGAAGGCCCTACAATCAGGACTTAACCCATTTGAAGATATAATGTCAGGTACCAAACCTAAAGAAGCTTTCAGAAAACATTTACGACGTACACAGGATGAAATCGTCGAAGATGCGAAGAGAAAAATGCGCATCGGGGGTTTTAGAAGAAAGAAAAAAAAGGTTGCTATGAGAGGAAGAAAGCTGACTGTACGACGTGGAAAAAAAAGAACAGCTGAGCAGACAAATCGTGGTGTAAAGCGGAAAAGGACTTAAAAAAAGAAATGTTCTAAGCGTATGAAACTGGTCGTGGATTTATTTTTTAAAAACTAATATAAGGTAAATCTGAAACAGATGCCTCTCATAGGTGATTGTACAACTGTAGTGGAAGGCTGCATTAAAGGTTGCTATGGCTCATTTTATTCACCCCCACAGTTCGGAATGCTGCAAATCCGAGTTAAATATCTATCTTTGATGTGTCTCCGAAGCAAACAAGTATTGTGGAGACCGAATTCGTCACAATTCATCTTAACGCTATTGGATCAACGACTGCGCCTATAGAGTTCGTGATTTCTTCGTCAGGGAGTAATTTTTTTTACCCTTCCACCGTGTTTCTTTACACTAAACTAAGAATTGCATATTCGGATAGCACAGATTGTGAAGAGGGTTACGCAATATACCCTGAAAACAACTTCCTGCACACGCC
Source organism: Bathynomus jamesi (assembly GCA_023014485.1). Classification (NCBI taxonomy): domain Eukaryota; kingdom Metazoa; phylum Arthropoda; class Malacostraca; order Isopoda; family Cirolanidae; genus Bathynomus; species Bathynomus jamesi. The sequence continues at coordinate 306,937 of JAJOZX010004951.1, read as the reverse complement.
GATAAGTGAATGTGATGTGTACCTAAATCAAACTAACGTTTCACCTGGCGCTAGCCATCACCAATATAGGGCCTATTTAGACACTTTTAAACTTTACGAGAGATGCAAAAGACACATTTGGCGGCTCAGGGGTATTATACCCCCCAACTGATGGACAGTGTAAAAAATAAATTTAAAATTTTTTAAAAGAAAATATACGATTCGTACGCAAGACTCCATTCTGAATTTTTGTCGCAAGATAAGCTGCTTTTGAACGGTGTTGCAATGAGGATCAAAATTACACGTACAGCCCCTGAGATATGTTTAAATATGGCTGGGGTTAGTGAGCAATCTATCAAACCAATTGGTGTACACATTTTAGATACGTATCTTAGAGTTCGAAGCGTGAAGCTATCTGCCACCAAGCAGATGGAAATTGAGAAGTGCTTGTTGAAAGATACAGCTAAATACCCAATGAGACGCGTTATTTTAAAATCGCATACCGTCACGGCGGGTGTAACTACCAAGCACATAGAAAATGTGGCCTTGAGTAATCTCCCACAGCGCGTTCTTATCGGCTTGTTTGATCATAAAGCCATGGTCGGTGAGTATAAGAAATCGGCCTTCAAATTCCAAAATTTCTGCTTGAAAAGCGTAAATTTACATATTAATGGCACATTTGTTGATGGGACTTTGGAAGTGAATTACTCTACAGGCCCCGAGTTTTTTTATGTTCAAGCGCATACCACAATCTGTCCGGCGATATTAATGGGTGTGATGTGTTTGGTCGGGTGTCACTATAGACGAATTTATAAATGGAAGTACGCTGTTTGCATTTGGTCTATCGGCTGATCAGTGTGGCAGCTTGAGCACACATTTGAACCCCCACTCACACGGTAGCCTTGGTGTAAGATTTGAATTTGGTGAAGCATTAGCCAACCCGATAAGTGTACTGTTTTACTTCGAAAGTCAGAACGTCATCGAGATTGACCGCTTCAGAAGTGTATCTAGTGATTTTTTTAAAATAATGGATGAAATAACGATACGCGAGGTTATGATGCAGGATTGTTTCACGCTAAACATATTTGCTGGGACTTATGCAAAAAATGAAAAATTGAGAACCGTTTATGAAAAAAATGCCGCATTTATAGTAAAAACAGGTTCCTTTGGTAGCCCCGGTACCCACTGGTTCAGGATCTTTCTTAGAAATAGAGAATGTGTCTATTGTTCTGACTCTTTAGCACTACAACTGTGGCTCGACCCCGTAATTATGGGTTTTATAAAAAAGCTACGTCTACGGCGAGTTATTTGGAACCCATCACGCAATCAAAGTTTATTCTCAAATGTTTTGTGGACATCATTGCCTCTTCTTTATTTCATTTCTGGCTCGCGGGAACAGCTATTCAGATTTCTTAAAAAAGCTAGATTTTTATAATTATGAGGGTAATGATGACCTCGAGTTTAGCGAGGTAGTCCGTAGATTCCCATTTGTAAATGAAGTGGACACGCGTATTGTATAAAATTAGTATATATATATATATATATATATATATATATATATATATATAATATGTACCGTCGAAATAAGCGAGATCTGTGTGTTGAAATTGTCTATAGTTATTTTATATCAGTGTAATTAAAAACCTTGCACCTAAATTTATATCCTCTAAATTCTCTCTCTCTCTCTCTCTCTCTCTCTCTCTCTATATATATATATATATATATATATATATATATATATAAAGTGTAATAATTGTTTTCACTCCTATTTGTACAATAAAGCATTGAAGCCAATATTACAGTAAAAAAATGTGTTGTATACAGTAAACGGAATTATGTGTTAATTTATAATTATACTTAAAGTGTAACTATGGTTTTATTTTTTAATAAAATATTGAAAATGCTTGGTTTATTCTTACCCCGACCCGCACACACGTACAAGCAAAAAGAATAAAGAACTTATATCTTTTCTCCAACAATCTCGCATTCCCGGAAATATTTTCGCATAACACCACCTGGTCCTCCCTAAAAAGAAAACGCGTCTATCTTCGTATAATACAATCGAGCAGTCCCAAAGAATAAAAAATATATGTTTAATTAGAAATATTATAAGAGCTTTAAGGATGTTTATTATTATCTCGCAGAATAGAGAGAGAGAGAGAAAAATTTTAAAAATAAAAACGATTTCTTACCCTGTAAGGTCGATGATTTGGAGCTCCAACGTGACCTCGCACTCAAATACGTTTCAAAGTAGGTCCGCGTCAGGGATTTATAAAATAGAAAATGTAATATCTTGCATATGATTTTGCATCTCTTAAAATTGTATACATACTGTGTGTGTGTGTGTGTATGTATATATATATATATATATATATATATATATATATATATATATATATATATATATATATATATACTGTATATATGTATGTATTACGTATATATATATATTATATAATATATAATAATATATATATATATTATATATATGTATATTGTATTATTACGTAAAATAAAAATATATATATGTATTACGTAAAAAATGTGACGTATACGCTAAATCATTCATTTCAAAAGAAGTTTTATGTAAGAGAAAAGTTGCACGAGTTATTGAGACACACCTTAAAACAACAGAATGTTCTCGAATTACATAGTACTTACACGATGTAATATTAACTGGTCGATGCGGCGCTACTCTCGTCGCGAATCCTGTAACACCGCTTGCCCTAAGGCTTCGCTCGATAATACGCAGCCGTTGTTCACGAATCCCATCAAATGAATGCACGCATTAGCGCTGTGAAATGACAACTTATTCGTTGAGAATGGGTATTATATATATATATATATATATATATATATATATATCAGTGCCCGCGAAAAGTATCCGATCACTCAAGAAAATACAATATTTTCCCTTGATATTCAGAGACACATAATTCACTTTCTATTTGTTCTAGCGACATCTGGTAACTTTGAGGTTGCTCGCTGATATGAGAGCTATCCAACGCATTCTCAAATTAGTGTTCTGGTAGCCTTCGTTGCGGGTGGCTGTGTCTCAAAGTTGTCAGATTTCACTGTTTGTGTAAATTTATTGATATTTTGTTATTTTTTACAGAAAGTGGTGTAAATAAAATTTATATATAATGTGTGCTAAAAACAACTTAAGAGTGATTGTCGAGGTGCTATTGTTGCTTTGCATACATGTGGGAAATCACAGAGACAGATAGCTAAGGAATTAAACATATCCCAAAGTACCGTTAATTTATGGGTTTCACGGCTAAGAACAATGCCGGCCTAACCACGCCAGTCCCTAAAAAACGATCTGGCAGACCGAGAAAAACAAATTCACGAACAGACAAACTTATGAAACGTTTAGTATTGAAAAACCCAACAATAACTGCGAAAGAAATAAAATTTAATATGAATAATTTGTTATCTGGTGTTTCTGAACGAACTATCCAGGAGCGGCTCCAAAAAGAACTCGGATTACCATCTCGCCATGCTGCTAAGAAACCGTTCATTAATGAAAAAATGCGTAAAAAACGTGTCGCATTTGTAAAAAATATATTCATTGGACTGTTGATGACTGAAGAAGGTTTATTTAGTGATGAGTCGACATTTTTGACATTCAGAAGTTGTCCAAAAAAGGTTCGCCGCCCATTGGCTCAAATAGGATGGACCCTAAATACACCCTAAAGACAATGAAACACCCTCCAAGTGTGATGGTTTGGGGTTGTTTCGGTTACTATGGGCGTGGAAACCTATATTTTCTTCCGAAGAACACAACTATGAATGGTGCACGGTATTTAGCAATGCTACAGGATAAACTTCCAATGGCAATGGCAATCCAAAGGACAAAAACATACATGCATGATGGTGCACCATGTCACAGGGCCAAAATAGTGACAAAATGGATTACTGACAATAAATTGATATTTTGGATTGGCCTGGTAATAGTCCAGATCTCAATCCGATAGAAAATATGTGGCTAATAATAAAAAATAAGGTTGAATGCCACGACACTGGCTCAGTCGAAAAATTACAAGAAGCCATCAAAAAGGTATGGTGCAAGGAAATATCAGTGGAAGTTTGTCAAAACTTGATTAAATCCATGCCAAAACGTCTAGAACAAGTCATCCAAACCAAAGGACAGATGACAAAATACTAATATAAGGTTAGTATACATTTAAACATTGTTTTTTATGTAAAAAATACAAATTTCCAGGGTGATCGGATACTTTTCGCGGGCACTGTATATATACAACTAGCTACTCACTCTCTATCACCACATAGATACAACTCGGTATGGTATATTCGCTTAGACACTCGTGTATGGTAGAGTCGACCCTTTCAGATAAAAATAATAATAGATTAAAATTGTGCACGAAAACTTCGCAAAATCACACTTCTACATAAATGATGACACAGGAGAAATAGATTCTATACATTTCACTCGGAGAACTATCGAATAAGTCTATTTGCGTAGAGCACAATGTATGTACGTAGAGTAATTTTCATAACGATATTCCGGAATTCGTCCGACGACGTCGATATTTCTTCCTTCCTGAAACGCTTCGCCAAACTGGAAATGATTCGTATATTCCGATATCATACGATTCATAGGTGAGGGGAGAAAGCGCCCCCTAGAGCGGGGCATGATGAAGAAAAGCCTTCCCCCCTCCCCACATTCAGAAAGCAGAACACTCATTGGCTGAACGTGTTTTGGTGGACGGATTCTGAACGATGTTTAGTGGGAGGTCCTTAGGTTTTTGCTAACCCGTTAGAAAGATATATATATATATATATATATATATATATATATATATATATATATATATATACACTTTATAATTTAATAGATGTGCGTAAAAATGTATTTGCGTATATATATATATACATATATACTGTATATGTAAAATGTAAACCACTTACAACATTTAAACATTTCTATGTTTTTAAAATATCTATCACTATTTTCGCTTAAAAATTATTCTTGTTTGATATGTAGAATTCTTTTGATTTGGTGAAATTTAATTGGTTTGTCGTGAAAACTTTGAATTCATTTGAACATAAACAAACATATTTAATATATAATAGGGCTTGTATATTTTAAATAAAGCAGTTATAATTACTTTAGGTTCTGAAAATTTAATTGGATTGTCGTTAAAACTTTCAATTCAAATGAACATAAACATATTAATTAAGATCACCATTAAATAAAATTCCATTTTCTGAATTACAAATGTGCGCACAAAATGACCTTCGCATTACTTGGGGTAACACTGCTAAAATGAATTGTGGATTTATATAAGGGCATATCATAACATGCATATTTCTATGGAAAATATTATGTTTCGCTTTTAACGATCTACGCATTATAAACTGTCTTTAAATTCGCCATGTAAATGTCGGTTTATTTGCTCGACTAAAAATAAAAGTATTGTTTTGTAAATGTTCAATTAAAATGTTTATTTAAAAAACGTATTGTTCATTATTACAGCACTTTGAAATTAATTTTTACGTTTGACGCGTATTAGGTCTGAATATATATATGTAGTAATAATAATAATAATAATAATAATAATGATAATAATAATAATAATAATAATAATAATAATAATGGTCAAGTATTTCATTTAGGGTCCCTACCTAATTATGATAAAACGATCAAAGATAGTAATCAGAACAGTAAAGGGTCAGATGTGAAACATTCCGCGCGTGCCGTATGTATACATCGCTATTTTACACGAGAGTGTGAATTCGCGAGATATCAAAAGTGGGGGATTTAAAAGTACCGGATGTCCCTGGGGACAGAGAGGTGAGTAAAGTGCGAGACGTGAAATATTCTGCGCGTGCCGTACGTATACATTGCTATTTTACACGAGAGTGTGAATTCGCGAGATATTGGATGTCCCTTGGGAGAGAGATGTGAGGGATAGTTCCCCAAAGCGCGCGCCGTACTATATGCATGTTTTACACTACAGTGTGAAAACGGGGAGATACCATAAATGTACGGTTAATGCAGCTGCGTGTGTGTTTCCTTCCTTAAAAAGTATCGGCTCATTAAATATCATCTTGACACTGCCTCATTTAGTGTTAAATTAAGGTCGAGGAATATTCCACACGTGTGTGTTTTTACATTAGAGTAATAAATCACAGAGCAGTCAAACGTGGGAAGTTAAAACTCGAATTAAGTTTCGTGTTAAATTAGTGCGAAGCTGTTCGTGTTTTTCTGTTCGTGTTTTCCGGGTGACTTATCAGAAGTGTATCTCGCACTTTAGTGTTATATGCATATATTTCAGCGTTCGGGTTAAGTATGGTGTGAAGATGCATCTGTGTTTTCTGTCTTAAATGCATCGACTATCTGTGAGGGCTGTATCTTGAATTAAATATCACGGCCAGTTTTGACATTATCGAATTAAATTTGGTGTTCAATTTTTAATTAAAGATAGCTAAAGAAATATAATTATTTTGATTTGGGTGTTTAATTGAAAGCTTCATCTCAATATACAGTATGTTAGTTTCAATGATGTATTCACTTCAAATCTGAAGATAAAAAGAGTACATAAAAATATCCCAATAAGTACATACATGGAAATAACATTATTAATTCCAAAAAATATTTATTTAATATATTTTCCACTCAGATTTGGGTGTTTTAATTGAAAGCTTCATCTCAATATACAGTATGTTAGTTTCAATGAAGTATTCACTTCAAATCTGATGATAAAAAGAGTACATAAAAATATCTAAATAACTTTATTAATTCCCAAAAATATTTATTTAATATATTTTCCCCGATTTCTTGGGACGTTTCGGGGGATGATTGGGAGTGTCTTTATGCATGAAGTTATTCTTGAATATAGTAAGACGCAATTCTTCTCTACTGTCCATATTATATATGTGTTAAATAAATTCAATTGTTTTGCGACTAATGTATATACACATATTCGGCATATATTAAATAAACAGAATGATGTAGTTGTGTTTTATTTCTATTATTCAAGGTATGTGTATACTATATAAACGATACAGTGTGCGTGTGTGCTTTGCTATTTTTGAGACAGTGCGATGTGCGTTTTAATTCTCAGATTTGGAGCTAGATAAATAAATATGTATGTGTACATTACGCTATCATTCCTGCCGCTGGCAGCTGGTGGCGCTGCCAGCTGGCTTCATCTACATGTTTACACTCTCTCCTGGCTGACAGATGGCTGCCTCTCCATTCTTGTACATTAATATATATATATGTATACACTACGCCAAGACGATTGGCTGATTACGCCATCTAAGTATTGTTGAGACAGTGTTTTAAGTATAACTCTTTTGATTTGAGGCGATTTAAATAGCTTGATGAATAAATTTTGGCTGGAACGACAGAACCTGAATTGTGTTGTGTGTGTGTGTGTGTGTGTGTGTGTGTGTGTGTGTATATATATATAATAATTGGCTAGGATACTAAAGCCGCCCAGGGTGGCTGTCAAGATTCCCATTATGGGCCGAGACATGCCTGCGAGAACATCTTCTCTTGCACATTCCATTTTTTACATTAATATATATATATATATGTGTGTGTGTGTGTGTGTGTGTGTGTGTGTACACTACGCCAAGACGATTGGCTGATTACGCTTCTAAGCCAACTGGCTGTGATGCTAAAGCCACCCAGGATGGCTGGTCAAAATCCCATTATGCGCCGAGACATACCAGCGAGAACATCTTCTCCTCTCGCTCTCTCTCTTCTATTTATTATCCTTGTTAGGTTAGGCTACCCCTTTGGAGGGACTACCCCCTCCCCCCCTTCATGCATACCTCCCTTGGGGTCTAACCCCCTCTCTCCCACCTTGGAGGGTCTAACCCCCTCCCCCCTCATTGTTGAGCATTTTGCATTCAATTGACCTGCACTCTATATTTTTGCAGGGATACTACTCACGATCTTCCTCTCTCTAAATGAATGATGCAAGTAATACTTTGAACAGATGGATTAGATAACGTCAATGAAATTAGTTCCAATATTTACTGCCAGAAACCTGGTCTTTAACGACATTTTAGTAATCGCTAAAAATTTGCCTACTGGTGCTTAAACGGTTAACATATGCCTGTATAAGTTGTTGATCGTCATTTATATGTAAACTATCAAGTACTGCACTGGTTACAAATACATATCGCTCCGCTACCGGGGCTCCGTCCTGGACCCCGCCTAGGAAGCTCACAGCGCTCCCCTAAACCTCCTAACTGTATGGTCAGTGTTCGTTCCGCTACCACTTCGTGGTATTTCCTGTAAAAGATGATGGTATACGTGACGCCTCTCTAAAGGTCCGCCCGCACCTTTCGAAAATCGTAGCTCCGCTACTGATCACAATAGAGAACGACTGATTAAGATCATCATCCACGTCCGGATATTTTCCATTTCTTTCTTTTCTTGGAAGTCCCACGCTGGTGTTGACTCTGACTGCTCCTGTTGTTTAAGCAATTTGCCAATAATCGATTTCAGCACGCCAGTTATTTCTGCCAACTGACGTTGACTGCTGTTTGCCGGCAGGGATTTGATCTTATCCAACAGATCAATTTTCTGAGAAAGTGAAAGGTCTTGTCGCCGTGACATCTTGAATCACAATGACACTGTTGATAGCCTGTTGTGACCCTAATTCACATTGTATTACCAAATAAAGTAAGAGCACACACTGTATACATCATCCATACAAAGCCACCATCAACGAATTGTGTTTACTATTATCAAATAAGGTGTGTGTGTGTGTGTGTGTGTGTATCGTCACAATTGATGTCACAATGTGGACCAATAAAGTGGCTTGACTGTCCCGAATAAGAGGACTTAATAGTACGATAATTCAATTATTCCTTTTTGTTTTTAAAAATTTAGCTCAATAATCCGACTGCCCAAAGTAAACTGGCGTCCCCATTAACCTGAATCGACTGTGTTTATACACTATCACCAAGTACAAGAACAAAGAAAATACGGTTTGATTTACCTCTCTATTTACAGTCAACACACATAAATCAAGTACAAATAGTACAGAGATAGACAAACAAGAGATATCCAGGCGCTCCTGTCCTTCATTTCAGTGGAGCCGTTGTAGGCAGTGGCTTTTTATTGATGCGAGTTTGTGGTTGTAATTGGCAACATAACACTCCCTACAATGGCGAACAGGTTCTAAATTTCCCTCAATGATAAGTGATACGTGTAACGAACTTGAATACAGAAAATATCGTCAAAGACCATCAACGGAAGTCTTTATATATATATATACAGTATATATATATAATATATATATATATATATATATATATATATATATATATATATATATATATGTGTGTGTGTGTGTGTATATTTGTGTGTATATATATATATACATATATATATATATATATATATATATATACACACATATATATATGTGTGTGTGTGTGTATATATATATATATATATATAATATATATATATATATATATATAATTTTATTATGCAATAATTTTCAAGAAATAACGATGATATAAACTATAATAAATTATGACCTTGGTACGGTACGGTACTTACCAAATTTAGATGATGGGGTGGACACTGGATATGGTATATATTTAACTATTTATATGCGACAGCGCGATTTTTATCGATATTTCAGATCAACCCTACAATTCTTAGTGGAATATTCATCTATTACTGAATCGTAGAATGATGGGTCAGATTTCATTTGGACTAATAACTCATTTTCGATGCTCATAAGGGCTACGTATAACAGCCTTTCTTCGCCCATTGCACTTCTTAGATACGTTTTAATTCTCCTCAAAGCCGAAAATGATCTTTCTACTGATGAAGTTGTAGAGGGAATGGTTAGTACTAGCTCTACGAGTTTTTGAAGTTCAGGCATGCTTTCACTCAAGTTGTTCAGGCTCAAGAATTTTGCAATATGGCAGGGATATTTTCCTTGAAATTCTTCCGATGAGTATAGGACACTTAGTTCGTTTTTCAGTCTTATAAAATCAAAAGAGCCACTATGTAACTCCGCAAAGGTTTTAAAAATTTCATCAGGGAATGCTTGACTAAATTTTAGAAAATTTTCGGGATTCAGAAGTTCCAAAAATTTCAACTGTGACAGACTTGCAAACCGAGCAGTAAGTTGCATACTGGACCCGGAAAATTCAAAGATTTGGAACATTTTTAAGGATTTAAAATATCCTGAGTGGTTTATCAGAAAGGCGTATTTTAAAGCCAGAAAATCTTTTTATGCCACTCGGGAACCTTCAGTTAACCAAAAACAATATGTGAGTTTGCCTTACATTGCCGGCTTAGAAAGAGTAAAACCGTTGACGAAAGATTTTAAGTTTGCTTTGGCGTTCAAATATTCGTCTACCGTGAAAAGTAAATTGGTTAGGAATAACGTTGCAAAACAGGAAGAAGCCTGTGTCTACAGCATTCCCTGTAAAAGTTGTGATTTAGTATACGTAGAGAAACTGGAAGAAATATTGAAACCCGTATTAAAGAACACAAATATGCCTTCAGAAGTTGTAATACTAATAATGCCATTTTTTATCACGCCAGCCAAAATAATCATGCTATAGATTGGGAATCAAGTAGGGTACTTTATAAATGTAATAATTATGTCAAAAGAAAAATAATAGAATCTGTATGTATAGAACAAGGAGATAATTTTAATTTGTGCGAAGGTACTTATAAGTTGGACCCTTTAATGAGATTCTTGGTCAAAAAATCCCTTACAGAGTCGGGTGAACGGGTCCTAACCTAAGTGTGAATTTCTTAAAGGTCTCGGGATTGTTTCCTTACTCGCTTTTGATTCATTCGTTTTTGTTTTTTTTTCGGTAAAATGTAAATGGAATAATAAACGTAAATGTAAATGTAATAATGGAAGTAATAAATGTGGAAATAAGTACAAATGCAATAAATGTAATAATAAAGGTAGTAAAATAAATGTAATAATTATTGTAAAGGTAATAATAATAAATGTTAAAAAATGTAAATGCAATAATAAATGCAGTAATTATGTCAAAATAATAGAATCTGTATGTATAGAACAAGAAGATAGTTTTAATTTGTGCGAATGTACTTATAAGCGGGACCCTTTAATAAAAATGCCCTTTTGGGGTCAGGGGAACGGGATCTAGCCTAGGTGCGAATTTCTTAATGGTCTCTGGATTGTTTCCTTCTCGCCTTTTTCATTCGTTTTTCGGTTTATAATTTGTATAATAAACAACAATGTAATAATCAATGTAATAATAAATTTATAATTTCTGTAATAAATAATAATGTGATATTAAATGTAATAAATTTAATAATAAATATAATATTTATATAAAAAAATAATAAAATCTGTATGTATAGAAGAAGATAGTTTTAAATTTGTGCGTATGTACTTATAAGCGGGTCCCTTTAATAAAAATGCCCTTCCAGTGTCGGGAGAACGGGATCTAACCTAGGTGCGAATTTCTTAATGGTCCCTGGACTGTTTTCCCTCTTGTTTTTGGTTCATTCGTTTTTCTGTATCCACCCGAAGAGGATGACAGTGGGCATCGAAACTGTTGTGGAAATAAACTCTGTCTATTAGAGTGGGTTTTTATTACCATAAATAAATCCATGTTGTGGTTTTGCTTTATTATTCAAAGTATATATATATATATATATATATATATATATATATATATATATATATATATATATATATTATATATTGCATCAGCATTAAAAATAGAGGCGTATAATAAGTATGGCATACTAAATAAAATTTAAAAAATTTAGCCTGATTCAAAATAAATACAGTAAGTCCTTTCGTGCCACCATCTGACGTCACGAGTAGATGAATTATTGTCTAGCAAGAAACGAGTCTTTCATCTATTGAAAATATCAAAAGCTATACGTCTTGCACCATATACACTGGGTATCAAATTATTAGCCACTTTGCGCTCATCCATTGAATTCGTCAAGGTCACTCACAGTCACTGAATGTCACGACACTGAATGATGGCGACACCTATCTGCGCATACAGTATTAAAATCATTTCGTTCTGCGCAAACGTAAACAAACAGCGGCCATTTGCATGAATTAGCAACGACTTTGGTGTCTCTAATTATTAGCCAGGTGCCAAATAAGTGTGTGATTATGGGTCGCAAAGGTGATTTAACCTCTGATGAGAAGTCCACCATCGTCTCTGAGCTGGCAAAGGGGAAGACAACCCTGGAAATATCAAAAATCCTGGGAAGATATCACCGCACAGTGAAGAGATTCGTCGAGGCTCCTGGTGCTGTCCGTTCGAGGGCTGACAAAGTTGTGTCGAGGACAGTTTCTCGACGTACCTTGTCTCGTATCAAGCGTGAAGCTGTGATAAACCCATGCCTGACCAGTGATGAACTTTTCAAACGTTGTGGCGAGGAAAAAGTGTCGAAAGCTACCAGATGTCGCATCCTGAAGAAGGTAGCTAAGCACGTCAAGCCTGTTACAAGGCCTCCTCTGAAGGTAGTTCATAAGCAGAATCGACTGAAATGGGCAGAGGACTACATGAAAATTGATTTTTCAAAAGTCCCCTTCACTGACGAATGCCGTGCTACCCTCGACGGACCAGATGGATGGAGCAAGGTTGGGTAACAATTGGCGGGAACCGTCCTCTCGTTTTGAGACGCCAGCAAAGGGGAGGTGGCATCATGTTTTGGGCAGGCATTGTTGGAGGTAGATGGTTGGGCCATGGAGAGTTCCAGACGGCGTTAAGATGACTCCAATGCCTACGTTGCCTTCTTAAAGGAAAACCTTCTACCGTGGTTCAAGAAGCAGAGGGTCACATTCAAAAGAACGCTGTGTTTATGCAGGACAATGCACCCTCACACTCGGCTAAGAAACTACGGAATATCTGCAGCAATTAGGCTTCTCTGGCTCTCGATTAATGAAGTGGCCACGTGTTCCCCCGATCTCAACCCGATTGAAAAACTTGTGGAGTCTCCTGAAGAGGCAAGTTTATCGAGATGGACGGCAGTTTCGAGTAAGGATGCACTCTGGGAGGCTGTTTGTGGATGCTGCTCGTACCATTTCATCAGATGAGATCCTCACCTTGACGAATTCAATGGATGGCGCCTCAGGAAAGTTCTTTCAAGTGGAGGATCGTACATCCATTATTAACAACCTTATGAGGTCATTTTGATATTTTATGTTCATTAATTTCCATATTTATGATGATTTCTTTCTTTGTACATTGAATATCGAATTAAAAAACACTTTAATGTTTGTTTAAATGTGTTTTCATTATACCTGGCTATTAATGTGAGACGCTGTATTTCAGCTTAAATTATTTAAATTGTTGCCATATCATACTTATGAACATAACTCCATAAAATTTACACAGACACGTTGATACACATGAGCAATATATATTCAGGATCGTACAAGGTTTGATTGCGCGGTTTCTCAGAAATTTCAAAATTTGCAAAGTGGCTAATAATTTGATACCCAGTGTATATTGTAATAATAAAAATGATAATGAGGATTTTATATACCTATAACCTATAAGTGTTTTAAGTTTCAATCCATTTTATTTTCTGGTGTATTAACAAATGAAACTCGGAAAATTACACTCGAAATTAAGTTTGCTCAACTAAAGCGCTTCTCAAACATGGTGCGCCACAGGCTCAGTTCTGGGTCCACTGTTATTTTCTTATATGTATATAAATGAGCTTCTACGTTCATCTTATATACTGAACTTCATAATTTTTGCAGATGATACAACGGTGTCTTTTTCTTGCAAATATGTTAATTCAGCTAAGAATATGTTTAATAGGTATTATTATTATTATTATTATTATTATTATTATTATTATTATTATATAAATAGATGGTTTTATTATCCAATAAACGATTGAAACAGGTGTTTTCCTGGGTGTGTGTGTATATACATATAAACGATATTAAAGATTAACTGGGATGATGGGAATATATAAACAATGCATGTATGTTCTAATATATATATATATATATATATATTTTTTTTCTTTCGTTCGTGTCAAAATTTTACTATATATTATATTATATTATTAATAAATGTCCCATTTTTGCATTCCCAACAAATGAATACAATTCACAAATAAATATTTTCGAATGAACTTTATGCAGTAAAAAATATAAGATGCTTTAGTTATAAAATCCTTTCGCAGATTACACCAATTGAAATGGATTTAATGTTTGTGTTTGGAAAAATAAATCGGTAAATAAATAACTAAGCGAAAGGTGAAACGATAAATATATTTGTTTTTAATTAATTTTATTAAAACGATAAAAAGTTTCAGCAACAACGCTCAGCTTAAGTGAATCAAGTATCATTTGGCAAAAATGGAAAACACACACACACACACACACACACACACACACACAGTGCGCATCTGCGCATAGGCGAGGTACTGACTTTTTTTAAATCCATATATCTAAACAACTAATTGATGAAACCTAATTTAACCTAACCTAACCTTAGTGCCATCAAAGTGAGAAGGGCGTGATAAGTGTTTGGGACGCAATTGAACGCTCGAAGGGTGTTTTCTGCCAGGTTATTAAATAGTGAGGTACTCGTTATCAAGCCCAATCTAACCTAACCAAACCTTAACTTGCCTAATGTGGCGATACGTGTCATGATGGGTTCTGTGTATCCTAAAGACTGTCGCGGTTTCGTAGGGTTGCGAAGAGCAAACACATATGAAACTGATTACTCTTTCTGTTGTTGTTTTTTTGTTGTTCCATAATTTACAGAACAAAACAGGCAAAATGAATGATGATATGTACCAACGTTTGATTGTAACTGCTACATCTTCTTTAGGGCAACTGTCATGATGAAAAAGAGAGCGTATTCCAACTTATCTTACCTTTCTAGTGACTTTACTTTTAATCCCGTAAACATGCTTATCTCACGATTATATACGAGTATATATATATATATATATATATATATATATGAGAACTCCCAGTGCTCTACAACTAGAGCAGACCAACACCTCTTACTACATTTACTACAAAAGGAAAATCGGGCTACTCCTACTAAATAAAATAACACCCCAATTTATCCTCCCTTTAATACAAATGAGAGAGAGAGAGAGAGAGAGAGAGAGAGAGAGAGAGAGAGAGAGACTACTGTTACTCCCTCTTCGCGCGGGACTGCAGATGGTCTTGATCAGTTTATTTCCCTTGAAATAGATCAGAAAACTTTCAACATGAACTAAATCCACGCCTCCAATAAAAGAAAAACAAACACGTCTGTGCTGACAAATAAGTTCAGCTCAAACGTCTGCAGGAGAAGAAAACTCAAATGAAGACAGACACACGTAATTTAGATGTTCCCTTATATTTTTATTTTCATATTTTGACCTTCACGTAGAAAAAAGTGAAGTTTTTTGCATTTAATATATATATATATATATATATATACACACATTCAACTGCAAAGAACACGCAGTATAAATAACGTAAAGAACGACGCTTGTATAGGAGATATTCCGCGCAATAATGTAATTAGAAAGAGGAGAGAATTATTTGAAGTATAGTTCCATGTACAGTATTTTTTACATTTCTTCGCGTACACTGAACTCAACCTGACGTTCAGTTATAAGAAATTGTGTCTCAGCTTCGTAGACAGTAAATATGTCAGTTAGATATTTTGAAACGTAGAATTTGTCTCAAATTTTTATTGGCTGTAAAGCAATTATGTATATAAAACTGGGACGAATCGTACAAATTTTACGGACCTGATATCAATAAGCCGACCATAGCCAACGTTTTAGAAAATGTGAATTGTTTCTATGTTTAAAGCCATGTATTGAAAATGTTTATTGACTGATCTCTTCAATTTTGACTGTCACCCGCAACTTTCATTCTTGTACCCATGAGGATAATAACTACCATTTATTTTCATAATTTGACGCCATCACAGCAGCTGCACAACTATTGGGTGAATGAGATAAATTGACAATTCATTGTCCAGAGCAGAACTAAAAAAGGGTGGATTGGCCTGGGAATAAAGCCTTTACGCAGCTTACTGAACTGAAGTAGTGGTACGATACAATTATAAAATTGAAGAGAACATTGCACCATTTGGCAGCAAGATACCCCACCACACACGTGTGTGGATATATGTATAATATATATATATATATATATATATATACCCTCACACGTGTGTGTATATGTGTATATATATATATCTATATATTTATTTATTTATTGTTGGCTTCAAACAACCGTTTAGGGCCGATCCGCGTTCGATGCCCCCTGCAGTATCTCGTCTCATTTTGGGGATTTGATGCTGGAGAGAGTTGCATTCTTTTCTCATCCTGCACCTCATAACCAATTACGCATGGCTGGTCAGTGGAATTGCAAAGGAGCCTTTCGAGATTGTTTTTAAACGTATTTAGGTTGGTTTACTGGAGGTTCTTTAGTTCTTTTGACAACGCGATTTTCTACACCCATCACAGGACTGTACAGTGTATATTTATTTACGTAACACAAAGATATATAAATAGTTGGATATTCACTCACTTTACTGAACATTGCAAGAATTAAAATTAATTTAAAAAAAAAGAAAGAATGATACACGTGTCAAGAATGTAAATAAAAAATGAAGCACAAAAATAGTATAAAAATTTCTTTCATACCAAATTCGAGTCTGTCATCTGCTTTATTTTCAAGCCTTTTTTCCTTTTAAAATTCTTGTATGCAAATGTGAAGAAAATATGTATATGTACAGTACTGTATATATATATATATGTATATATGTATATATAATATATATATATATATATATATATATATTAGTGATGTAGGTCACATCCGCATCCGCATCCGCGGAACATCCGCACATTTTCTCGCATCCGCGTCCGCGTCCGCATCCGCACTTTGGACTGCGGATGTCGTGCGGATGTGGACCGTTGAGATAAAACGTCATTAATAAGCGGAAATTATCAAATTCAACTATATTAATAGAACTAGTTCATTGTGCGCAAAAGTGATGCAAGCGACAAGACGAGAGGCTGTTCTTGTATGAAGTTACTCTCTTGCAACCTACTTAGATCCACGTTACAAAGCTAAGTTATTTTCACCTAGTACATTAGAACGAGTTAAATCATCACTTGGCAAAGCAGTTGAAGAGCTTCAATCTCTTGAATCTGTCGCTTCGCCACCCACCAAAAGAATAAAAGTTTCAGTGACAGAACCAACACCTTCAACAAGCAAATCTATCACAGAATCTGTCTCTCAGTTTCTTGAGTCAAGCAGCAATGACGAGACCTACGCGATGTCAAAAGATGTGAAAATGATCGAGAGCTATCACCAAGAAAAACGCCTGGCTGCATGTGACAATCCTATTAGTTGGTGGAAAAATACGCAGAATATCTATCCATACTTGAGTAAACTTGCAAGGAAACATTTAGCCTGTCCTCCAACAAACGTACCAAGTGAGAGATTATTTAGCAGTGCTGGATTAATATATGATGAAAAGAGAAACAGACTGGCAGCAGAAAAGGCAGAAAAATTAATGTTCCTTAAGCATAACCTTCCTATAATTAAGTTTGAACATTAAACGATGAACATCTTAGTTTACTTTATTTTAATTACTCATTTATAAATATGCCTAATAAAACTTTAAACTTATATAAATAGTTATCAAGCTAATTAAAGATCTCTTTCTATAAGGGTGGAGGTTGGGGAAAGAGGTCGGTGGGGTGCATTTGAGTTGGGTTCACGTCCCGCATCCTGGTAACACAATTATGGTTTCTAATTGTGGCTGAAACTCAACAAAATATAACGAATTTATTTGCAGACGAATTCACTAATTGATTTCTATTTTAGTTAGATGCTTGTTATATTTTATATGTTCAGAGAAAAGTACAGCAATTATTGTACAATTAATCAATTATACTACATTATAGCTACAGCTCTCTCTATATAATAACTTATTATATACGTTAAACACAACAAATCTCGAATATATCCTAAAAAATAACGAAAATGTAGACATCCGCATCCGCATCCGCGGATGTTGAAATCAAACATCCTCATCCGCATCCGCATCCGCGGATGTGAAAAAAATGACATCCGCTACATCACTAATATATATATATATATAAATTTAAAACAATTTAGTTTAGTTCCTTTGTTAAATTTTCTAAATTAAATATTCGTCAGAATATATATATATATACTTTTTCTACACAAAGTTTACGAGAAAAAAATTTTTTTTTAGAAAATTTCAGAAAAAAAGTACTATTTCTTGTGACGAGAGGTTGTAGGAAATGAATATAATGTTTTATTTTACACACTCTGAAAATAGATGTAATTATTTTGAATCTGAAGGAATCGCTCATGAGTTCAGAAGGAGGGGAAGTTATTCAAAGGGGCTTAATTTTAAGTGCTGGAAGGTTTCCGAAATACCCCTCATAGACTGGTTCGCATCGTGTTGAATATCTTAAAGCATTTCCCAGTGAGCGCAGTGACATTGAAATTCTGCATATAGACTTGAAATATTATGTAGGGTGGTGCAGAAGTAGGTATACAGTTAGCTATTTATTTTATATAGCTAACTGTATGCCTACTTTTGCGCTACCTTGTACATAGAGGTATTAAATAAATTAAATAAATAAGTAACCCTCTCATTTTTATAGCTTTTTAATTAAGATGCTAAGTCAAGAAACAGAGAGGGTAGTTTGCGAGTTTCTTTTTACGCGGATAATGAAATAACTTTTTTATATTTGACGGTATTAGACCTATGAAAGGAATCTTATTTTCTAAAGTAAACTAAGTTATCCATTATCATATCGAGATTGACTGAACCTCTGCAAAAAATGCATTAAAAGAGGTTTTCATACAAATAATTTACTAAACGAAACCACGTTATGTATAGTTTTCCTTGTACACACCACAAACATGAACATTCCTAAAACATTCAAGTAGAAGCACTTAAATGGACTTTTATTAACTTTTAACGTTGAAAGTAGGTCTAATAAAGGATTACTAATATTGACCATGCAGATTCCCTCTTGGTATATAGAGTCAAAAAGAGCCAGTAAGTTTCCAGTTAGTGTCTATGCAGTCTTTATTTTGGAACCTAATTCTGAGAGGAACCTTTCCTTAACCTGTTTTGACATGTAATATTCGTTAAAATGTTTTAACATTTTCATGTCACATACGACTTTACTGCTTATAGGATGAGGTTTATAATTCAGCACACACTGCAGTAATTGTACAAGTTGTCAAACATGGCACTCTTCCGAATGCAGTGTAATTGTAAATGGTCACTTATATCCTCCAACAGCACACACACACACACACACACACACACACATATATATATATATATATATATATATATATATATACGACTATATATGTTACGGTCTTTTTGCGAAAGACGCCGATTTAGGTTAATTGAATGCCCGGTTAGGTCAACTGTGCGCCCTTGACGATTGGTTAGGTTAAGTCGTGATATTTTCGTTCTTTAATGAAAATATCACGACTTAACCCTTTGCAAAAAGGCCGATTTTGCAAATAAAGCCGTAATATATATATATATATATATATATATATATTAGTGGTGGACCGGATATCCGCATCATTTTTAACATCCGCATCCGCACTTCTGACTGCGGATGTTATGCGGATATTACCTCTAATAAATTATGCAATTTACAATTAAATTAGCTTATAAATAGCTTATAAGGCCCAGTCATGCACATTTCATGTAAAGTATTAATTATTAATGAACAAACAAATATATAAACCTCAAAATATAAATACCATTAAATCAACAAACACTGCCTGTGCCGCTGTGCGTATCCACTGATTTTTTTTCGCAGCAACACAGTAACTTTTCAGAATGAAATTGTTCGTATAAGATCAAGCAGTCTATCGTGTTTCGAACAAGATTATTGTAAATAAATACAAAAAATAGTAAATTCTTTAGCAAAAATAAAAATGCTAATTTTCTATAGCAAACACATTGCAAAATTTGCACAATTTCTAAAATTAGCAATTGGAAATTGAATGAAACTTGTTTCATTCAATTTTCTGTGGCTGAAACTCTTGAGAGTTATTATTTTTTTCATAATGAAAACATTAATATTAATTTTAATTCTTATGCATTGCCTGCCATAATAGTAATATCACGAAATTTGAAAAATTATGTCATATATTCATAATTCTATATTACATTGATAGATTAACTAAATATCCGCATCCGCATCCGCAGATGTTGAAAAACTGACATCCGGTCCACCACTAATTTTATATATATATATATACAGTATATCAGTTCGGCTAAAAAAAAGGAGACCTCGAACTTTAGCTGTAAAATCCAAAGTTATGGTCAGATTTCAATATTTTTTCACACCACACAACTAAGTAAATTTTCTAACGGTGAGCAGATTTCAAAGAAAACTAATGAAAATTATGGATTTATTGAACATTTCTTTATGCCACTGGAAATTCTCCATTTACACTACTACTGCATTGTATGTGCAGATAAAAAGTTACAAAGTACTCACATATGGTACTACCTTGATATTAAAAAAACTGCTCGATATGTTTACCACGAACTTCTACAACCTTTTTCAATCTAGGACGGAATTCATCTATGGCTTCATTGATTTGTTCTTGTGGTAGTCATCCATTTTTCCAGAAGAAGCTGTCGTAAATGAGCGACATTTTTTACTTTGATGCCAAAGTTACTTTGGTGGCCAAATTTAATACCGCTACCTGACATTCTTTTGATATCTCCTGTTTTATCGATTTTCTTGAGAAGCTTCTCCAATCCTGCTGCAGTTGGCTTGCGTTAATTAAAATCGCTTCAATTATCAACTTCAACCTATGATTTGCAAGATTTTTCTGGAATATTCGCCATAAATCCAATTTCTCAGCTAAAATGCTAAAAGATGGCATACAAACCACAAAATTACCCAGTACTAACATACTAAAATTTCATGGTTCTATGTATCGTATTTGCCGAGATATGAAGGTACGAGGTGGAGTCAAAAAGTTCGTGAACTTTTTATTTGTCAGCCATACCCGTCATCATGGCGGGTTTTAATGCACACCGCCTTCGAAGTAGTTCCCTTTCGCTGTCACACGTTTCTGCCAGCGGCCGTACCACTGCTGAAAGCACCCCTGAAGGCCTTTTCTTGCGACCTCCTTAAGTGCCGCCGGCGTACCCTCTTTCACCTCATCTGTTGACTGGAACCTGCATCCCTTTAAGACGGTAGGGGCGAGATCTGGAGAGTAGCGAGGTTGTCGAACCACAGTGAAGGCATTCTTGGTCAGATACTCCTATACCAAAAGAGATCGATGAGCTGGTGCATCGTCATGGTGGAGCAGCCAGTTTTCAGATTCCCAAAGATGCCGGCGTTTACGACAGATAGCTTCTCGCAGACGGCGAAGGATGGCTCTGTACATGGTATGATTGACATTACGCTCTTCCAGTATGAACGGGTGAACGACGCCATGGATATCGAAGAACACCTCCAGCATCACCTTCCCCTTTCAGCAGTCTGCACGAAAAGTCTGCTTTGTGGGTGATGATGGTGACTTCCAGTACGAGATTTGACGTTTGAATTATGGATCGAAAAGGTAGCACCACGTTTCATGACTCGTGATAACCCTGTTCAGAATACCTTGATCACTATCGACTCTGTCATTCATGTCCCTGCTAATGAGGGATAGTTCTTCACGCTGATCCTCTATGAGGTTTCGTGGGACAATGTGGCCACACACATGATGCATGTTAAGGTCGTCGTGCAGAATTTGATGGCACGTGCCATGTGACACACCAACGATTTCGGCGACTTGGTCAATAGTTCGTCTACGGTCCTGTCGAGTGATTTCGCAAACACAGGCAATGGTCTACTCATTACAAGCTACCGCTGGCCTTCCCTTGCGCGGGTCATCCTCCAGTGATTGTCGGCCGTCCTTAAAACGCCTAAGCCATTTGTACACTGCACTCCGACACATGGCCTCGTCCCCGTAGGCTTCCCTGATCATGTAAGTTTCTGAGAATGTTTTGCCCAGTCGTACACAAAACTTACTGTTCACTCGCTCCTCAAATTGCGACATCCTGGAGCACCGAGTTCTGAAAATAACCAAATTCGCCGAACCGAACAGACAGTAGTGCCTTCCACGCTCTCTGCACACTGACTGAGTGCGCCCGCCAGACTGAGTCTCTGCCCACACCTTCCCTACATATCGGCGTATGCGTAGACATGAAGACACATACGTACTGAGTCGTTCGGCGGCTGTTAAAAAAGTTCACAAACTTTTTGACTCTGCCTCGTGTGTGTGTGTGTGTGTGTGTGTGTGTGTGTATATATATACATTTCAACTGCAAAGAACACGCAGTATAATTAACGTAAAGAACGACGCTTGTATAGGAGAACATTCCGCGCAAGATGAGGAGAGAGAACGAACAAATGAAAAAATGAGGTAACCACCCGGGAATCGAACCCGGGATCTTCTGATTGCCGGTCAGATATGATAACCACTACACCATGGTCCACACTCAATCAGAAGTCGTAATTCTCCTACATACGCGCAGAAACCAATGCCCCGAGGGGGGCACCTCCCGCATGCCGCAACTGTATATACATTTCAACTGCAAAGAACACGCAGTATAATTAACGTAAAGAACGACGCTTCTATAGGAGAACATTCCGCGCAAGATGAGGAGAGAGAACGAACAAATGAAAAAATGAGGTAACCACCCGGGAATCGAACCCGGGATCTTCCGATTGCCCGGGTTCGATTCCCGGGTGGTTACCTCATTTTTTCATTTGTTCGTTCTCTCTCCTCATCTTGCGCGGAATGTTCTCCTATACAAGCGTCGTTCTTTACGATATATATATATATACATACTGGTGTTAATTACATCGTTCATTTTTTAGTTCTTTATTTTCTGCACTAACATAAAATGATTTTCAGGAATCAAATAAATTTTACTCTAATTTTCACAAATTTCCCGTTTATTTGAAACATTTTTCACATTTTAAAACGTTTAATGAATTCTCTTTCCAATCCAATAGTCTTGCATCGACGATGAAATTTGTTTGTTTGATAATGTCGACATCAAAGATGGTCAGTATCGATGATACTGTATGTTAGATAAATTGTATCTTGTATCTCTATCTTCAACAAAAATATAAAAGTATCTTATATCTTGAACAAAAATATAAAAGTATCTTATATCTTGAACAATAATATAAAAGTATCTTATATCTTATACCTTTAATACAAATTTATCATTTCTTGTATCTTAAAATAGTATATATGATACAAGAAACATTTCAGGAATCTCAACCTTCGCCGTCGTGACTTTTGAAATAAAAGTTGCGCATCTGCCAACTAATGCGAATGCCAAAGGTATGATAGATAATCTCGCATTTATTATTGTGTGAGCCTCAGTGGCGCAAGCAGGATTACCGGAAGTCTCGCTGTGGCCAAAACTCCGCAGATTTCTGCGTACATATTTTACTTTAAATAACTGGAGAAAGGTACTTGGGTTCTTCCACCGCCTCGACCGTTATCTAGAGTTAATAATTAATTAATTCAGTAGTGTAGTCAAGGGAGACATGGGAGAGAAATTGTTCCCCAAAATTCTAGTTGGGGTTCCCCCCCAAGAAAAATTGCTGACGTCAAACTAAAAATGAAATAATTGTAAGAATAAGATTCTTTTTAAAACTAGATGTAATAATAAATTATAATATACAGAACTGTAAGTCTGTTACATTTATTACATTTACAATATTCATACTACAAGGTCAGTATTGCCCCACCTCCAACGATAATTTTCTTGCCCCTCCAAATTTAGGAATTAAAATAGAGTGAGTGTCTGAAAGTAGCGCAGCGTGCAACTTCGAATAAATTTTTCCCTATTATAAGCTCTGGGCCATATTTCCTTATTTCAATATGGCATTAGATTTAGTGCAGTCATGAAGAAATTCAAGAAATGAAGAAACTTTTTCTATCATAAAGCAGTCTAGTGTCGTATTAAATGAAACATTTTACGATATCTTAAGCGCAAAATCTGCGAAAGTGCCCATGATTTCAAAATTACTGTAAATCAATAAGGATAAAGTTATCAAAACCTTTGTTTACATACCAAAACTAATTTTAGGCACGTCATTTAAAATGCAATGATTTAAACAACTTAAAAGTTCTTTATCCTTATTATTTCTAGTCTCCAAACTTAAACTGAATAGAAAAGTGTCTTGTATCGAGAAACGTATCTTAGATGTTTCTTGTATCTCCGTATCTTGCCCGTTTCTTAAAAAGTATCTTGTATCTTTCATACGCAATAAGCTAGTATCTTCTTTTGTATCTAATATACATTTCTTAATGTATTTTGCCCATCTCTGCTCGGCATCATAATGTCAACACCAAAATTTATGAACTCGCATAATGTCGAAAATCTCGACCTTATGCGTGTCGGTTAAATTCATGTTAAGTTAGTTTAAATTAGGTCAGGTTAAGTTACATTATACCCGATTGGGTTTGGTTTACTTAGGTTAGATTAGAAATTTTCATTTGAAAATCAGAAATGTATGCATGTCAGTTTTAGTTAAAATATGAAATAAACTTTTCATTTTCATTTGAAACCCATTTACTGGAATAAGGTCGATCTGAAATAAGGTCGACTCGCATAAGGTCGAACGTCGACACTATTTAATTCGATTTTGTTCGTATAATTCTATCCATTGTTACCAATAAAGTTGTCCTCAGGTGGCTTAAGTGCTTTGAAATTGGGGGAGCACATGTAGAAGTGTCCTCATTGGAAGGAAAGATTTACAGTGGAATTATCTTTTTTGAAAACATAATTCCCAGTATTGATCAGAATAATTTGCGTAAATTTAATTGTTTTCACAAACATAAAATTTTTAAACATGAAATTTTAAATGACCCTGTAATTCCACTCAATCAAACTGAGGAAGGCCAAGACTAAAAATGATCATACGTTCTTATTCACTTCTTAGTTAAATTTATTTGTATTCCCATTTTGCAGTAAATATTATTTTAAACTGCAATCTTAAATTTTAATTTGAATAATCCGATAATCACTTTACGCTTCTGGAATTAAAAAATGATTCTAAACAGATGCGAGAATGCAGTTTCGCTCTTTTTTATTTCTTGTATAAAAATTATTAGCGTCTAAATTCTACAAAGGCTCTATAGACTGCTTTTCGTACTTTGCATCATCTAGAATGGGTTGAAGCAAAATAAATATGGATTTTATATATATATATATATATATACTGTATAATATATACAGAGTGTATATATATATATATATATATATATATATATGTAAAGAACGACGCTTGTGTAGAAGAACGTTCCGCACAAGATGAGGAGGAAGAACGAACAAATGAAAAATGAGGTTACCACCCGGGAATTGAACCCGGGATCTTCCGATTGCCGGTCAGATATGCTATCCACTACACCATGGGCCTCGATTAATCAAATGTCGTAATTCTCCTACATACGAGCAGAAACCAATGCCCTGAGGGGGCACCTTCGCATGCCGTACCTATATATACATTTTAACTGCAAACAACACACAGTATAATTAATATAAAGAACGACGCTTGTGTAGAAGAACGTTCCGCACAAGATGAGGAGGAAGAACGAACAAATGAAAAATGAGGTTGTTTGCAGTTAAAATGTATATATAGGTACGGCATGCGGGAGATGCCACCTCAGGGCATTGGTTTCTGCTCGTATGTAGGAGAATTACGACATTTGATTAATCGAGGCCCATGGTGTAGTGGATAGCGGAAATTGTTACCTATATTAAAAAAACGCTACTG
Organism: Bathynomus jamesi; assembly: GCA_023014485.1. Lineage (NCBI taxonomy): Eukaryota > Metazoa > Arthropoda > Malacostraca > Isopoda > Cirolanidae > Bathynomus > Bathynomus jamesi. The sequence continues at coordinate 281,124 of JAJOZX010004951.1, read as the reverse complement.
ACCAAAACTTATCAAGATTAATAAATATTTAGTGGTGCCACACTCGACTTTAAATTTCTTAATTTCTTGTTTCAAAATTCTTTGAATTCATATTAAAAAATTTCTTTAGTTTATCGCAGTCCCCCTCCATATTCAACTATAATGAAGTATTAACCACTCAGAGGTGGGGGTCTTATGGGTGCCCATCTCCCACTCATTGTTGCTGCGTTCGCAGTTCCTGCTTCAAGTTTGATTTTTTTACATTAGGAAACTGCAGGCGATGTTGCTCCACTATTTGCAGGAGAAACTGCTTTTGACTTTCATTCTTAGTTAGATGTGCATTGAATTTTTTTATTAATGATATTCCTCTTTCGGAGTTATCATTTGTTGCCATCATTGACTTGACATACTCAAGGGCCATTTGATAATCTTGTCTGTTCTTCCAGTTTGTTGGATCATTCTTAAGAAAGGCTATTGGGAGTCCGAGCTTAGTGAAAAATAGTCGAGACGAGCTAGTAACAAAGCTGGCTACTGTCTTGTTTTGAATATCGTTGGCAGAAAGATTCAAATTTATTCTTTTGGGCGGATGTTTAGATCCCCTTATGTCGAGTACCTTTACCATGTCTCTTTTAACATCAATGGAAATATCTTCATCAAAGAATGAAAGTGAAATAAGAAATTCACTTATGTACCAAAGATGGCGAGAAAGTGCTTAAGATGCTGCAGAAGCAATGCTTTTGTCTTCGTATACTAGCAGCAGTTTTAGTAGCGAAAGATCATTGACAGGGGCAGAAGCAGCGATAGGTGCGGAAAACCATGCAGGAACATAGTGTCTAATGGCAAATTGTGCAAAACGTTTTATTCCACTTTGTTCCTTTAGAGTCATTTTAAACTGTGAGCAGAAAAGATTCATTTTTATTGCATAGATTATGCGAGACATCCACCTGGCACGATGCAAAGCACCTGGCTTTAGAAATTTGACTCCACGTGGTAGTACATCTCCTAGATAGGTGATTGCAAGTTCCAGGACCTCTCTGTAATCATCTCGGATTTGTGTGGAGGTTAGATGTTTCTTACAAATAACAAGCAGTTCATCACGTCCTGGAGTATCAGGAAAGGTTTCAAAATTTTCTTTATTGATGGAGTTAGGCAGACTTAAAGCGTTTGAATATCGGAATATCAGGTCCGCTACTGGCGGAATAAAGACACACCTCAAAAACATTGGATGCAATAAATTCAATTATATGGTGCAGGCATGCAATATTTAGTAAGTCTTCTCCAAGCTTTTGTTCTATTTGTGCAGTAGCTCCCTTTTTAGGACCCGTGTTCGTGGCAGTTGTGTCAAAGCACATACCTTTAATGCGATCAATTAAGTTCCAGTCCTTTAAACATTCGACAACAGCTGTTGCAATGTCTACTCCTGTGCCAGACTCGAGTTTGGGTACTGCAAGCAACTTTGATTTGCCTCCTCCTGACACCAACACTGCTAATCTTTCAACTTTTCCATTTCCAGTTAAATTGATTAGCATTTTTCCATCCCAATGCACCATTAAAGAACATTCAGGATAAAAGTATTCTTTTAAATCTTTTGCGATTTTCTCACGTACATCCATTCTCTTTCGACGAACTGTACTTCTGCTTATGGACAAGTCATCAAGATCATGATCTAATGCAGAGGCAGCAGCTGATAGCACATATACGGCCTGTCTATCAGAAATATTCGATCTATCCAGTGCAACTTCAACGTCTCGTGTTACAAGTTCTTCTTACTTGGTTTGCTAGGAACCTTCTTGCCTGCATTATTTTTTGATGCCGTGTTAGTTTACACAACATTGTTTCAGCTTCACTACTCATGCTACTTGATGAAGTCAATTTGGCAGACTTTGTTTCTTCCTCCTTTCTCTTACTTTCCCTACGTGCTAACCGTTCTTTAGCTGACTCTCTCTTCCTTTTACGATCTTCTTTCTCTGATAATGCTTTGTCAACGTTAGCCATATATCCTTTTCTTCCCTTCTGTTTTTGAGCTTGGAGGAATTTTGTCTTTAACCTTGATCATCTCGTGCGCTTTTTGGTGAGCAATATCAAAGAGATCGTTTAAACTGTCCTGAAACAATCTCTCTTTCTCAAGCTGAGTTTCGGAGCACCGGAATTTTAATTTTTGGAGCGTTCTATATTCCGTATATACTTTTTCAATCATTGGTATAACATTATAATCAGCTCTTGTTGGAATTCTAGCTTGTTCCCAAAATTCAACTACTGTACCTCTATGTAAACTGCTATAGAAGCTTCTCTTAGAGTTTTCTTTTCCTTAAGTAAATAAAAAAGACGACGGAGCACACCACCTTTGGAAGGAAGTTTTCTCCCGCATATCATTTCAATTGGTTGTCCAATGAGCCATATTTCGGTATTTCTGCGAGTTTTCATTGAGGAACTTGCCATTTCTAATATGATTATTCACTATTGCAACACTGCAAACAAACTGCAATACATTGCAAACAATTCACTGCAAATGACTGCAAACAATACACTGCAAACGACTGCAAACAATACACTGCAAATGACAGGTTGGCAAAAGACTGAGGGTGTGAATAAAAAATACGATTGTTATAGGAACGCCCTTTCAACACGTTTACGCAAGATGAGCACTTAATGGGAAAAGTGACGAAATCTATTTCATGGAAAAACGTGAATACAAGTATCAACAGAACAGATGCGATTCTTGCCTCAACGTGTTCAGTACCGCTCGTACAAGATGTGCTTCGGAATATTTAACCACAATAACATACAAAAATCTATATTATGCAAAAAATGATATATATCGAAATATTTTTTGTAAAGACACAATAAATCTATATTATGGGGAAGAAGCAAAAAAGGTTTTTAAAAACATCTAAATTCAAATGCGATGTGGCATCACTTAGAATTTTTTATCTTATTAAAATTTTATATTTAGAGTTTTTTCAACATAGGTAACAATTTTAGGGGGTAAGACCTACGAATTTTCAACATTTATTTTTTTGGACCACCCTAATCTATATACATTGCATCATCTGGAATGGGTTGATACAAGTAGTATAGGCGAAAAATGGGAGAGTGCAGGCATGTTGCAATGCAATTGCAAATGTTGATCAATGTTGCAAGATGTTCGAATGGGGGTGGGGTTATGCAATGGGAGGGTGAGGGGTTATACAGTGAAGGGTGAAGGGGGTGATGCAATGAAGGGGGAGCGGGTTATGCTGCAAAGGGGGAGGGAGGGATCTTCGGGGGGAGAAGGGCGAATGACCTCCCCCCGAAGAGGTAACCTTAACCTAAGAGAGGGAGAGAAAGGAGAAGGAGGGGTGTTCGCCTGGCTCCAGCCAGACGCATAATGAGAGTGCATCCGAGTGCCCGCTGTCTTATAAGGCGTAAATCCGCCAGTTGGCTTAGAAGGCTTCTTAGAAAGCGTAAATGGCTTGTTCAAGCGTACATTATTAGGGTTGAGTTGCCAGATTGCGCTATTTATTTAATTAAAGCATATATTATTGACAGTTGGCTTAGAAATCCGACAATCGGTTTAAAAGGCTTAATCTGGCGTAAATGGCTTATTCAGTTGTACATTATTAGGGTTGAGTTGCCAGATAGCGCTATTTATTTAATTAATGCATATATTTTTGACAGTTGACTTAGAAATCCGTCAGTCGGTTTAGAAGGCGTAACCAGCCATTTGGTATATATATAATTAACTAATAATATCGTTTATATATAAAACCAAAAGAATTAAATAAAACACCATTACATCATTCTGTTTATTTAGACGAATTATTGGAATCAATTTCATGAAATATATAGAAAATAAATATACAATCCTATACAAACAAGGAATACATGCAATAAATCATAATAATAGTATAAGAAAAACGAACGAGGAATATATATTATAAAAAATAAAATAAAAATAATATAATACAAAACGATGGAGTGTAATCATCAACATAGCAGTACAGGATATATATATATATATATATATATATATATACAGACACAAACAATTATATTAAATAATTGAATATATTGAAAATAAATATACATCAAAATACATTCACTTTGTTCCCCTGCGCAAAACACTAAACTCACACGTAATCGAGTCTACAGTCACATCATTATTTCTTTGCACAACACGGTAAATACGGTTTAATATTATTTCACAGCTCAAGTTATAGGGATAACTATACTCGGTGTAAATGGCCTTCATATCGTTCAATACTATTTTTGTGCCAACGTTACATTCGATTGGCAAGTTATCTTTAAACGAATACAATCAAAGGCACGCACAAAGATGTCATCGTTAGCCACAACATCATCATTAAATACAAGCTTTTCAATCGTGAACTCTTCTTCACACTGCATCGCGGCAGTTGAAATAATCTTCTAAGTCGTTACGACAGCTGCTCATTATATAAAGAAATAGTTCTTGAGGGTGAACGGTGTAGGTAAGCTCTGCCCTGTACCGCTCAAGTGCTTTGTACCAAAGTTCATGATATTTCAAAGAGTCTAACCCTTTTAAATAAGCATCCAGCTCTAGACCATTTTCGCCTTGTTCATTCCTATACTCGGTAAACCCATCGAGCAGAGCGGTGTATGCGTATTCAAGAACCGTATCAAAATAAAGCATATCCTTAATACGCGCATCTAATATAGGCTTCAGCTTGTGGAATCCGACGATTTCAAACAATCTGTTGGGGATGAATCGGTTTCGCGTAGGGACAAGAACGTTATTATCAGATGCATTCTTCCACATCAGTCGTATATCAATGCATGGCTGATCGTTATTCATACACAACGTACAAACAACGGTATGTGAGGGGGTATCACTAATCTGCTCTCTTCTTGTACCTACACCTGCACGAATTTTATAACAATCCTCACTCCACTTCTCAACTACCACGAAGATTCTATTCATCTCCTCAACAATTAAATAAACAACATTCCGTTTGTTTGTTTGTCTACAAGTCGGTTCCAGTACATAGTTAATGACACCGGTTTCACGCCTGAGCATGCACAACGACTTCGTCACGGACACATCGTACACGGCATTGAAACTGCTTCTCAAAGGAAGTTCCATCGTATTCGAGGAGCGCACGTCCAGTCGGTTCAAACTCTGAGATGACTATGAGCAACAAGCAAGCGGATCGGCTCGACAGGAGGAGTGAGTCACACCATAAGCTGATGAAACGTGTACGGCGTTGTTCCAACGTGAATACTTGTATCCCATTATACTGGGTAGGTATTTTGAGAAATTTTCCGAATCATGAAGCAATACCGGTTTTAATGCTTTATCACTCCCACTCCCCAGAATACGTACCAAACATTTATTCTTAGGAGGATTTTCACGAACTAAACACATTTTATTCACACTCCGGCGCACTATTTGAGAGAAACATATGACCATATTTTTCCTTTTTGCTTAGCATGCGATACTCATCTCTAAATTCTGTTAAATACTCAAGCAGACCTTTAGCCACAACCTCACTACAAACCTCGTCATGATATATATTAAATGTAGTAGTAAAAATACTTAAGATTCTCCATGATGACAAGATTTACATTCTCAGTCGCAGGGTACGAGTGCGCGGTATGATGCAACATGACATAATATCGCTTGTCGTACCACTCATCAACAAGACTCACTAACCATATCCGTTGCTTCTCTTCTGCACGTGTTGTTTCTTCTACTTCACGGTATATGTAAGCTTTTATAAAGTTTAGTCCTACAACATAGTTCAATACATAACTTGTACCACGAAATCCTGCAATGCTCTCGCCAGAATAGCCGTAGAGTAGTTGTACCTCTTGTTCCTTCGCACGATTCAATTTAGCCTAAAAGCATCAAAGGATGGTGGAATAGGGAGTTTTTCAGTATCCACCACATCCTTACACTTTGCAAAAGACCATTTCATAAACGTCGAACACGCAATATTAAAGGTAGCCATTACTATTTTCTGTCTACGTGGGAGAATAAACGTGGAATAGGGAGCTATTCAGTAACCTTATCTTCACACTTTACCGAATACCACTTCATAAACGTCGAACACGCAGTATTAAAGGTAGCCATTACTATTTTTCGTCTACGTGGGGAAATGCACGTCTGAGACCCAGGGCTTGCAGCGGTCAACTAAGCATGCAGGGAAGAGATATGCTCAGGTAGTAGCAGGAGTCACGTGACCGATCATGTAGGTGGGCCTGTACACACACACACACACACACACAAAGGAGAAAGTGAAACGTTAATTAAAACACGATTTATTTAATAAACAAAATATTCAAGGTGTGTGTATGTATATATATACACATACGGTGTGTGTGTGTGTGTGTGTGTGTGTGTGTGTGTGCATATATATATATATATATATATACATACGGTATATATATATATATACACACACACATATATATATATATATATATATATATATATATATATATATATATATATACACTGTGTGTATATATATATATATATTTACAATTACGTGTAATAAATAAACATATCGTTAACAATAGTCATATCAAATATGATGGTATACAAAGAGTATGGTATCATAGGTACCAGACACTTGGTAACGTTTCCTATAGGTGTTACGGCACACCTTCGTACCCCTAAGTTCCTTCACACTCCCAGCTTCTGTGCCCGAAAATTGTGGGTTCCTACAGTTAGTTGAGATGGCTGGTCGCCCTCATCATCATCCAAGCACACTAGATCCTTCAACGAATCAAAGTTAACCCGCCGATTCACCTGGTTGAGCGTGATACCCTTAGCCTTCACGATATATTTCATATCCTCCTCCACCCTCACCCGTACCCCATAAGTCGGCGTATGTGATGTCTCCATACTCATCCTTGATCTCCTCAGTCAACTCTCCAAGGAATTCACCAATAGGAGGCATGTATTCACCCTCCCTCTCTGTGAATATCACACTATCTGTATCGGCGTACAAAACCCTCCGCCCAAGAGAATGCAATAGACCCCAAAGTTTGATGCGTACATAAGCCGCTGTGAAGCTGACTACAGATATGTTTGTAACCCGTGAGGTATCTGTGGCCAATTCGGTATTGTTGTACTTTATTATGTAAGTATTACCTACATTCACGATCTCTATGACCTCTTTATCGGGAGCGTTAGCATAATCCCAGACTTCACTATAACTTTGTGCCAAATGTACGTTCCCTTTGCCAGTATTCTGTGCAAATTTTCCACAAAGACTGTTTAGACACAACTTTGCACTAAAGCGTTTGCCTGGGTTCTTTACAATTTGGGAACGGTCAAGCTGTATACCTTCACGGTCACAGTAACGTTGAATATAAGCCGATTTTTCATCTTCGGTATCAACTCCTCGCGGATACCCTGATGCTTCGAACTTATTCTTCAAAATAGGGTTTATATATGGCGTGAAAAGGTTGGGTAGCTTCTGAAACCTCCACACCTCATATATCTTCAATATGCTGTAGCCATAGCAAACAGCTAGATCCAGCTCTGGACTTGTATATACACCTCTGATCTTACGCTGGTTGGTTGTATGATTACATTTCCCATTGTTCTCCTCTGCGCACTTCACGCACAGGGGAAACATGAGCTTGTGATCGATAACGACGGGTAAGATCGGCATAAATCGCGTGGGGAGCACATCTACGAAAGAAAGGCCGAAATAGTACCCGTTCAAATTTGTTGAGAACACCTCGATGGTGGCAGGTCAGGTCCCACCAGTTTCTCAGGTGCACCACGGGGTACGGATTGTTCTTCATCACGTAGGGATATAAAGAACAGAAGTCGTAGTAATGGAGTTTCACGCCCTCCGTAGGCGGAAAGTATAGCTTGAAGGGATTTGTACGCCCTCCGAACAAGCTATCACCGCATTTGAGAGGATCCAGCACCATTGAACGTTTGATCGTGTTTATTTCTTCACGGTACTGTCCATCTTTCCATCCGTGCATCATACTCATGCTCCCACAAGACTTTGTGAGTGAACTGGGAGCCTATAAGTTGATCGCGGGTGCGGGTCCACGCAAGACTGTCGGCAGGAGATCTACCGTGGATATCTCCTACGATTCCACACTCAGGACGGGGGCATCCGTGCCACCAGCAACCGTTAAAGGAGTACACAGTCTTCTCACCAGTGGCACGGTTTTCGCTTAGACCATCAACCCAAAAACACGACCATTAACCTTAATGGGTACTTCCCCGTGTTGCGGGCATGCTTTATGTATACACCTGTCTGCTGCTGTATGTGTATGAGCCAGTAAATAGCCTTGTGCCCATAACTGCGGGGATTGTTTCTGTGAATAATGGCTAAGGTGTCTTTAGGCATGAAGTTATTCTTGAACACCGTAAAACATAATGAGGCGATGGTGGTTGCGACTTGCAACGGATCGCATTTGAAACGGCCTATGTACATCCTTTAAAGGCCTGGAAACATACTCTAAGCACGCGCACATCATTCACGCAATAACGCTCACATTCATCAGCTATATTATAAGGATTAGATTCATTAAAACTGTTGTAGTATCGGTCAAAATCTTCACGTTCATCTGCACTCATACATTCATAGTTAAAGTAATGTTTGGGTGGAGGTAGTCCTACTTAATTTAAAGTTTCGCTAGTGAGGAATGTGTAAGGGAAATATCCTTTTGAAACTTCAGCGGCTACGCCATCACCTTGGGTAGCTTTGCGAATTTACAAGGTGTGAATAATAAAGTGTCTTTAAACTGTACATTACCTCTTATTTGCATCTGTATTAGTTTGTTGCCTCTTTTCAAGGGATCACCTGTAAATATCTCAGATGACTCGTGCTCAAGCAACTCCTTATAAAGGAACTGTGTGTCAAATTTTGCCCCGTTATGGGCAAGAATATGCACAGTCATTTTTTTGAACTTGTCCGCTAACTTGGCAAAATAGGACACAAAGAGTTTCACAGGGCTATCGTGGGCATTCGTTTTAAAAACGTTTGTCCGTTTACTACATTTGTGACACTCATCACACTCGATCTCTATAAACTCATCACAGATAGTCTAGCTTACAAGTAAATGTGGAATAACCTCTTTGGTTTCAGCGTTCGTGTATGTTTCTATATCGTAGTACACAGTTATACAAGGGCTATTTTTAGGCTTAGCGTCTTTCATATAACATACATGCTTTACTCCAACCGCCTTATATTTCTCATGGCATGTAGAACAGTGAATTTCATCACATTTATGCTTGAAATTCCCCCAATTATCTATCATATGAAACATACCACATTCACAGATTCTCATTTTCCTGCACGTGCCAATTGACTTATGGAGCTCAAAACAGTTATTATTGAAAATGTGCGTCTATACACATCACAGTCCCTCTTCTCAGCTTCAACTACACGGCTTTCACATTTGGAGCTTTTACACTGCTCACATACCATGTGACAATCTTTACAATGTTTCACTATATCATCCGCAAACTCGATGCAGCCCTTACACAAATCATGATGTCGCCCATATTTTCGACTTTTATCATAACTAGCGTAAAGGTCCCTTATATTACGGATGGGGAGATACGTTGTCCCTGACATTCCTAAAATAAGTAGGGGTCTTGTACGATCTCTCACACAGCTTTTTAAAACATACACAGTCCTACGATGATCATCCATTCCAAATACAACTATACGAACATTCATTTCCTGTTCTACCTTCCTCAGCTCCTCAGGACCCATATTACAGTCAAACTCAAGTTTACAGTCTACAGCTAGTTTACGGGCACGCTCTACTACCGTAGGCAACCAAATTTTTTGGGTCCGTGTATTTAGTACAGTAAACATACGAGCTAAGACTACTGCTATAAAGCCGCAACCACGATCGACCTTTATATACCGTCTATAAATAGCCTGAAAATTGAAGTTAAGAGTGTAAGGTGTGGAACTATGACCCGCAACACGGAATACACGGTCAATATTTACCGTGAAGTTGTCCATATTGAAGGCTATACTACTTTGAGAGGCCTGCATTATACGACCTAATATATACTCTATATCTTCAGCTGCCAAGCGTCTGAATAGTATTACTACCCAAAAATCATCTACATCTCCGTCATCTAACCTGAATCCGAAGGACAGCCTCGTCCTGACTTCACGTTCGTCGCGGTTCTGTAGGGCAAACTCTACAATACGTTCAACTATGCGCCGTAATCCGTGTTCAACACCATTGCTATACCTGGATCTAGGATCAACCCTGAATATATACCGATTTCTAGTCAAGGCTGGGGTGGGGTAGCAGTGCGCACCAACTCGAATGTTATACCATCCTCTACAGAACGGAAGTTGCTGCGGCTGTGGAAGATGTACCCGGAATTGAACAGGAATAAGGGGGTACATTTGAGGAAGGTACTATTGTGGGGGTTGTGTCGTAAGACGTAGAAGGTTGGGGCTCTATTACTGGTGGTCTAACTACCGGCGCAATCCTGGCACGCTTTATACCTGACGTGGAGGGCTCTTCGTCATGCCTCCGCTTTGAATTGGCGCGTGTTACAGGTATCGTTGGCATGGACTCGGCAATGGGGATGGAGTCTGTGATCACAACTACACTGTCGTCGGGGTCATCTGTAATATCGATGATGGGTTGCTGTACCTCATCATCATTCACGGTTCTGTGGGAGAAGAGAAAAGCAAGACTGTAGAATATAAGGGTCATCACTTAAGTATTTATTATATTTTGTAAATGACCCACTTAGGAGTGTGACGTGTTAGAAATGGATTCTATAGAAAAATTCAGGTTCACGAGCCCATCCATATGTATTATATCGGGCCCTACAGGATGTGGTAAAAGGGTGTTTATGCTTAAAATCATTAAAGAAAAGGGAGAAATGTTCTCAAAATTTGTGCATAAAGTTATATGGTGCTATTCGACGTATCAATCAGCGTTCAACGAGTACCAAGATTATATTTTGTTCAACAAAGGTGTATATGACGTTAATTTGCTAAAGGGAAATGAACATACAGTCATTGTAATTGACGATCTCATGATGGAGATGGATAAAACGTTTGCCAAGACGTTTACAGTATTCTCTCACCATCTAACATTAGCGTGTTCTTCATCAATCAGAATCTATTTTTCAAAAATAGATACATGCGCGATGTGTCGTTAAATACACAATATCTAGTCTTATTCGCGCAACGTAGAGATGTATCACAAATTGGGGTATTAGCCAATCAAATGTTCCCGAATCAGCGTAAGGAGTTTTTGGAAGTTTATAAAGAAGCTACAAGCCTGCGTTATGGATATTTGCTTTGCGACCTTCATCCGCGAAACACGTTTAGGGTGCTTCTAAGAACGAATATATTTCCAAACGAGCCTGCAGTGTATATTCCAGAATCACAAAGAAGTTAAAGAAATACCATGAATTAATAAAAATCTATCATCGACTGCCTCGGGGAAAGCAGCAGATGTTTGCTAAAAATATCGACTCCGACTTTTTAAAATGCATCTGTGAAATTTGTCTTAACGTTATAAATTGCAATATATCAATGAAACCTCCTCAGAAGGCTCGCCTACGCCGTTAGAAACTGTAGGGAAGAAAAAATGAATTGTTGTACAAAGAGGAGGGATATTCCTCCCGATCTTATTTTCAGTTTTGGTTCCTTTACTCTCTGCAAAGTTCAAAGAATCCAGACACGGTTCTAGAACACCGTAAAATCAGGCTTAAAAGAATGGAAAACGAATTGTTAACCCTATTAAACAGTGAAAAAACACCTGATAAGAAATGAATCTCATAACAAGAAGCTCTGCAGAAATTCCTTCACGAGTACCAAAATTATAAGTATCCTACAGAGATTCCCGTGGTTATTAGGCACAGCACGGAGAACGATGGACATGGTGACATAGGGCCTGTGTCCGACGATAGAGCTGACCAACCAAAGATTAACGGGTCGGCCACACAACATATCGAGCATGTATTGAAAAGCACCCTCCCACATACATTGAGGAATAAAGGTTTAAGTCTTTATAATCTATTGAATGAGGATCCCAACATACAATAGACCGATACAGGTGAGATCATTGTCGAAGGAGCAAAGGTATAGGGATCGAATATCGTAGACATCGTCCATGATCTGGTGAGAAAGTGGGATAGGCCCTCACCATCAAGATGCAAGCATATTAAAGCAAGACTACAACAAATAAATGTCCCCAAACAATGATAGGAAATCTGAACAGGTTAAAAGACATGGAACATGCATCGCAAGTGACACAATTGAAAACGCCATCACCCCCGGCGGTAACACCTCTGAAGAGGAGAAAGAAGAGGATAAACAACAATAAACCCTACCCACGTGCCTCTAAAATATGCAAATGGCTAACATATTAAGACGCTATTATGATATTTTTAGTCCAGCCTCCTACGGAGGCGTAGATAGACTGTACAGAAGGGTTTACAATGCTGGAGTAGGGAAAAAAGATGTTGAGAGTTTTTTGCGGGAGCAGGATGCTTATACACTTCATAAACCTGTGAGAAAAAGGTTTAAAGCAGCCAAGACAACACCTGCTTCGATTGACTCTATTTGGCAAGCAGATTTAACAGAAATGCAAAGATATTCAGTGTATAACGATGGTTACCACTACATCCTATTCACAATAGATGTATTCTCTAGATATCTGTGGCTAATTCCTCTGAAAAATAAATCGCCTGAAACAGTTGCTAAAGCCACCAAAACATTGATGTTGAAAGAAAACAGGGTTCCTGGCTATTTTTGTACGGATGTGGGTAAAGAATTCCAGAATGGGACGTTTTGGCGCCGACGTTCTGGCGCCGACGTTTTGGCGCCGCCGTTTGGGCGCCACCGTTTGGGCGCCGTCTGACGATTGGTTAGGTTAAGTCGTGATATTTTTGTTAAAACTAACGAAAATATCACGACTTAACCTAACCAATCGTCAAGGGCGTACAGTTGACCTAACCGGGCAGTGACGATTGGTTAGGTTAAGTTGTGATATTTTTGTTAGTTTTAACGAAAATATCATGACTGAACCTAACCAATCGTCAATGGGGCAGATAACGGAAAAGTACCCATATTATATATACACCTTATAATACAGTACACTGAATCTTTTGCTCGCACCGCCAAAAAAGTAACGAAGGGTCGCGCTTGCTACATTTATCAAACACATACAATTATCCATTATGTGAAAACTTCTGTTTCCCTTTCTTACTTGATATATTTTCAGACAGTTATGCTATTAAGGGCAACAACATAACTTATCTGAAAAGACAGACAGCACTTCAGGTTAATAACCAAGTATTACTACTTAATACTTAATACTAATTAACGGCGGCGCCAAACCGGCTCTGCGCCCAAACGGCGGCGCCCAAACGGTGGCGCCAAAACGGCGGCGCCAAAACGTCCAGCGCCAAAATGTCGGCGCCAAAACGTCCTAGATGGAAAGAATTCATAGGCCGAGCTTTTCAGAACATGTTGACAGAGTTTAATATCAGCTACTACACTACTAATTCTATCATAAGGCATCTTTAGCTGAAAGAGTTCAACGTACCATAAAGGAACGCATGCACCGCCATTCTACACATAAAAACACATACAGATTTCTAGACATTCTGGAATCATTGGCCTCATCCTGCAACCGCTCACACCATCGCACGATTGGGACAACACCTAACGAGATTTTAGAAACAGGTGCGCGTTTCAAAATCAATGATTATGTAACGCTCTCGCGTTCGGGAAATAAATTCGCGAAGGGAATTAAGCAATGATGGACACGTGAGATTTTTAAAGTTAGGACTATGAAATCTAAAGACGTGATAATGTTGTATTACGTAGAAGATTTGAATGGGGAAGAATTCGCAGGAAGCTTTTACCGCGAGGAGTTGCAGAAAGTGACATTTAATTTAGGAAAAAATTTTAGGAAGCAAAGGTTCAGGAAAGAGAAAAATGTACCTGGTGAAATGTCTAGTAGGATACCCAGAAAGCTTCAACACCTATACAAAAGCTGATGCAATAATGAAGCTTAAATTGTATGCAACATGGCGCCTAACCGTTTCTACGTCACACTCCTGTCCTCCTCGCCCTGTCTGTACACCCTAACAACACACTAGCCAACTTTGTAACAGAACTCCACGGACCCATTGAGTTGGGTCGTGATACGTATGAGGTGGGTATATGCGAAATTCAGCTGAATACTCTTTTTTTAAGTGTTGATTATAAAGAACCCGTTTTTAATATTCTTAGAGACTGTAATGAGTGTGAAAAAGCCGGGGTAACTCGGGATGAAACCATGCGTACAGCCCTTACTGGGGATACACGGTATTACAGTACAGAAGTAACACTAGGGCCGGGTCACTATGGTGCAGCCGAGGATGTTGTGAGGGACTTCAACTTAAGTTTAAAACGCTCAAATCTTACGGGCGATTTAGTATACGAAATCGTAAACAATGATCCCTATGCATGTACTGTGGCCCTAAAATCGCAGGCTAACCGAAATAGTAAAGACCAAAGAGTGTTCAAAATTATGACCGATGGACTATATCGATCAGTCATCCAAAGGGGATACATTTCACGAGGCACAACACGACTTGTCCAGCCTAATGTATCAGTTGAAATTGGAGAAAATGGTTAATGGCTATAAACCCCCAGACATGTGCTATATTTACAGCAATATAGTGGAGCACCAGTTTGATGGGGATACCCAGGCACGCCTGCTGCGCATAGCGCACATCCCCAACCATAGAGGAAGGAGTTTGAGTATTACATATGACAGGCCCCATTATGTGAATGTCGCAGCTAATCTAATAACCAATATTTCAATATATATAAGAACGACTGAGGGAAAAAAATTTCCATTCGGTAACGGGAGATTAACAGTGAAGCTGCACTTTCGACGCACTGAGTTATAATGGACATAAAGCCTTTCACAGTCTATTGAGGTATGAGATACCAGCGTGGTAGTGGACTTGGATCCATTTTTTCAACCATACTACGTACGGCTGTCCCCTTGCTGAGTGGTGCCTGATACCTTGGGAGGAAAGCGTTACAATCAGGTCTTAACACGGCAGAAGACATATTGGCTGGGGCTAAACCTAAAGAAGCTCTAAAAAGACACTTAAAGCGTACACGGGACGAAATCGTCAAAGATGCAAAGAGAAAAATGCGTGGTGGTTGGAAGAAGAGGCTGTCCGGAAGAAGGGATTACCAACACGTGGCATTAAACGTAAAAGGATATCAAAAAAGAAGTATTCTAAGCGAATGAAACCTATGGTTGACCATTTTTTTGGCTGATATAAACTAAGGACATTGATCTCATGAATCATAGTTCGTTTACTACATGTCGAGAGAGAAAGCACTACTTCTAACTCGTCATGTCACGCTTCATCCATCCGTGTAGTTCACAATGTATATCGGAGCTGTCCCTCTTTGACATGCCTCCAACTCAAGTTTCTATTGACTTTATTACAACTAACCCTTTAAACACAATTAGTTCCCCGAGTGCTCCTATAGAATTCGCGTTACCTAGATCAGGCCCTTACTTTTTTTACCCAAGCTGTGTGCACATGTACGCTAAACTACGTATAGCCCATTCAGATGGAACGGACTGTGATGACAAATATGCTGTATACCCTGAAACAAACTTTCTGCACTCCTTATTCAACCAGTGTGACGTGTATTCAAATCAGGTTAACATATCTGCAGGAACGGGATACTACCACCTACGATCCTATCTAGAAAATGTGCTGAACCTTTCCAAAGAAGCGAAGGATACCTTTCTAAGTGCCGAGGTCTATTATGAAGCTAAAGACGAAAGTAGTATAAAGGACAAATTTAAAAATTCTGAAAAGAAAATATACGAGTGTTTTGGACGCTTGCATACAGACTTCACATTCCAGAAGTTGCTTGTGAATGGGGTGGATATGAAAATAAAGCTCACCGCACGAATCCTGAGATCTGTTTAAATCTGGACTGATCAAGAAGGGGAGCAAAACCCGTTGTGTTCACATTATGGAGACCTCCACGTACGGCGAGTGAAATTAAGTTCACCAAAACAAATAGAAATTGGGAAAAATTTACTAAACGCCACAGTAAAATACCCAATTAACAGAGAACAGATCAAACTATACACGGTGTCAGCAGGGTTGGCATCGAAACAGATAGAAAACATCGCCCTGGGAAATCTACCTAAAAGAATATTAGTTAGAATGCAGGACCGTGCTTTGGTGAATTGAAAATATAAAAAGAGTGCCTTTAAATTCGAGAATTTCGGCCTTAAAAATATAACTCTATACGTTAATGGCGTTGCGTTGGGTGGGTATGGATATGGATTATTCATCAGACGCTGTGTTCCCGCTTTGCGCGAGAGCATATAGTAATCTGGCCCATATTGCAGGTGATTGTGATGAGCTCGGGATTGGGGTAACGCAGAAAGAATTCATCGATCAATTTAACCTTTATCCGTTTCACATCACATGACTTATCTGCTAGTGTAAATACACACTTAAGTCCACAACAGAGTGGAAACATCTCAGTCAAATTGGAATTCGCCAAGCCGATGGACGCCCCTATAAGTGTACTAGTATACCTCGAGTCACAAGCCCTAATAGAAGTAGACAGATTTAGGGGCGTTGTCACTGAATTTTAAAATGGATGGGAATACACTTCAGAGAGCAAATGAATAGTGAACGAATCACACGTTCCAAATTTATTGGTGTGTTTGCGATGAATGAAACATTGAAATTGCCAACTACGAGAGATTGCGGTAGCCTTATTGTGAATACATATGTTATTGGTAGTGAAGGGATTCATTGGTTTGCAATCTATTTTAAAAATAGGGACCGCATGTACTATTTTCATTCACTCAACCCTGGAGTGACCCTGTTATTGTAAAATTTCTCGATCAGATGCATATCCCCGAAGTTGTATGGAATCCCTTCCGGCTATAAGGATATTTTAGTAATACTTGTGGGATATACTGCCTTTCATTTTTCACGTATATGTCACGTGGTAAGGAATTTATAAATTTTTAAAAATTATCCGACCCGTGTCACACTCAACGAAACGACGAAATGGTATGCAGACAGATAAAAAGCCGTTTTCCGATTGTGCGTACTCGTTTTATAGTATGATGTTTTGATCTTGTCTGTATATATATATATATATATATATATATATATATATATATAACCAATAATGTTAGTTTGTATATTCTGTAGCTTAAAATGGCTATTGTACTAAAAACATGATTTCTTTCATTTAATAAATTGATGAAAATACATTGTCTTCTCCGTAAAAAAAGATCAAAACATAAAAAAATGCTTGCATTATTTCGTTAATGATGTGATAATCGCTGGGTTGACTGCTCGGTAAATATTCTACCTCCGTATTCAGGTCAACGACATGGGTTTCTTCAAAACGAAAGGATTGTATAACACGTGTCAAATCCTCATCGGACCTTAAAGGAGAGAGAATAATTAATTAGTTCATACTGAATCTTTTTTAATAAAAACCCAATTGTTTTAAACATATGCAGAGTATACATATAGAAAGAGTATTACAATATGAAGATATCTTTGAACCGTTCAGAGAATAACATTTATGAAGGAATTTATAAAATTATTTAAAACGCGCAAAGTATTGCTATAAAAAATCAATTAATCAAAACAGGATTTTAGCATAATATTAATTGCAATGAAGCATTTTTAATGTGATGAGATGAATTACTACAACCCTCCATACATATGATGAAATAATCCAGAACAGTGGTCTTTCTCCTAATGACAGGCACACTAAATAAATAACCAGTTCGCGAATAATTGGCTACAAAAAATAAAATTATAGGCACATAATTATAGGCACGCAGTCCCTTCCGTCGGATCATAAGGAGCGTCATTGCAAATATTATCAAAAGTTTGCGTTGGACATAATCCATTCCTGTCGGCTGCGTTAAAAAGATTAATTGTGGACACCGCTGCAATGTCTCCATCTTGATACAAATCCGATAAACTGTAAAGTTCTTGATTCATGACGGAGGGAATGTTTAATCACTGGTGAAAATAACTAGTGTGACTCCCAGCTGAAAATAATCACTTTTGTATGCATGATCCCCCAGCACCACCCCAAAAGACTAATAGGCGGTTCGTAAGTTTGACGATTGGTTGTCAATGTAACTGGGCGGGCCTATGTTAAATTTTGTGTACCAATCGTAACACCTATATTACGGGTCCACGCTTTCGACGTCCTGATTGGTTGACTAATGATTTCTTTATCTTCTCTCCGTAGAATTAATGCTCACATCTCAAGGTGTATTGCCACTTGCAATCTCTACCACGACAATATTTGCATTAATATTTGCGCCCATACTACTCTCGGTTTTCCCATTTTAGAACCCACCCCTTTATGTAATCTCCCTCACCCCTTTGCAACATTGATCAACATTTGCCACTTGCATTCTCTATCACGACAATATTTTGCATTATATTATTTGCGGTCATACTATTCGATCCTCAATTTTGGTTCATGTATTCGGCTTGACTTTCTACTTGCCAATTCTCGGGTAGGAGTGTGATTAAATTGTGTTTAGTTCGTGAAAACGAATGTCTGGTTTGACTGGTAGGTAAATGGGCGCCCTAGGTATCCTAGTGGTTAAGACGCTGGGGTGCTGATCAGATGTTGAGAGATCAAGTCCGGATGGTAACATTGTAATTTCTAGGTACATACAATCCCCGATGAGCCGGGTGTACCTATGTGAGGTGGAGAGTAAAAGAAGCCAACTCACCACTTCATCAGATCAACTCGAGAGGAGGGGCGATAAGCTTAATCTTCGTGGAATCATCGCAATAAAGATTAAAATAATAATAATAACAAAAATAATAATAATAATAATAATAAACCTTTCCATTTTTTTCATTTTCATTCATGCATTTCATTTCATTTCAATAAGAGAGACAATGTAAAGTTTTAACACAACTATGAAGAAGATACCACATAAATTACACACAAAGAAAAATAGTTCGGATATATATTGTTGCATATGGAAATATGATAAGGAAATTCATTACTTAATCAAAGGCTAACTTAGCCGATAAATAATTTGAAAAACAAGCACGTGATGCGTATGTATATATTTATGTTGTTTTTAACTTCAATAATAATGATAACAATGAAAACAATAAATAGGAATCGAGAGAGGTTCTTCTTAGGTGGTATTGAGCGGATTTAGGTCAAATGTGACCTTTTCGGTTTTCAAATAGCCTCGGGCAAGTCAGGTGTGAGTTTTAATGCGTGTCGAGTTTCTACCGTTATACATTTTTTTTTCCAGAGATGCTTCCAAAGAAAGGAAATGGCAAAAGTAAATAAACACTTAAATTTTATTCTATATATATATATATATATTTATAGTGTGCAATTATTATATTTGAATGCATAACTAAATATACTAGCGTAAAGGTACGAAATTAATTTTAAGTGAAAATAAATGAATAAAGGAATCCTCTTCTTGAATAAGATATATATATATATATATATATATATATATATATATATATATATATATATACATATCTTATTCAAGAAGAGGATTCCTTTATTCATTTATTTTCACTTAAAATTAATTTCGTACCTTTACGCTAGTATATATATATATATATATATATATATATCTTATTCAAGAAGAGGATATAGTAATACAGCGTTTAAGGTGTGTACTGTTATTTTATGTGCATTTGTCTTTTATTGTTAATTAAATATACTAGCTTGACGGTACAAAATAATTTTAATTGAAAATAAATGAATAAAGGCATCCTCTTCTTGATTTCGCGGATTTCTCTTTATAAAAAAGTACAGAAGATATATAAAAAGGATAGTCAAAAGTAAATAGACACTTTCGGTTTGGCTTTAGAGTAATTTTTTGATTACATATATATTCCTCGTTCGTATTTGAGGGGTCCCGCGTCTTATGGTACCTAAGCGCCAAAATTAAAATTCGTCAGAAGTCGCCTCCAAAGTTCAGCAATATTCTGGCAATAGTATCTCTGTTATTAATTGAGCTAGAACGTTCATTTTTTGGTTAAATTAGAGTTCTAAGTATGCTAATGAAGATGTTGATGAGTTTTTGGAATAGATTTTCATATTTTATATTTTATATATATATATTTTTTTTTTTTTCTTTTTATGCCCAACTTTGGGTGAACTTTTGGCTGGAGATAGAGGTGAAAAAAGTAGTTCGCTTCATAAGGTTTTCAACCATACTTTTAGTGTTGTAAGGTCATTATAACCAAAACCACGCTATAGAGGAAGGGTGAAAATAGTGATATCCATCAAAAACACGTTTTCGCCTGTGGTGGCGCTTAGGTACTCTAAGATGTGCGACCCCTCATTTCTTATATTATTATAATTTTTTGATCATATATATTCCATCGTTTGTATAGAATGAACTATTGTATATTTATTTTCTATATATTTCGTGAAATTTATTCCAATAATTTGTCTAAATAAACAGAATGATGTAATGGTGTTTTATTTAATACGGTTTAATTGTATTTCTTTTATTGTTAATATTGGGAATCGTTTAAAAAATTAGTTCTCTTGCTGAACAAATTTAAGGAGAAAGTCGCTCTTGCCTTTAATAAATAAGTAATTAAATTAAATGGTGGTATTTGGCAACTCTCCTTATATAAATAAAAAACATTATTTGGCAACTTATGTAAATAAAATTAAAATAAATGGTGGTATCTAGTAACTCACCCTAACAAGGTACACCTGAACATAATTAAATTAAAAATAATAACTGGTATCTCATCTAAATAAATAAATAAATATATTGTGCTCTCTGGTAACCCCTCCATATATAAATAAGTGATATCTGGCAACTCACGACCCTCTATATAACCGCTGCTTGGCCCCTGGACGCTCATAATGCGACGGGCTCCAGGCAGAATAAAGAACTCTCTCTCTCTCTCCTTCTTAGGTTAAGGCTTAGGTTAGGTTTCCCTTTGGGGGGGTGAGGATATCCCACCTTCTCCCCCAAAGACCATCCTCCTTCTCCTTTCTCTTCCTCTCTTAGGTTAACTTACCCCTTTGGGGGGAGGTCATCCTCCCTTCTCCCCCCGAAGATCCCTCCCTCCCCCTTTGCAGTATTAACTTGTTGCATAACTCCATCCCCCTTCATTGCATAATCTCCTCCCACCTTCATTGCAAAACCCCCTTCGCAACATTGATCAACATGTGCAATTGCATTGCAACATTCCTGCAATCTCCCATTTTGCGCCCATTCTACTGATGAAAAATAGATATCGATTTTATATATATATATATATATATATATATATACTAGTATAGCCGCATTTGGGGAAACAGACATGGATCAATTTGAAAATTTCCCCCTTCATCGTCCTTCATGACGGTTCCCCTTTATAAGGTCTCTTTCATGGTCTTTCATGAGAAAAAAATTTAAAAAATCCTCCTCGCCTTCCTTCACGGTCTTTCATGAGACAAAAACAAACAAAAACAGACAAAAACAAACAAACAAAAGAAACATTCGAAAACGAAAAAAGACACTTTTTACGCAGCGTTCCGGCGCGTTCAGGTGCGTTCCGTCGTGGCCCGCTAGTTTTAGCTGCAGGGGAAGCAACATTCTCACACATCAGACTGATATTCTGTGTGTGTGTGTGTGTGTGTGTGTGTGTATATACACATATATATATATATATATATATATATATACGAGGGTACTTCAATAAGTATCCGCACTTTTTATTTTAGTGATAATATAGTATACAGGGTGAGTCAAAAGTCTCCATACACAGGCAAAATGGTCACTTTATTATGCAATCACTTGTAAGTCACAAAATATGCTCTATGTGGGCACCATTACACTGAATGCACATATGGATGCGTTCCTCCCAGTCATGGCAAACGCGCGTTAACACGTCTGGTGTTATGCGTGCACACTGCACACGCATCACGAATGCGTTCCTTTAGGTGGTCCGTGTTTTGTATTTTCACCTGGTACACCATGGCCTTCAAGTGCCCCCACAAGTAAAAATCAAGGGGGGTTGAGGTCTGGGGACCTCGGAGGCCATCCACGGGACCACGGCGGCCAATCCAGTGACCCGGAAACTGCTTTTAGTTTTATCATGACCATTTTGCCTATATATGGAGACTTTTGACTCACCCTGTATATAATATATACTCGTAATAAAGAGCCAAACTGAGATCTATAGGCTTATTTAGGCTAGCAACAGTATAGGCTTATTTAGGCTACTCGTAGCTGTCACATATCATACGAGTAGTGAGCATGGCTGCGCCGCTTTCAATATGTACTCTGGAAGAACAGAGATCCGTGGTTCGTTTTTTGTGAGCAGAAGATGTGAAAGGAGCTGAAATTCACACGCGTTTATGTGCTCAGTATGGGAATAATGCGTTACCACGGCGAAGTGTGTACGAGTGGATTCAAATGTTCAAGGAAGGTCGGACATGTGTGACAGATGCTCAGCACTCAGGACGACCGTCAACATCAACCAGTGGTGACGAGCAGGAAGAAGAGCCAGAACCATGATTTTCGATGACAGGAGATTAACAATAAAAGAAATTGCATCTTCATTAGACATCAGTCAAGGGTCAGCCTATTCGATAGTTCATGACATTCTTGACTTCCACAAGGTTTGTGCAAGATGGATGCCCAAACGGAAGTAGGAACATTGCCAGCCGGAAAATTTCCAGGCGGAAAATTGCCAGCCGGAAAATTGCCAGTGGGGAAAATTGCCAGTGAGAATATTGCCAGCCGGAATATTGACAGTGAGAAAAAAACTAAAATTCACAAAAAAGGATTTATTTATTAAAATATTATTATTTAAAATTTTAAAATGCTAAAACTTGTTAAGGAAAGGAAAGCCTCAAAAAGTATGAAGATTATAAGCAATAGATCGAAGAAATGTCAATTTATCTTCTTCATTATACTGACGGATGACTTTCTCCAATCTGTCATTGATATTTTTGTACTTTTTGGCAGTATGTCTCTCTTCCCCTCTTTCGAAGTGCAATTTCTTGGTCTGAGCTAAAGCCTTTTCGTTAAAGCTAACGAAAATATCACGACTTAACCTAACCAATCGTCAAGGGCGTACAGAGGACCAAACCTGGCATTCAATGAACCTAACCGGGTATTCAATCATTTTACCATAGGTTTCGATATATATATATATATATATATATATATATATATATATATATATATATATAGTTTAATCGCGGTGCTGGGGCTTCGGGCCCAGTAATTTTAATTATTTTATTTATGTATTAACACCCAGGTGCACAACCTG
Source organism: Bathynomus jamesi (assembly GCA_023014485.1). NCBI lineage: Eukaryota > Metazoa > Arthropoda > Malacostraca > Isopoda > Cirolanidae > Bathynomus > Bathynomus jamesi. Next base: position 257,840 of record JAJOZX010004951.1, on the reverse strand, counting down.
GGGACCTAATCAATATGTGTGTGAAGGTTCATGTTTGTAACTGCTTCCATTTTGGAGTTATGGCTGGAACACACACACACGCGCACACACACACACACACACACGTCCTTTTTCTCAATTACTTTATTTCTTACTTTCTAAATTTTTACATATTTTTGTCACTGGCAATTTTCCGCCTGGCAATATTCTCACTGGCAATTTTCCCCACTGGCAATTTTCCGCCTGGCAATTTTCCGCCTGGCAATATTCCGACTGGGAATTTTCCGTACACGGCCCAAACAGTTGACAGAAGAGCACAAGCATAATCGTATGGACGTCTGCTCTCGTCTTTTGGCGCGGTATCATAATGAAGGTGAAAACTATTTGGAACGCATTATCAGTGGAGATGAAACCTGGATCCATCACTATGAACCAGAAAGCAAACGACAGAGCATGCAATGGAAGCATCCAACATCTCCCGTTGCAAGGAAGTTCAAAGCGCAGCCGTCAGCCGGTAAAGTTATGCTAACACTGTTTTGGGATACACGAGGCCCTATCCTTGAACATTATCTAGAGCGTGGAACTACAGTAACAAATGCATCGTATTCTGACATGCTTCGGAATGAGTTAAAACAAGCAATTCGCACAAAACGGAGAGGGAGATTGTCGGAAGGTGTTATTCTGATACACGACAATGGGCGCCCTCATACCGCTGCACAAACTAGAAAATGCCTTCAAGAACTTAAATTTGAAGTTCTCGACCATCCAGCCTACAGTCCAGACCTGACACCTTCGGATTTTTACCTGTTTGACCACTAAAAGACGCTTGAGAGGTACTTTACAGGTAAAAACTAAATAGCAGAGTCGCCTTATGACTATAGAGATTGAACCCATGTCTCGTCTCCTGTGACAATGCACTCGAGAAATTCTTAACCACTGAGAGACTCGGTATATCGTTGCAGAAAAGACAGGGCACTGTTCCAGTCGAGCAGCCATGTTCAACTGACTCATACAACGTATAAGCTTATTTTCTGACTGCCCCTCGTGTGTATATATATATATATATATATATATATATATAACACATTTTACGTGTGCAAAAACAATTACTGACAGTAAAGTGAGCCGTGACTGGTTAATACTGGCCACTCCACGATTAGATTTTCAAACATTTATGGACCCTTCCAAGAGCATAAGAAGAAAGGTGAAAACAATCATTTAATCCATACTGTATAAAAGAGACAAAGTTGTATCACTGAATTATATATATACAGGGTGGCCCAAAACAAATGGCACCAATTTTCAGAAGTGATATCTCAACAACCATTGCAGTTAGGGATTTTAAAAAACAACCAAATGAAAGATAATTCTTTTCTCTTTAAATACTTATTCAATAGCTTGATGGTTATAAACCCATGTAATGCCAAAAATTGGCTTATAAGAAAAATATACAAAAAAAAGTTGCGCATTTATATTTATTCCTTTTATTTTTTTCTAATTAATTACACTGCCCAACACCAATTTTGCTGATTTAATTCTAACACCTGTTTTTAGGTAACTTTGTTGGGCAGATTTAAAAAATCACCTTAGTTTTTGCCTATCACGTCAGGTTTTCGAGCAATCAAATACGGATATTTTGGAGATATCGCATTTTGGCAGGGTTATGCCCAATTTTTTTTCTTTTCAAAAAATAAGTTTTTACATACTCAGAATCAGCATGGAAAAGTAAACAATTGTGCAGAGAGTGAACTTTAATATACAAGGGTAATATTGACACATAAAGTGATTAAAAGTGTTTAAATAAGCAAAAAATGAATCCATATTAAACCAAGCACGGGACCAGTTTTCTTAACATTGTCTTTTTCTTGTTTTCTTACTTTTCAGTGCTGATAAATTTTCTCTTATAGGACTTCCTAGAATGAGAGATGTCAAGACAATCTCTTTGCAGGCTTCAGCAGTAGTCAGCCATCATATGGGTATCCCATCTTCCTTGGTATCGTTCTTCCATCACTTTGATATCTTGGTGGAACCTTTCACCTTGCTCTTCACTAACATCACCAAGATTTTCTGGAAATTTATCCAGATGACTGTTGAGATAGTGAACTTCAATGCTCATGTTGCAACCCAACTGCTGAAAGTTTACAAGTAAATCCTTTACAAGATCTTTATAATTTTCAGACTTTTTGTTTCCTAGGAAGTTCTTAACTACTGCCACAAAAGCATTCCAAGCTCTTGCCTCCGTTTCGGTCATTGAATTACTGAACTGCTGATCTTTCATCAGTTTTCTTATCTGGGGGCCATCGAATATACCAGCTTTAAGCAAAACAGCTGTTAACAGGTCTCAAAAATCACCAATTTTGATAAGCGCCCTTCATGGATCACCCAAAATAGGCATATTGCATTGCACGAAAACTTGATGTGATGGACAAAATCTAAGGTGATTTTTTAAATCAGCACATCAATATTATCCAGAAAAAGATCTTAGAATTAAATCAGCATCAAAACTTTTTTTTTGTTGGGCAGTGTTATCTTCTAATTTACGGTCTTTAAACGAAGTTCTGTGGTTTTAAGTTAAGCCTAATTTTCAATAAATGGCTCAATCTGCCCTCCATTATGGTCAACCGCAGCCTGTAATCTCGCCCTCCATTTTGAAATTGCCTTTGAGATCGTCACTTGTGAGAGATTTTCCCATGCAGCCTGAATTCGTTCACGAAGATGGTTCACATCACGGATTTTCTGACCATGGTAGACTTCTCTCTCTAAGGCAGACCACACAAAGTAGTCAATGGGGTTTAGATCTGGGCTGCATGGTGGCCAATTATTTGGTTCGATAAAACCAGGACAATTATTATTGAGAAATGTTATTGTTTCCTTAGCTGTATGAGATGGGGCTCCATCTTGCATGAACACAAAATCAGTGCACGTCTCCTTGATCTCTGACAACATTGGAGACAAAATGTCATTACAGTAGTAAATTGAGTTAATTTTAACGCCTCGCTGAATAAAAATGATGGATGTTTTGTTCTCAGATGACGCTGCAAGGGAAACGATTATCGAATCTGAAAAGTGTTTTTTTTCACGCAAAAGTCGTTTTGGGTCAACATGAGTTTTTGTCGCCACTGCTGCACGAACCCGATCATTTTGGGTATTTCGTGGTGTTTCGACCGTAAATCGTTTCTCATCAGAAAACCAAATTTTTTTCACAGACTCATTTGACCGAAATCTTCGCAATAGATTTTTACATCGATGGAAACGTCTTTCTTTCACAGGCTCCAATAAAGCAGTAACCTTCACCCTCTTAAATGTTTTCAACCCAAGATCTTTTCGGATTATTCGCTGTACTGATGAACGTGAAATCCCGGTTTCTTTCGCAACTTCACGTTCACTTTTACTTGTTCCCGGTTGTTCCTTTTGACTTAAAACCATTTCATTTACTTTTTCAATGTTTTCTGGCGTTCTAATACTTTTTGGTCGACCACTTCCCGGACGCCGTTGACTGCTGCCGGTTTCTTTAAGTTTTTGTAAAAAATGTGCCACAGTTCTTTTTTTCCAATTTCTATTTGGAAATTCGTAAAGGATTCTGTTTAATGAATATCCTTTTTCTTCACGTAGTGCTTGTATAATGTTCTTATCAGATTCTCTCAATCCCATCTTGAGGGGTCTGGAATAGAAAAATTTCATTTAAAATTAGGATCAAAGAATAAATATAAATGCGCAACTTTTTTTGTATATTTGTTTTGGAAGCCAATTTTTGGCATTATATGGGCTTATAACCATCAAGCCATAGAAGAAGTATTTAAAGAGAAAAGAATTATCTTTCATTTGGTTGTTTTTTGAAGTCCCTAGCTGCAATGTTTATTGAGATATCACTTCTCAAAATTGGTGCCATTTTTTTGGGCCACCCTGTATATACACTATATATATATATATATATATATATATATATATATATATATATGTGTGTGTGTGTGTGTGTGTGTGTAGTGTAGTGTAATTATGTCGCAAATCTTTTACAAATTAGAGCAACACAATTAGTTCTTGAAAGTAAAACGACTCTTCAAACACTCGAATTAATTAGAAAGAAGTACTTTGTTCTCCCTAAAATATTGCTTGAAGTCATGCATAGCTGCGAGTACTAATGACTATAATTTGTAATGAAAGTTAAATATCACGTAACTGCAGTAATAATTTGAACAGTTTAATTATTTAGTTACATATCGGCTCCTTGTAATAAAACGGGTAATAGCGCATGAAATTTTTTTCTTATATATATTATATTAACAGGGCTTTTTTTGTAGAAAAAAGGTACCGGAACGCATATACGCATAGTATCAGAGAATGGCGAAATTAATAAAAATAGTATAAATTATATTATTTTTATTAATTTATTAATAAACTGAACACATCTCAGAAAAAAGGTTTCGAAACGCCGTTCCGGCGCGTTCCAGCACAAAAAAGCCCTGTAGAATATATATATATATATATATACACACACACACACACACCAGGTGTCCCCAAAAAATGCCCAAAAATGCCCCTGTTTCTAAATAAATTTTCTGAGCTATAAAAAAGGAATCTGGACACAAAGACAAACGCAATAGTTACGTAAAACGTAGGAGTTTTTTAACCTTAATTAAACAACATGTTCAATGCGGCGAAATTCATTGTTTTTTTTTAAGCAATAAAGCTTGAGAATGCTCCAGTGATTGAAGCGAAACGTCGCTTCTCCTGCTTTCATTTTCCTGCGTGAAATATCTCAATATGTTCAATGTAATCGTCATTTTTTTTCTAATAGTATTCAACCTCACACAAGTATTTGACAGAATTTTTGGAAATAACTCAGCTGGGATGTTGTGGATTGCCTCATAAACTTTAGTCTTTAGGTCTTTAAGTGTCTGAGGCTTGTAACTCTTCCACTAGATCATGAAGGGAGATTATTTTTCCGGAAAAATGCTTCCTCAAAAAGTTGCGAGTTTCACAAACAGTTTGTAGAGGTGCTCCATCGTGCTGAAGACTAAAGATTTAGTTTTCCTTAAAGGCCTAGTAAGACATTACTAGGCTATAATCTGTTGGTAGCGGTATCATCTTTTCCTAATTTCTACGAAATTGGGAAAAGTTATTTTCTTTAAGTATGAAATGGTGAAAGAACGGTTTTAATATACAATATTTATTACAGTAGTTATTAAGTAATGAAAGTTTAGAAATGTACAGATATACTGTATGTATATACGAGTAGGTATATGCGGAATAAAAATTCTAATCTGTTACCTTTCTGAAGAAGAAATACCAATAATGAAATATACATCCATTACAAAATAACGGGCAAATAAAAATAGGGACATGATTTGCTAACACACACACAATATATATATACACATATATACAGTATATACAGGATGTTTCAGGTCGACCCTAGAAATATGGAAAAGAAACACTTCATATTAGTTACGGAATTACTATGACAAATTTCAAATACCAAATACAAACTACAAATTCCGTCAATTTTTAGTTTGTATTTAGTATTTGGTACTTGGTATTTGAAGTTTGTCATAGTAATTCCATAACTAATATGAGGTGTTTCTTTTCCATATTTCTAGGGTCGACCTGAAACACCCTGTATATACATATGTGTGTATATATATATAAAAAAATATATATATATATATATAATTTATTTATTTTGTGTGTGTGTGTGTGTGTGTGAAAATTACATTTGAAGAATATGTTTCTGCCAGCCCTTCTTTTTCCAAAATGTATGTTTGAATTCCTGTTTGAAAAGTTTTCTAGTTTGTTTTCCACTTTGTATATATTATATTGCCAAGTGGTGTAATCGCTTTTTCCACTGACTGTACAGAGATGGAAAAGGTTGAAATATACGCAGAACTTACACAAACTCAAATACATAACTCTCCCATCCCTCACTCCCCAACACACATAAAATTGGAAAGGCATCAGAAGATGCAAACCTTAGCTCGCTGACTTCTCAAACGGTTGGATGGTTCGAGAGGTATCTTGCACACATACACACACACACACACACACACGACCGAAAACAATACTTCCTCTTCGCTTCTCAAAGCGGAGGTAAAAAAAAAACTTGAAAAATAATTTTACCATAAAATCTGAACCCTTTCTCCCCCCGACCAAAAAAAACTGTTTAAAATTGGTTAGATAACAAACACTCTTTCATTTAAAAACATTGAGGGGGTTCGAAATGAAAAATTCTCCGTTGAAAAGAATTTTTACTTCCTATTAAAATTCTGTTCTTATATTCATGAAGGTCTTAATAACTTGGCAAACGGACTTTTTTTTTTTTTTTTTTTTTTGAGGTAAGGTTTTTGGAGTATAATTTCGTAGAATGTTTTTAAGAGTGTCTTTTAAGAACGCTTATTTAAAACCTAATTTCCATTTTTAAGTAAAATAAAAATGTATTTTATTTGTACGAGGAATTCTACCTTACAATTTGATTTCTGAATTATCGACATTAATGTTCGCAGACACGACATATATTATTTCAATTTGGCATTGTGGTATAAAGATTGTTACGCTATCAAATTCTGTAACTTATTACTCGGCATTTATTGACTTTCAGTAAAATGGAAGGAAACTAAAATAAATTAAAATGTAATATTTTTTTTAACAATTTTTAATCACGAGTTTGTTTAATGAATTTGAAAATTATGCTTCAGAAAATTTTTGTTTTCATGAAATACTTGCAATTTTACACGTAGTTTCCAATATCAGTCATTTACAGACAAACTTAAAGGGTTACAAAGGATAAAGTTGGAGGAACATTTTCGCTTTTATGGTGTAGGGTTTAAGAGTGAATTCCAAAGCGAATTCTGTAAAAAATATTTCAACTTTTTGAAATTCGTGCTGTAATTCTTTCTTTTATTGCCTACTTTACAAAGTCTAATTTAATTTCGTAATTAATTAGCGACTTAATCGGTTATATATAAATATATATATATATATATATATGTCGTAAAGAACGACGCTTGTATAGGAGATATTCCGCGCAAGCAAGACGAGAGAGAGAGAACGAAACAAATGAAAAAATGAGGTAACCACCCGGGAATCGAACCCGGGATCTTCTGGTTGCCGGTCAGATGCGATACCATTACACCATGGGCCTCACTCTTCCAAATGCCGTAATTCTTCTACATACTCGCAGAAACCAATGCCCCAAGGGGGCACCTCCCGCATGCCGTAACATTATATACATTCAACTGCAAAGAACACGCAGTATAAATAACGTAAAGAACGACGCTTGTATAGGAGATATTCCGCGCAAGACGAGAGAGAGAGAACGAAACAAATGAAAAAATGAGGTAACCACCCGGGAATCGAACCCGGGATCTTTCGATTGCCGGTCAGATACGATACCATTACACCATGGGCCTCACTCTTCCAAATGCCGTACTTCTTCTACATACTCGCAGAAACCAATGCCCCAAGGGGGCACCTCCCGCATGCCGTAACATTATATACATTCAACTGCAAAGAACACGCAGTATAAATAACGTAAAGAACGACGCTTGTATAGGAGATATTCCGCGCAAGACGAGAGAGAGAGAACGAAACAAATGAGTGAGGCCCATGGTGTAATGGTATCGCATCTGACCGGCAATCGGAAGATCCCGGGTTCGATTCCCGGGTGGTTACCTCATTTTTTCATTTGTTTCGTTCTCTCTCTCTCGTCTTGCGTGGAATATCTCCTATACAAGCGTCGTTCTTTACGTTATTTATACTGCGTGTTCTTTGCAGTTGAATGTATATAATGTTACGGCATGCGGGAGGTGCCCCCTTGGGGCATTGGTTTCTGCGAGTATGTAGAAGAATTACGGCATTTGGAAGAGTGAGGCCCATGGTGTAATGGTATCGCATCTGACCGGCAATCGGGAGATCCCGGGTTCGATTCCCGGGTGGTTACCTCATTTTTTCATTTGTTTCGTTCTCTCTCTCTCGTCTTGCGCGGAATATCTCCTATACAAGCGTCGTTCTTTACGTTATTTATACTGCGTGTTCTTTGCAGTTGAATGTATATAATGTTACGGCATGCGAGAGGTGCCCCCTTGGGGCATTGGTTTCTGCGAGTATGTAGAAGAATTACGGCATTTGGAAGAGTGAAGCCCATGGTGTAATGGTATCGCATCTGACCGGCAATCGGAAGATCCCGGGCTCGATTCCCGGGTGGTTACCTAATTTTTTCATTTGTTTCGTTCTGTCTCTCTCGTCTTGCGCGGAATATCTCCTATACAAGCGTCGTTCTTTACGTTATTTATACTGCGTGTTCTTTGCAGTTATATATATATATATATATATATATATTATATGGGATGAATTTCCCAATTAAACACGTGAAATAAATAAATGATGCAAATCCACAAGGAAAAGGAAAAGCAATTCGAAGGCCTTTCGTGTATTCAACAGTACACCTCTTTAGGGAATAAAGGGAAAGGGCAAGAATCCAAAAATAGACGACTCTGACAGCATAAAGAAAATAGGGAGAAGAGGTTAACTAAAGGTTAGCAAGTGCTGATAAGGGGCAAAAAGGTGTTTTAACGAGATATGGTCAATTTTGTACATTCCTGAACTGTAATTGAAATTATTTTTAAAATACTGTAGATGAATGTACATTCTAGGATATTCCTTTCAATTACAGTATGTCCTTTTTTTTTACGAGACCTTTAGAACTCTCCCAATTAATGCCATAATTACATCCATGCATATGGTTAAACACTGCATTAAATTTATTTGCTGTTCTACACGCATATTTGTGGTTTCATTCTGGCATTTAAAGTTTTTCCAGTTTGACCTATATAAACTGAGCTACATTGTGTACATCCATTCGAATAAACACAGCCAAAAACATTATCAGAGCTATTCTTTATAGGCGAGATTTAACTGTATTATTGTACCGGGAGATTACAAATGATCTTCCCGATTTTAAACATTTATTATGAAAAAACTAACAAATCTACAGCGAAAAGCAAGATATACAAATAAAGAAGAACTCAAAAAGTTTTATTTACAAGCTTTCAAAGTTTAATATGAGTTCATTTGTGGCTCTTTTTGAGGTTACAACATTCTTGAATGAGCAATTGCCTAATCGTTGGATCGGGCGTTGGGGGACCATTCCTTGACCGGCTCGTTCTCCCGATCTAACCCCCTTTGACTTCTTCCCCTGGGGCTATGTCAAAAATAAAGTTTTTGTTCCACCAATAGCAACAACTTTGGAACATTTGAAGGAAAGGATTCGTGAGCCTGTTAAAAAAGTTCAGTATGATATGCTACAAAATGTATGGAGGAAAACAGAATATCGCTTTGATGTTTGCAGAGCCACAAAAGGAGCTCATATTGAACTTCAATAGCTTGTAAATAAAACTTTTTGAGTTCTTGTTTATTAGTATATATTACTTTTCGCTGTAGATTTGTTAGTTTCTTCATAATAAATGTTTAAAATCGGGAAGATCATTTGTAATCATCCGATACTTAAAGACTATGTTGATGCCAATTGTTTTAAGTAAGGTCGGAAGATAGTTAAAATTGACATAGTAAGGTCGTCTAAGGATATTTTTATGATCAAACTCATTTACAATTACACTATTCTAATACGGTACTATTCTTAGCTTTCCCAAGACAGTTGTCTAGAAATGAAATAGGATAACATAATTTAGTACTAATAGTCACGATACTGCATAACTCAGAATCTAAAAATTCAGGGCTGACAACTCTCAATGCTCTGAGAAACATAGAAGAAGAAAATAGGAGATTTTATTGAGGGGTGATGGTCAGAATAAAAATGAACATAAGAGCTTAATATTGCGATAAACTTCAAATTCGAGTTGATTTATGCATCTTCGAATTTTTAGATACAGAAATGATAAGCATGATAAGCATCATTTTCCTTTTTGATAAATATGTTGCGCTTAATGTGAAAAATTGCCTAATGTTGACATTAGGCAAGCCAACTATCTAATGTTAACATTATGCAGGCCAAATTTCCGATTGTTGACATTAAACAATTTTGTTACCTAATGTCAACATTAAGCAGATTTTCAACATTGAACAAGGAAGTTTTTATAGATGTTGACAGAGGTTCGAACGCCTGTGCTACATATGACACTTATTTATGTATGTTATTTCCACCTTATATTTATCAATATAAGGTTAGGTTAGGTGCAGCTGCCTCAGAAAAAACTGTCATGCAATTCACGCTGCCACCCTGGAAAATCATCATGTGTGTATTTCTCCCATTATGCATAATGTGGAGAATTGCCAAGTATTTTCAATATTATGCAGCACTTCAACATTAGCCAAAAGGCAGGCATCTGACGTCAACATTATACAAAATTGTGCTCAATATTGACATTATCACCATTACTTTCAATATTAGGCAAGGCAAATTTCTAATGTAGACATTAGACAATTTTTCACATTAAGCGTAAAAAAATATTTATATATACAGGGCGTCCCAAACAAATGTATACACACTTTAAATAATTATAAAGGCAGTGTTTATTAAAATACATTTCATTTTCAAAATGTAATAGAATCTACAGACATTATTTAATTGTTTTGTCAGCGCCTGTTTTCAAACTGACGTCCGTTCTGGTCCAGGCACTGCTGATAACGCGAAGCAATGGAATCGCAAACATCACGAAACATTTCGTTTGGTATTTGTGGGCATTCTCGTTCAATGGCTGCTCTCAATTCAGCGACTGTTGCAGGTTTTATAGCGTAGACTTTGTCTTTTAAGTATCCCCATAAAAAAAAGTCTAGTGGTGTGAGGTCTGGTGAACGCGGAGGGTATTCTACGAAACCCCTTCGTCCAATCCACATCCACATCGTGCCAAGTACCACTCGCAATACTCCACTCTTCGGTCCGGATCATCATCATCTTCATTAATAGCATGGACTAATCTTGGAATGTAACTTTTCCATTGACAGCGCTTCAAAATGCGTTGGACAGACGATTCTGAAATTCCTACCTCACGACTCGCTTGCCGCACAGATTTTCTTGGACTTTGGTGATACGTTTCCAGTACTCTTTCTTGCTTTGTGGGGCTTGTCGATGTCCGTGGTCTTCTGGAACGCTTCTTGTGGACATTCTGAACAGTTCCATCGGCTTCAAACTTATCTCTAATTCGAGTGATGGTAAGTCGCGTTGGTGGATCTGTTTGAAACTCCCTCCTAAACTGTCTTTGCACTTCAACTGCGTTTTCACACTTCCAGTAGCATTTTAATGAATTTCCTTTGTTCAAAGCTTAGTCTGACTGCCATTATTAATTCTAATGGGTTTAACTTGGAAAGAAAGAAACATCAATTGAGCTATCAGCTGTTAAAGTGTGTATACATTTTTTTGGGACGCCCTGTATATATATATATATATATATATATATGATATGCTGCTTCCGCATCTTCAGGCTTAGTTTCTTTCCTTGAAACGGAAATCACTTTATTACCAAACTGCAAAATGGCGGACAAAAGACTAATCTTAAATAAGTGCTTAAAAAGAGGGCCTCAAAAACCCTTCTGAGAGTCTCTGAAAGAAGCCCTCAAACGAGGCTAAGGTGAGCAATTCCGGGCTTCTCAGGCAGGAATTAGAACAGGAAGTGTCTTTTAACCTTCCGCAATAGGATTTATGAAGTAAATCAGTGAAATTGCTCGTGCACCATGAGATATGCGCGTACGTATGCTTATCATAAACATGAAGGAGATGGAACCAGATCAGTACATTCCTTTTTAACACGCATTAAAAGCACGTTCGTCTACAGACTTACAGAAAAATATTTGATCAGCAGATCTTTACTTAGAAATATCATCCTTTAAGAAAATTTAAACTAAACAAAACAAAGTAAATTACGATGAATGAACCCATCAGACTCGTATCTTTTCCCGTAATAGAGATTCTTACTAAATCAAACGAAGAAAGAAAGCAGTTTTACCATTATTCACCCGAATAAATCTTCGTTGGGGCGGAATAGCGTTGAAATAAATGTGAAGTTCTTAAACACCTCCAAAATTGCTATCTTCTTTTAATTAAGGAAGGATTTGGAAGGTAGCCGGAAAGAGATTTGGAAAATGGGCCACGGCATTACATGAACCGCAAACCGCTTGATAGAGGATTCCATTTTGCTTAGAGGATAACCTTCCTGATGCGCGCGCAAGGAGAGTCTGAAATACGCACTTTGTTTCTTTAAATACAATCTAATTCCATTCTGACGCCATTGTAGCCAAGGAAATGATTCTACCCATGATGATAATCTCTTTAGTAAACGAACCGGAACTGTATATAAAAGGGAATGAACATGAAACTACTCTTTTAGTTGCCCTTCAAATTAGGGGGAGGGGGGTAGCCTTTTATTATTATTATTATTATGTAATGTATAAAGCCTTTTTGCTTTAAAAGTTTAAAGGATGCAACTTGCTAAGATAGTATATATATATATATATATGATGCAAGCCCACAAGAAAAAAATTCCAGTCCATAATAATTCCATAATTATTTTGTAATAATTTTTTCGTTTTCCTTGTGTGTTTACATCATTCATTTATTTCAAATTCATCCCATATTCTCATATATGTGATATTATATATATATATATGTGTGTGTGTGTGTGTGTGTGTGTGTGTGAATATTAATGCCGTAATACACGAGTGACTAAAGTTTGGTTTGAGTTCGGGATAATTTTTTCATCTCTTATTAATTAATTAATACATATAACTATGGAAAAAAGTTCGCCTACAGCCATAACATTTTTGGAAAGAATAAAAAGTTAGTAATGAGTAAGGAGTGAGGTTTTGTTCTTGAAGTTTTATGACTGTTTCCAAGAATAATAAAATATCAACAGAAAAACAGAATATTGTCAATTAGTAACTTTTATTATCCTTTTTATAAATTTTGCCTGTAGGCAAACTTTTTTCCCGAAACTGTACCAATTAGTACTAAGCTTTCATCTAAAAATCATCCCTAAAATGACGGTAAAATGTTAATAAAGTAATAATGAAGTAAATATGCATTTGTGAATATCATCCTTAACCTAAATGATACACAAGTAGAAATACCTTTTAAGGTCAAGTAAATGTATAAATCAGGGAGACATTTAAACATCCAAATATAACTTTAACCCTTTACTGCCCAAATATTTTGTAGGGTTAAGTTATGAATGCGTGTATTTGAAAGGTTACAAATTTGTTCTTTTGGGCAGTAAAGGGTTAAATCAATGTTTAATGTAATGTTTATAAATTACCATTTACTCAATACGGTATATATTATTATTATCCAATTTGCTTTCATTTCAAACAGATGTTCACGCTTTTGAACACTGAACAAAATGTCGCTGATCGACGGGAGGCGGTGTTACGACATTGGCCACGACCTAGATCTACTAGTTGCGTAATTATGCGCTAAGCGAATTATGAAACTATTAACTTTCGGTAATTACTGGGATTTAACTAACTTAATTGAACTAACTCCTCTTTAATCGCGAGTCTTTTTGTTAAGTTACATGGTATTTAAATTACAATAAATAAGAACGTTTGTCTTCCATATAAACATGTTTTCCATTTCACTTTCGACACAACTATCATACGAAACGAGCGTCTCACATCCCTACATCAGTGTTGGCACCAAAATACACACCTTCATGCGAGTCTATCTACTCTCAATTTGTAAACAACTTGTTACGAGCTATTAGGGCCTCATTTCTTCCATAATAAGACTATATAATGAACTTGAAGTTTTGAAAAACAATATATCCAAAGTTTTTAAAGTTAAAAGTATTTAATCTATAAAAAATACTTTAATCTATAAAAATCTTTTCTCAGTAAAAGTGTTTAATACCCCTATTATAAATGTAGTATTTATCAAAATATAAAATTTAATGTTAGAAATATCAAAACTTTCATGTTAGTGTTAATAACTGAAAGTTAAACAGTATACGAGTAGATTTTTCACAAGTCGAAGATGAACCTCGTTGAAAACAAAGTTAATGATTTTAAAATTGAAAATGGAACTCATTATCTGAAGCTTACCTTATATATATATATATATATATATATATATATATATATATATATGATACACACAGACCATACATGGAAGAAGGAACTCTTCTGGAAAAATTAAATCCACTATAGTCCGAATAAGTGATGGTAAATGACAAACACTATAGTTTTTTCTTTTTCATGATGTTAGCCTGACGTGGGCAACGGTCGCTCAGGGGACCATTCTGAGTTCAATTCTATATATATATATATATATATATATATATATATATATATATATATACAGGGTGTTTAATAACATGTGGGACGTACTTTCAGGATGGATTCAGGACCTGAAAACAATGAAAAAGTTTATATAAACATATGCCCGAAATCGCTTTGTTTCCGAGTTACAGCCCGTTTTGGGTTCCAGCAATTCTTTCCGCAAACTGTTTACAAACAGTTTAAAATGTTTGTGAGTGTGTACAAGACTTATTTCATGTATGGCCTTGCCGAGTGTAATACGGCCGCAGCAAGACAATTGTATGAAGAATTTTATGGGAACAACAGCTTTACTCATATCACATTCAGAGTGTACAAGGCCTTACTGAAGCTGATTTCCCACCACGAGAGGCTTTTTTGTACTTGGTTCCTTCAACAGTGTGCTCGCGATCCTCTTTTTCTATCCTCCGTGTTGTTTTCTGATGAGGCTGCCTTCACAAGAAATGGCGTGATCAATTTTCACAACACTCATCACTGGGCCGAAGAGAATTGGCATGCCATCATCCAGTCAAGGCACTAACAACAATTTAGTATCACTGTATGGGCAGGACTTATTGCTGACAACTTAATCGGTCTTTTTGTTTTGCCTGGAAGATTAACAGGAGAATCCTATTCCAATTCTTTAAGGAATGATTTAAACGATCTACTAGATGAAGTTCCTCTTGGTGTCCGGCGTCGTATGTGGTTTATGCATGACGGTGCTCCGCCTCATTTTAGTCGAGTAGCCAGAGACTATTTGGATGACCATTTCCCTGATAAATGGATAGGCCGTGGAGGACCCATTACGTGACCTGCTCGCTCCCTGGACCTGAATCCACTCGATTTTGACCTGTGGGGTCATCTGAAATCCATTGTTTACGTGACACCCATTAACAACGTTGAAATGCTTCGCCAACGTGTAGAACAAGGATGCCAGAAAATTTGAGCAATACCTACGGGGCTCCAATAAACCTTAGTCCCCCGCCCATGGCCTAAGCCATTAGAGGTACAGTAAAACTAAACATACCTTACAAAAGAGAATTTAATCTTGCATTTAATGAGAAACAATTAAAACTTGGTGTTCCCGCCATTGGCTTCCAAGACAGTCTGAATTCGCTTTGGGTAGCTTGCCAAAAGTGACGTGAATTGATCTTGATCGTTACGCAAATTTGCTAAAACAGTTTCAATGTGTTGCGTCATTGTATCCTTCGAAAATCGATTTGCTGCAGGTTCTTGAAACAAGAGACATTCAACCTTGTCCTGTATAACTGATCCAATGTGTTCACAGACGTTCAGGTCAGGAGAATTTCCTGGCCATTCTTCATTTCCAAAGAAATCGATCTCATGGTTCCGTAATAACTGTTGAGTGGCTAATGCCTTAAAGCAGGGGGCCTTATCGTGCAGAAGTGTGACCTGATCGACATCCACAACATTGTTTGGGTTTCTTAGAAAAGGAATGACATGCTGGGATAGAATAATATCACGAAAATACTGTCCATCCCAACTCTGACCATTTGGCTTCAGCACCCACATGAGCTTCTTTGCAGTGAACAAAACAAACACACCAACACAGTCTGGACTTTTTAATAATTCGCGATAATGTTCATCGTCATCGATTTCATCTGGTGTTGTGGCCCACACTCGATCATTTTGGTAGTTAGGCCGACGTGTTACGTAAACCAAAAATTCATCGGAGACAGCTAAATGCATGAAATCATCCACATCCCACTCTTCAAGATAATGGGCAAACCACATTCTGTCATCGATGTTAAGTTGAGTTTTTCTTGGCTTTGGAAGTTCATACCAAGGCTTTAAACCTTGCCTATAACGGTACAGTCGAATGATCTCACCACTAACGATCTTTCCTCTCAACACTTCGATCTCTCTAGAAAGTTTAGCACAGCTGTTTTTCCGCTTACGCGTACCGCTTTCAATGATGTCCTTTGTTTCCTGAGAGAGTGGCAAATTTGGGCGCCCAGATTTGGTTGTATCCATTTCACATTCATCCAAAGTTTTATTCCAATTTCTTTTGACGAAGTCCTCACTTCTTCGCAACTTTTTGGCAACCCATGAACGTGTTATAAAGGTGGCTCCAGCATCACGAGCTTCCCGAAATGTTATTGCTCGTATGCGATCTATCACACGTTGCCTCTCCGAATCACCAATTAATTGAGAAGCCATTATATTATCACTTTATCAGCTAGAGTAATTTTAATACCTGCAATAAATAAAGAATTTTATATATTTTTATAATCACTAAAAACTATTTCGATATAAGTAAACATGTAAGCTGCAAATGGGGGGGGGCTAAGGTTTTTTGGAACCCCTTAGAATGTTTGAACGCGTCAGGCAGTCTATGATGAGGCGTGTTCAGGCGTGTATTCAAGTGCAAGGAGGTCATTTTGAGCACTTCCTTTAAAGGTAAGGCGGATACTTGCTGGAACACATAACGAGCTGTAACTCGGAAACAAAGCGATTTCGGGCATATGCATATGTTTATATAAACGTTTTTCATTGTTTTCAGGTCCTGAATCCATCCTGAAAGTGCGTCCCACATGTTATGAAACACCCTCTATTAACTCTCATGTAAAAACAGAATAATTAAACAATTTCTAAAATATCTCTTTCACTTATATCACATTTATGCAAAACAAACGTACCTTTTCAGAATTTTTAAATTGTAACATGTTTTAACTATTTTTAAACCAATGAACATGAAAGTAAAATGTTTGGTGTTTTTAAGTAAACAGAATAGTCTTCAGTGCTTTAGTGTTCCTCTCTCTCTCTCTCTCTCTCTCTCTCTCTCTCATCATGGCTTCGAACGGTTGAGGATTTGTAATTATAGGTTAAGTGAAAGCATGAAAAATTTAGCAATCCTCATATGATCGTCATTCCGCTTATTATACGCCCATTTCAAGGTACGAGCAGCTCGCAGCAGCCTTGCCAAGAAAACAAGTGGTCATTGTAATAACGAGGTCTCCATAAGTCGTTCATTTTATATATATATACAGTATATCGTTGAGATTCACATTTAAAACGTAAACTTCTTTATTCTTAAATAATTTAACCTTCAATTTCCTTGAAGAGGAGTTGAATAATTATACTTGAAAGTACTTGGATTGGATGTTTCAATTTTCTTGCGGGTTATTTCAGAATATATATATACAGTATATATATATATATATATATATATATATATATATATATATATATATATATATATATATATAATATATGTATATATATATATATATATATATATTATTCAGGAAGGACGGGCCAAGGGCGAACGCCTACAAAAACGCTCCAACCCCAACAGAAGAATAGAGCTAAAATGAAGGTCTGAAATTTTCAAGATACCTAGACAATGCGTTTGAAAGATTGTCGGTTATGGAAAGGAGGAAAGATGTATTGAGAAAGGTTGTTTCAGAGCTGTTCGGTTGAATAAATGGAAGATTGAGAATACCGATTAATATTTGCGTTAAAGAGTTGAGCAGAAAAGGGATGAGAATATGTCAAGAGTCCGATACTGTAATTATATGCTCTACTGAAAGAAGGAGATATGTAGTTAGAGAGTTCAGAAGAGCAGTGTCAGTTATACAGTAATAGCAATGGTAAAAAGAGAATGAGGCACCCTTGCGGCGAAGACAGAGGGATTGCAGACAGTCAGTAAAAGTAGGAGAACTGATGAGACGAAAGCCGCTGATTCCAACCAGTCAAGTAGAGCTGTGTGCATTGAACCACCCCACACATGAGAAGCGTACTTCATACAGGGGCGGACAAGATCCCTGTACAGAGCGACTGAGTGGGGGTGAAAAAACAGCACACCTAACCTCTTAGAAGCTGTTTTAGAAAGAAAGTATCTGTGATCCTTCCAGGAAAGATCACATGAAAAGGAAACACAAAGAATGTTAAGAGAAGAAGAAGGATTGAGTTGTGTATTCTTCAAGATTAGGGGATAGTCGTGTGAAAGAATGTGACGAGTAGACAGATGAAAGAACTGGGTTTTTGAGGCGTAGAAAGCCACAAGGTTTTGTCTACCCCAGTCAAAGATATTATAAAGATCAGAGGTCAGGTGGCCATAGCTGTCTCACGCGAAGCATGGAGTGACTGTTGAAAGGGACGCTTTGTGAAGCGGGTGGAGAAGTGAAGGGTAGAATAATCGGCAAAGGAGTGGATAGGACAAAAAGTGCGACTCAAAATATCATTGATAAATAAAAGGAAGAGAGTAGGTGACAGGACATAGCCCTGAGGAACACCACTCTTAATAGTTTAGGAGAATAATAGTGGCCATCTTAGGCCCATCTACAACCGCAGCTATAGATCGGCAAAAAAGGAAGTCAGAGATTAAGGCACAGATAGAAGGATAGAAACCGAAGGAGGGCAGTTTGGAAATTAAGAATTTGTGCCAGACTCTATGAAAAGCTTTTGGTATGTCTAGCGTAAGAGCAGAGATTTCAACGAAATATCGAAAGGAGGATGACCAAGAGTCTGAAAGATATGTAAGAAGATTGCCAGTATATCGTCCCTTCCAGAACCCATCCTGATGATCCATAAACTTTAGAAAAGCAAGAAATCAAAGCAGTTGGACGATGGATGGAGGGTTGAGAGGGGTCACCCTTCTTTGGGACAGGCTGAATGAAAGCGAACTTCCAGCAAGGAGGAAAAGTACCAGATGAAAGACAAAGGCGGAAGAGTTTACCTAAACAGTATTTCAGTACAGAAGCACAGTTCTTGAGAACAACACGAAGGACACCATCAAGACCATATGCCTTCTTAGAGTTGATCTCAGATAGGACAGAAAAAATATCTTTGGAAGAGATTCTAATTTCAGACATAATAAAGTCAGAGGGAGGGGGGAGATGGACAGTGCTGTGCCCACTAACTCCAACGCTTGCTACCATAAAATTTAGCGCCGCTAACGCTAACGCTAAGTATTTCAACAGTTATTTTGTCACTAATTTTTTCTGAAACCACTCCAATTTATATATGTTCTGCCTTTCGTAATTTACTTACATATATTAGCACACACCTTGATATAATTGGTTGCTAATGTACAAAAATGTGACGTTATAGTCTAGAACAGTGGTTCTTAACCTTTTTACTACCATGCCCCCTCTAGGAATTGGTCCTTCCCTCCACGCCCCCCTTCAATCAAAATAACATTCTCAATAACTTCTCAATATTAGCCCATGCTCTCGTTAAGAGAATAACAAATACAATTAGAGAAATTCCTGTTTCTAGGGGGGCGCGCCCCCCCGGTTAAGAACCACTGGTCTAGAAAATGAAAAACATTTTGTGTAGGAATCGAGTTCCTTTCGTATATATTAATAGAGAAAACAAACCAACGGAAGAATAAATTATATTCAATTTATACAAGTGGTTTTGAAAAATTAGCGATTGATTTTCTCCAAAAACGATTTTGAAAATTAGCGGCGCTAACAGTATCGCTAATAAAAAGTTAGCGGCGGTAATTTTAGCGCCGCTAATCCCAGCACTGGAGATGGAGGAACAGCACCAGAACCGTCCAGGGTTTTGTTGGAGACGAAGGCTTCAGCAAAGAGTTCAGCTTTATCAGGAGAGGAAACGGCAACTGAACAGCAAAGTTAAACCAAGAATTTTTTATATTAATAGTGAAAAAGAATATGGAATGTACGCCTCCATGCCCGAGAGAATCACCTCCGTGATTCGGTCAGGGCACTCGGAGGGGCTATGGCCGCGGACACAGTAATCATTTCATGGGAAATCGAAGAAGTACTGCCTAAGGGCCTCCCAATCAGTGGCGTCAAAGTGCCAAAGGCGTCTCTTTTTGGGAAGATTGAAAGGCCGAACTGGAGCGATAGGAAAGGAAATAGATATAAGATTGTGGTCGGAGGAGCCCAAAGGAGAAAAAGTTTCAGAGAGTAAGAAAAAGAAGGACAAGAGATGAGAAATAAATCCAGAATGTTAAACGTATATTCAAGGCGATCAGGGATACGGGTAGGGTGCTGTACATTCTGCTCTAGGTCATTCACAATAAGGGAGAAAAGCCAAAGGACAGCGCAAATGTATTACTTTGAAATTGGCAAGTAAGCCATAGCCAGAGGGTGCAGAATTCGGAAGATTGAGGTCCGGGTATACGAGAACAAGTTAGGTTGTTGAGTACATATACGTAACAGCCACCTTTGAAATTAAATAAGTATAGAGAAAGTAGAAGAGTACAGAAAAGGGGTTGCTGTCATTCGTCCCAGACACCTGAATTCCAGTGAGGTTTAGAGGAGGAGGAGGTGTTCAACAGAGTGGAAATTTGAGGAAAGTCAACGAATGTTGTAGAAGTTTATGAAAAGGGAATCAGGCAGAGGTCTCTCAAATGGGTAGTAGCAGAACCAGCCCCAATGCCCGGGTCTGCGTTCCCGGTATCGGCAGTGGGGGAACCAGAAGTGGGGACATTTATAGTCCCCTCCCCAGTGGACTCCGAGGCTTTTAAAGATGATGCCATTTTTTTCTTTTTATTTTGAAAAGATTGTATAGTGTGTAAGATGCATGTACTATTGTACTAAGGAATAGGAAGATAGATGAGACACGGAAAAAGATCAGCTAAGGAGGACAGTGACAGGAGAAACGGGAGTTCCAGTACTCCCTGTCTTCCGCCTAACGTACGTCTATATATATATATATATATATATATATATATATATATATATATATATATATATATATATATATATATACACACACACACACACAAGTTATTTAAAATGTTAATAAATATTAGATACGGCGCCTGATAACTTTCTGAATTAATTTACTATATAGGCGAGTGTTGAGATTAAGCGAACTTCAAAATTCTTCCATTTAAGATATATGGAAATTGAGTATTGAATTTACGAACAAAGTTTGGTCTTTTATTTCAGTTGTGAAGAGGTTCAGACTCGTCACAAGTACGAACTGACGCTCTGTCGATATAGATCTAGGAATCATATTTTTTTTTATGCAATCATGTAATATACATGGTTTTATACAATTCTCGCTGTAATGTCTCCCCTCTATTTTACTAATTGGGAAGCTTTCTATTGTCTTCCCCCACCATATATATATATATATATATATATATATATATATATATATATATATATATATATATATATATGAAAATTATTTCACGAAAGGAACACTGAAGTAAATAAAGAGTTCAAGACTATATATAGATTACAAAAAAAATATATATATACAGGGTGTGCCGTAAGTTTCCATACATAGGAAAAATAAACATTTTTTTATGGACAACCATTTTTATTTATATAATATGCTCTACATGGTTGCCATTGTTTTGAAAACACATTTCAATACGTGTTCCCCACTGTTGATGAACACGCATTAGCACAGTTGACGTTATGCTTGTAATGGCGTTGGTGATACGTTCCTTTAGATGATTTATGTCTCATATCTTTTCCTGATACACCATGGCCTTCAAGTGCCCCCAAAGATAGAAATCAAGGGGGTGAGATCTGGGGATCTGGGAGGCCACTCCACAGGACCACGCCGACCAATCCAAGCATCCGGAAACTGCTGCTGATCCAAATACCGACGCACGTGAAGACCATAATGAGGTGGAGCTCCATCTTGCTGGAAGTAAACTGGGAAGTTACCTTCCTCGTTTAGCAGGGATGGGAAAATCTCTTCTTGCAACATGTTAAGATACCTTTCGGCATTAAGATTTCCACTGACAAAAATTGGTCCAATAATTCTGTCACCCCATATCCCGGCCCACACCATCACTTTACCGGCACCTTGCATCTTCATCGGACTCAGCCAGTTAGGGTTAGCATTACTCCAATAACCTTCCTCGTTTAGCAGGGATGGGAAAATCTCTTCTTGCAACATGTTAAGATACCTTTCGGCATTAAGATTTCCACTGACAAAAATTGGTCCAATAATTCTGTCACCCCATATCCCGGCCCACACCATCACTTTACCGGCACCTTGCATCTTCGTCGGACTCAGCCAGTTAGGGTTAGCATTACTCCAATAACGTATGTTTTGCCGATTAACCTCTCCATTGACGTAAAAATTTGCTTCATCAGTAAACAAGATCTTACAAACGCATATTCTTAGGGTATCTGAAACATAAAAACAAACGTTTAAATTTTCCTATGTATGGAAACTTACGGCCCACCCTGTATATAGTAAATATAGAAATAAAAGTTGTGGGAGGAGCATACACATTTGTAAGGAAAACTACCAATTTTAGCACTTTGCCCGAATTCAAAACAAGATCAAATGGATTGTTTACAATCAATTTTATGGATAATGCCTGAATGATATATAGGTCACAAAAAAAAAATAAAAAAAAAAATAAATTGAAAACTAAAAATTGTAAGAGAAGCATACAAATTTATAAGGGAAAATTACCAAAGGTTTAGCACTCTGCCCTTCTTGTCTAAATCCGTTCTGAACGAATTGAAAACAACGGGACCGAGTTGAAAAAGACCTTTGCTCATGTTAAAGTTATTAGTAAGTTGAATAATAGCAGACTCAAGAATATTTCTATTAACAATGTTGCTAGAGTAAAACAAAACTGAAGCATTATTCCAATGAATACAATGGGATAACTCTGACAAATGGGCAAAAAGGGCACTGGACAACTGTTCCGTTCTAACAGAATATTAATGTGTTTTACACGCGTGTGCAAAGCCTTTCCCGTCTGACCAATGTAAAAGGAATCACATTGTTTACAACCAATTTTATAGATAATGCCTGAATTATTGGTAGGGCTATTTTTTACTATGATATTTTTCACAATATTGTTATATGAAAATACTACATTAATATCCAAAAGTTTAAGTACATTAGCAATGCTTAAAAAGCCCGGGAAAAATGGAAGTACTAAAATATTCTTTGACAAAGTGCGAGTGCTATTACTCACACAGGCGATCCTAAGAGCGCGGAGAAACATTGAAGAAAGACAAGATTCCATAAACGCAGGTGGGTAGCACAGATCACTTCCAATACCGATGATTTTTTCCAATTCGGCATCGATGTATTCCGGACTGGCGATCCTAAGAACGCGGAGAAACATTCAAGAAAATATGGCCTTCTTAACGGGGGTGTCATGTCCAGAGTAAAAGTGTACATAGGACAAATTGTTTTTTTTTTTCCGATAGATACTAAACTTAAAACCTGGGCTTTCCCTATGTACACGCACATCCAAAAACGGGATTGAGTTGTCTTGTTCCACTTCTAAAGTAAACTTAATGGAGGGGACTTGATCATTTAACTGAAGGAAGAAGTCATCCAGGTCACGATTCATTGGCCAGATACACAAAATATCGTCGACGTACCGTAACCATGGGATACCAACCCCCAGGATTCTCGGAATGTAAGTAATTTCGAAAAACTCCATGTAAATATTGGAGAGGAAGGGCGACAAGGGGTTGCCCATGGCCATCCCAAAAACCTGTTGATAATACTCGCTATTGAAAGTGAATTTACAGTCTTTGATGCAAAGCTTAATAAGTTCCAAAACGATGTGTGCAGGTAGTGGCAGGTCGTACTTATGTAATTCTCGGGAGAGAAAGTCAAGCATATCGTCAATCGGCACTTTTGTAAACAATGAACAAACGTCAAAACTGATCAATCTATCGTTAGTTTCAGTGCATACATTATTCAATTTTTCAGTAAGATCCATGGAATTTTTTACATGTGAATCAGAGATAGTTCCGAGAATGGGGGGGCAAGACATTGACAAGCCATTTGGAGAGTTTATAGGTAATAGCGCCCACCGAGCTAATAATAAGGCGCATAGGGTTGCCAGGTTTGTGGGTTTTAATAAGACCGTAAAGGTAGGGAAGAGAAGGTGAAGTGGACATGAAAAGCGGAATTAAATCCTTATGATCTTTGAGAATGCGTTTCAAGCCACTATTGAATGATTTGATGATGTCATCCTGCGGGTTCTTCCAAGCAATGTACCCTGCGGGTACATTGAATAATGTACGCACTGAAACCAACGATAGATTGATCAGTTTTGACGTTTGTTCATTGCTTACAAAAGTGCCGATTGACGATATGCTTGACTTTCTCTCCCGAGAATTACATAAGTACGACCTGCCACTACCTGCACACATCGTTTTGGAACTTATTAAGCTTTGCATCAAAGACTATAAATTCACTTTCAATAGCGAGTATTATCAACAGGTTTTTGGGATGGCCATGGGCAACCCCTTGTCGCCCCTCCTCTCCAATATTTACATGGAGTTTTTCGAAATTACTTACATTCCGAGAATCCTGGGGGTTGGCATCCCATGGTTACGGTACGTCGACGATATTTTGTGTATCTGGCCCATGAATCGTGACCTGGATGACTTCTTCCTTAAGTTAAATGATCAAGTCCCCTCCATTAAGTTTACTTTAGAAGTGGAACAAGACAACTCAATCCCGTTTTTGGATGTGCGTGTACATAGGGAAAGTCCAGGTTTTAGGTTTAGTATCTATCGGAAAAAACAAACAATTTGTCCTATGTACACTTTTACTCTGGACATGAAACCCCCGTTAAGAAGGCCATATTTTCTTGAATGTTTCTCCGCGTTCTTAGGATCGCCAGTCCGGAATACATCGATGCCGAATTGGAAAAAATCATCGGTATTGGAAGTGATCTGTGCTACCCACCTGCGTTTATGGAATCTTGTCTTAACAAGGCAAAACGAACCTTCTGTCGTGTGAATAATAACACTCGCATTTTGTCAAAGAATATTTTAGTACTTCCATTTTTCCGGGGCTTTTTAGGCATTGCTAACGTACTTAAACTTTTGGATATTAATGTAGTATTTTCATATAACAATATTGTGAAAAATATCATAGTAAAAAATAGCCCTACCATAATTCAGGCATTATCTATAAAATTGGTTGTAAACAATGTGATTCCTTATACATTGGTCAGACGGGAAAGGCTTTGCACACGCGTCTAAAACAGCATTAATATTCCGTTAGAACGGAACAGTTGTCCAGTGCCCTTTTTGTCCATTTGTCAGAG
Organism: Bathynomus jamesi; assembly: GCA_023014485.1. Classification (NCBI taxonomy): domain Eukaryota; kingdom Metazoa; phylum Arthropoda; class Malacostraca; order Isopoda; family Cirolanidae; genus Bathynomus; species Bathynomus jamesi. The sequence goes on along the minus strand of JAJOZX010004951.1, from coordinate 232,600 downwards.
TTATCCCATTGTATTGATTGGAATAATGCTTCAGTTTTGTTTCACTCTAGCAACATTGTTAATAGAAATATTCTTGAGTCTGCTATTATTCAACTTACAAATAACTTTAACATGAGCAAAGGTCTTTTTCAACTCGATCCCGTTGTTTTCAATTCGTTCAGAACAGATTTAGACAAGAAGGGCAGAGTGCTAAACCTTTGGTAATTTTCCCTTATAAATTTGTATGCTTCTCTTACAATTTTTAGTTTCAATTTACTTTTATTTTTTATTTTTTTATTTTCTTTTGTGACCTGTATATCATTCAGGCATTATCCATAAAATTGATTGTAAACAATCCATTTGATCTAGTTTTGAATTCGGGCAAAGTGCTAAAATTGGTAGTTTTCCTTACAAATGTGTATGCTCCTCCCACAATTTTTATTTCTATATTTACTATATATATATATATATATTTTTTTTTTCTAACCTATATATAGTCTTGAACTCTTTATTTACTTCAGTGTTCCTGAGGATGTCATTAGACGAAAGCGCTTGAGCACCACTCTGTGTTTCCTTTCCTTCGTCCGGACCGTTCTTTATATCTGGAAAGTTACATTATTATTATGCGGTTCTGCATGCTGAGTTCAAAAAGGTTATTATTTTTTCGGAGAAATGAAAAATAAAAAAGTTACAGCAATTTTTATTACCATTATTTATGTATATCGACTTGATATTATAAATAAAAAGTGCTGTAACTTTTTTATTTTTCATTTCTTCAAAAACATAATAACCCTTTTGAACTCAGAACGCAAAACCACATAATAATAATGTAACTTTCTAGATTTAAAGAACGGTCCGGAGTTTGGAAAAGAGACTATATATATGAATGAAAATGAAAATGAAAAGGTTTATTGACAGACTATAGTCCATATGACAAATATTATTAATACAATGACAGTTCATACACTAAGGATAAAAATATATACAATTGATTAGAAATAATACTGCACTGTCGAAGTTAAGTGGAGCTACAGACAGACGTTTTCGTACCAAAAAGTCCATAGCTTAGAGGATAAATGGCAGGACTCATGGATAGCTTGGATGATCGGGTTGGTTGATTTTTTAATTCTTTGCATTAGACTGTGTTGAGCACGTCTTGTTACCTCCGGGAAGCTCGGAACATTGCGGGTTGCAAACATTTGCGAAGCTGAGCATCTCGGGGGTAATTTATGTAAGAGTCTAAACGACCTGTTGTACAGCAAATTTAGGGTTCTGCCAGAACCTTTTTTATAATTCACCCAGAGTTGCTGACCGTATATATTACTGCAGAAAGTACGAAAGAGTGTGTCTTTAGCTTCACTTGTACAGAAACGAAAGTTCCTTATGGTCATATTCGCTTTAGCACACAGGCTTCGAGATTGTTTTCTTATATCCGAGTCATCACTCAAGGAGCTGGTAATAGTTTGACCCAAATACTTAAACTCTTGTACTTCCTCAATTACTTCACCATTCATTTTAAACCTTATATCAGCTGGCTGATTACAGCTTTTAGGATGAAATTGCATAACCTTAGTTTTTGTCACATTAAAAAAATATCATGTTTCTGCGAATACACTTCGCAGACTTTTAGTAGCCGATCCAGACCTTTAACAGAGGGACTTATTAACACCATATCATCGGCATAAACTAAGTTATTTATCCTTGTGTTATCTATACAACATCCTACTGTTGCCTCATTAAGTGAAGCAATTAATCCGTCAATATACACATTAAACAGCATAGGGTAGAGCAAGGAGCCTTGTCTCACCCCAAAAGAGGAGCCAAAACACTCGGATAGTACATTGCCCCACCTAACAGTGAAAGATTGGTGGGAATACCAAAATTTCAATAAATTTAATATGTACATGGGAACCTTCCTGTCTTCTAGTTTTGCAAATAAAATATTGTGGTTCACCCTATCATATGCCTTACTTATATCAAGGAAACAGCTATAAATGGTTGAATTACTGCCAATGTATTTAGATATTGTTTCTTTAAGTACATAGATACACAGGTCAGTTGAGTGGGACCTTTTAAAGCCAAACTGATTAGGAGATGTCCATAGGAAATCATTTAATCGGAGTAACAAGAGTTTTTCTAGTAGTTTTCGAGAAGCAGGAAGCGACAGCAATAGGCCTGTAATTTGCTGGACAGAATGTCTCCATACTTATTTTTGACCAGGGGCAAGATATATACCCTCATATCTGCAGGGATAGCTATGAGCAAGCATGGCTGATAGCAGCAATGATATATGCAGACATACTACGTCATTTGCTATTTTAAGTGCTCATTCGATAAGTCATCTACCCCTGACGCAGAACCAGTCTTTAACTCTTTAATTAACCTCTTTACTTCAGAAAATGATATCAAAAATATTTTCCTTTGTCCCTCCCACAATCGTTTCGCTGCAATCTATCTTAAGATTATCCCTACTCACACTATTAAGAATGTTAGAGTAGTGGTTTTTCCACAGCTTTGCAATTTCATCGTCCCCCGACACCCCATCGATTGTCGGAGGGAGGACATTTTTGACACCCGTTTGATTCTTAACAAATTTCCAAAATTTTTTATTATCGTTATTTATGCGAGCTTCACAGGCTTTTGATGCTCGAATAGACTCTTCTTCCTGTTTACATCGCCTTATGGCCGCCTTATACTGACCCCGACTTCTACACATATTTATGTATACTGGTCCTAATCTGGGTCTACCATGAAAGCACCACAAATCGTAGGCGTCTTTCGATTCCCTCTTCAGGGGGCAATAAAATCATTCCATCCAGGAATAACCTTAGTATGATAGTTGTAAGATTTAATCAAGGGGCTTCCTGCTTCTCTTAACAGGGATATTATCTTACTATAATACCTATCTATGAGTTTACAGTGAGAATCATTTGAGCAAGGATTATTACAGCCAAGGTGCAAAATTTCTAAATTATTAAAGAGGTGACATGTTCTCTCTTTGTATTCTATTCTCTGCTGCATATTAACCTTGGACCAATCGACGCGATTATTCTTACCTATTGAGTTCTTGTTAAGTCGTGTTGCGCATAAATTGGTAACGTTAATTAATATTTGTAATGGTCTATGATCAGAAAGAAGGAAATCATGCAAAATATGAACTCTAACAATTCGATCCTTTAGATTATTACTAGTGAGACAATGATCAATCCACCTGGTGGTACCACTCATATCGCTAACGTATGTAAAATTACCACTGGCTACCCCTAATACATCTACATCACTTATACTTAAATTGGCCGACTCGCACATGTTACCCAATTCTCCAAAGAATTCCGAGTTCACATGTGCGTTAAAGTCCCCCATTATTATACAGTGAGAATATTTGGGGTTATCTGATAATGACTTAATTTTGTACAGCAAATAATGTATTCATCTAGATTACTGCCGTTGTTGTATGGTAAATAGCAGTTTACAATTAATATGCAATCATTGTTCACTTGTAATTCAATGCCTAACAACCTTACGTTATCGCTTGTTAAAAATCTTATATGTTTTGACAAATTTTTCCTTAATAAGAAAGCAACACCACCAAAAGGCCTACCGTACATTAATTCATCTGAGAAGTCTACTGCTGATGACGCATGGTACATAAAGTCATCATGGATGGTAGAGAGGAATTTTAGCTCTTGCTTAGGTAGCCAGTGCTCCTGCAGGAGTATCAAATCTGCACTGTTGCAGATTTTATGAACATCTACAGTTGAATTCCTCACTGACCTTACATTATATGAGACTATTTTCAACAAGTTATCCGCCATGACTGATAGAAAATTTATTATTAGTAAGATTATTATTATTATACACAGTACAACTTTCAGGCATTACCGTTAGGGCGCCTATTATTATAATTATTATTATTATTATTATTATTATTATTATTATTATTTTGCCTGTTATCAAATCTCCTGGAAAAGTGAATAAACTCCTTAACAATAATACCGTCGGGCCATTGACTCATATTATACGGGTTGAAATGCACATTTACACCTTTAATTATTACTTTAAAAGAGTTATAATATGGAGATTTCGTGTTTAGTTTATTAACTATCACTATACTGTGTTCACCAATGATTTCTTCTATCATGTGTCGAATATCGCTTGCCTCGTTCGAGAGCTGAATTCGCGACACAAATAGGGTGAGATTCTCCATCGGTGGCCTCGCCGCGAAGACCGGTTGAGGAGACCTTTGGGACTGGCGCCTATTAACAGTTATCCACCCGTCCTGCTCCCTCGATCTCCCTGCGGCAGGGTTCGCCTGCCTGGGGGATGGGTGGCACAACCTTTGGGGGATAGGAGGCCCCTCCCTTACTCTGTGGCTTGGTGAGGGTCTGTTAGCGGTGTTTATACCCTGACGGCCGCGCGTGCCTCTCCTTCTTCGGTGGGAGGGGGGAGAACTACGTACCGAGCGAGGCGTAATCGAACACCTCTCCTCTGCAGTGGGAGGCAGGGGAGAGGGCAATAATGCCTCGACTCTCGGCATTGAACCGTCCCTGTTCCTCATTGTGAGATCGGGAGCAGGAGTCCTTTCCTGAACGGGAGGGGGGTTGACCGCTACCCTGCATGCTGCGTTTCCACCCCATCTTCAGGGGGGGAGTTGGAGGCAGGGATTTCGTTTCCCAAGCTGCCTATACATATATATATATATATAACGTAAAGAACGACGCTTGTATAGGAGAAAAATCCGCGCAAGATGAGGAGAGAGAACGAAACAAATGAAAAAATGAGGTAACCACCCGGGAATCGAACCCGGGATCTTCCGATTGCCGGTCAGATATGATAACCATTACACCATGGGCCTCACTCGATCAAATGCCGTAATTCTCCTACATACGCGCAGAAACCAATGCCCCAAGGGGGCACCTCCCGCATGCCGTACATTATATACATTTTAACTGCAAACACGCAGTATAATTAACGTAAAGAACGACGCTTGTATAGGAGAATATTCCGCGCAAGATGAGGAGAGAGAACGCGAAACAAATGAAAAAATGAGGTAACTACCCGGGAATCGAACCCGGGATCTTCCGATTGCCAGTCAGATATGATAACCATTACACCATGGGCCTCACTCGATCAAATGCCGTAATTCTCCTACATACGCGCAGAAACCAATGCCACAAGGGGGCACCTCCCGCATGCCGTATATTATATACATTTTAACTGCAAACGCGCAGTATACAAGCGTCGTTCTTTACGTTAATTATACTGCGTGTTTGTAGTTAAAATGTATATAATGTACGGCATGCGGGAGGTGCCCCCTTGGGGCATTGGTTTCTGCGTGTATGTAGGAGAATTACGGCATTTGATCGAGTGAGGCCCATGGTGTAATGGTTATCATATCTGACCGGCAATCGGAAGATCCCGGGTTCGATTCCCGGGTGGTTACCTCATTTTTTCATTTGTTTCGTTCTCTCTCCTCATCTTGCGCGGAATATTCTCCTATACAAGCGTCGTTCTTTACGTTAATTATACTGCGTGTTTGCAGTTAATATATATATATATATATATATATATAACAGATGTCGAAAACTGCATGGGAATATAGAAAAACTGATATACTCTTTTCGACTTCAGGAATGGATTTTTTATGCCAACCAATTAGTATACGAAACACTTCTGTCTGCCCACCTTTATATATATATATATATATATATATATATATATATATATATATATATACGAGAATAGCGTGTCCTAAAAAATTTCTCTATTTTTATTTGCACATTATTTTATAATGGATGTATATTTTATTACTGGAGTTTCTTCTTCAGAAAGGTAACAGATTGGGGGGTTTATTTCACATATACTGTACTTATATCATATACCTGTACATTTTTAATGGCTGAACCCTCAAACAGTGATGCCGCGTTTGCAGCTGGAACAGAAAATCAAGATCACTGAGTAGATCATGTGACAAATTCTGTGACGCAGGTGCAGAGGAACTTTTGCAGAGAATATGGATGCAGGGATCCACCCGATAGAAAGACAATATTACGAATTGTTAGAAAATTTCAAACAAAAGGAAATGTAACCAATCAACATAGGTGACGATCCACAAGAACTGTGTAATATGTAAATATGGTTCATGAAATTACTGCGCGCAGTCAGCACAAGTCAATACTACGTTTATCATCAGAAGGAGGTATTTCACAAACATCTATGTATCGTATACTTCGTACTGAATTGAACCTTTTTCCTTACAGAATTTATTCACAAGCTTCACTGACAAATGTTCAAAAACAAAAACGAATGGAATTCGCAATATGGATGTTAGCAAAGCTCAAAGAAAATCCTGAGTTTTTGAAACATACCCACTTCACTGACGAGTGTTTTGTACATCTGTCTATGAATATTAATAAACAAAACTTTCCTCACTGGGAAAGTCATGGTGGCGCTACTAATACCTTTACGATGAGAGTAAATTTAAATAAAAACATTATAAAATAATTTAGGGGAACATTATTTATGGATAAGTTTAAAATGTAAAACATTAAAATCTATAAAACCTCAAAGAAACGAATCGGGTACAAGTTACTTGATCACAGACAGACGCAGCAGAGAATGAGAGATGAGAAAGATGGTACAATTTGTCGGAGGACGTTAATTTGGTTGGTTGGTAAAGAAAATATTTACTGAAAGATATTGAGGTTATGGAAAGGGGTATGATGATTTATATCTGATATATATTTGAAAATTAGTATTGTTTCTGCTAACTGACGCGGGGTGGGAACGTATGTGCGATTGGGAGGGATTTGTAAGTCTATTTTTAGGGCGACTACTAATACCCTTGTGTTCATCGATACAAACTTGTAGTTGGCGTGTAGTCATGCTAACGTACGACGATGTGCAATTGTCACATGTATATTTGTAGATAACCGATGAGCGCAGGGGCTTTGAAATTTTATCTTTAAATTTCAAGAAAGAGTGTAATTTACATTATAATATGAAAATACATTTAACAGAAATTTGTGGATAAAATCTATTAATTAGTTTACTAATTTTCCTTTTTAACCCTTCACCGCACTGTGCGTCGAATACGTAACGTTTCAAATACACGCATTTAGACTCAACCCTACGCAAAATGTTCGGCCGGCCATAAAGGGTTAACACAAGACTTTCAGGTACACAAAGCGTGGTTGAAGTTTACGATAGTCATCGGGCGGTAGATGTAGTGTATTTAGATTTTCAAAAAGCGTTTCATACCGTACCGCACAAAAGACTCATTGAAAAAAACTAAGGCTCTTGGGATCAGGGGTGTAGTAATAAATTGGATAGAAGAGTGGTTGCGAGGTAGGAAACAGAGGGTGGTCGTTGATGGAGCGGAGTCTTCTTGGGCTAATGTAGCGAGCGGCGTCCTCGGGGTTCTGTATTAGGCCCCTTGCTTTTTCTTATATACAGGGTGTCCCAAAAGTCACTATCTATTTTGTTGAAATAGGCTGAATTTCAAATGAATGTTTTAATGACATGATTGCATGCGCCTTTCTAGACAAATACATGCATTAGATTTCTATTTTAATTATTTTTAAATTTTTAATTAATTTTTTCAGATCCACATCATTGGTGATGGATGTGCATGAACGCGTTATGATAGTAACATGTCGCATCAGAGGAATGAAATGTGAAATTAGAGACCGATTCTCAAGAAGGTTTTATAAGCCTGGACCGACAGATAAAGCAATTCGTGAATTGGTGAACAAATTCAAAAGGACTGGATCTGTGTATGATGAAGGAAGAAGTGGGCGCCCAAGAACAATACAACAAAACATTGAATCTGTTCGCATAATGTTCGAAGACGATCAAAGAATGTCAGTTCGCCAAGCATCCCACAGATTGACCATACCCAAAACAACTGTTCACAGACTCTTGCGTTCGACGCTGAAGAAATGTTATCACATTCAGCTGTTACACAGCTTACACGAGGAAGATTTTCCAAAAAGAGCAGCAATGTGTGCGGAACTGGTCGAACAAATCCAAAATAACAATTTAATGGACCACATTTTGTTTAGCGATGAGGTGACTTTTCACACCTGTGGTAAAATCAATCGACATAATTGTCGCATCTGGCCTAGTCAACGTGTGGCTTGGAATGACGAAGTATAAGATTTACGGGCCATTTTTCTTTGCAGAGGCTACAGTGACAGGGCCTGTCTACTTTGATATGCTTCAAAACTTTCTAGAACCTCAACTTCTTCAAGATGGCATTCTCGACAATGTAGTCTTTCAGTAGGATGGGGCACCATGTCATTATGCCAGAATTGTTCAGACATACCTAAACGAGCGTTTTCCAAATCGTTGGATTGGACGTGGGGGAAGTAGGCCCTGGGCAGCGCGATTTCCGGATTTGACCCCATTGGATTTCTTTGCTTGGGGTTTCATTAAATCAGAGGTCTATCGCAAAAATATTCGAGATTTACCAGATCTGCGAGATCGCATTAGGCAAGCAGTTGAGAAAATAACCCCTGAAATGCTCAGAAATGTGTTCCGCAATGCAGCTGACCGCTTTGAGATTTGCAGAGATACAGATGAAGCACATGTAGAAACTACTAATTAAAGATTTTAATGGTGTAATACTTGTAATTTGTATAGAAATACATCTGTATTCAGGTCAGTGTGACATTTATTTGAAATTCAGCCTATTTCAACAAAATAGATAGGGACTTTTGGGACACCCTACATATATTAACGATTTAGATGTCGGCCTAGTCAGTACGGTTTCAGAGTTTGCGGATGACACGAAGTTGGGTGGTAGGGCGATTAATGATGAAGATAGCGGTAAAATCCAGGAAGATCTGAATAAAATCGTTGATTGGTCGGTCACATGGCAAATGAGATTTAATGTCGATAAGTGCAAAATTTTACATATAGGTTCGCGTAACAGTAATTTTGCGTATAGTATGTAAGGGAAGGAGTTAGCAAGCGTAGATCAGGAAAAAGATTTAGGAGTTGTAGTCACTGGTGATTTGAAAGTAGCGAAACAAAGTACAGCAGCGGTCAATAAGGCGAACAAAGTGCTAGGTTTTATAGCTCGGAATTTTGAGTACAAATCGAGTGATATTAATTATCGTTCCTCTTTATAAATCATTAGTTAGACCCCATTTTGAGTACGCGATCCAATTTTGGAATCCGTATAGGCGCAAGGAGAAGACAAAATCGAACGAGTTGAAAGACGAGCAACTAAGATGATTCCGTCGCTTAGGTCAAAGTCGTACGAGGATAGGCTTAAGGAGTTAAAAATGACTACACTCGAGACTAGGAAGCTAAGGGGAGATCTAATCCAGGTTTTTAAAATTATGAATGGGTTCGATAACGTAAATAGAGACAGCTTTTTCGAAGTAGCACAATATAGTAGAACTAGAAATAACGGGTGTAAGCTGACTAGTAGAAGGTTCGAGACAGCAGTTGCCAAAAACTTTTTTACGCATATAATAGTAAATAGATGGAATAGTTTGCCGGTAGAAATAGTTAGTAGCACGTCTATGAATATGTTTAAAAATCGATTAGATGCATGTGCTGATAGGCTGGGTATAGTTTAAAGTATTAAAATTAAGGTTTTTGTTGCTCGGAACCCACGTAAAATTGTAGGTCCCTCCGCCACCACGGAAGACATGCGCAATACAGAACTACAAACACAGTTAGGTAGACCAGCCATGAGTGGATCCTAGGGTCTTCGTTGGTCTGAAGCATTATAACATTATAACAACAGGGAAGTTTAAAATATACAATTTTCTTCTGTACTGCAATTACGACGGTTTTAGTTTTATTAGAAAATTTTAAGATGATGAATCTTTTTATTGCACTGTCATTAAGTTTGGAAAAGAAACCATTACCCAGTAAAATTTTTTAAAGAATTCCAATTCGGTATGAAGGAGATGGTAGTTGGAGCAAATCTCCGTATAAGCGGTTTAAGATAGTAAGAATAAGGTTATGGTTGTACTTAAGTGGTGCGAAACTATCAAATTTCATTCCCAAGCCTGCGAAAATGGGTTTATGAAAAACTGATGTTACGAAGTGATTATTGCTACGCGTAATATTTATGTCTAAGAATGGTTAAGAATTGTCATTTTCAGTTTCAGAAGTGAATTTAATGTTATTATATTTTGAATTTAAGTATTTACGAAAAAGTTCAATATGATGGAAAGATTTAAATAGACCAAAACAATCGTCTCCGTAACAGTGGAACAAAATTGGTTTAAAGTGCCGGGGACAGTCCTCCAACCACTTTTTCTCATGGTAAAAAAGGAGTAAATTTCCAAGGGGGTCCCCCTATTGGTACTTCGTCTATTTGTACGTATTACTTGTTATTGAAAAAGAAGACGTAGTCTTTAGTAGCAATTTCAAGGAGCGAGCGTACGTTAACTTCATCTAGATCAAGAACTGGAGAGTTATAAGATTTGAGAAGATGGATACCCAAGTCGACAGGTTCATTGAGAGGGATATTGGTAACCAAAGATGTTACGTCAAAGGTGGCCATAACTACAGAAGCATTGTTATCTATTTCAGTGATTGTCTTAACAAAAGAGAAAGAGTCTTTAGTTGAATATTTATTGAGAGTGAACTCGGATAATGGAGGAATGAAAAATTTAGTAAGGTTATAATTGAGGGTATTTATAGCGGAGAGAAGGGGCGGTACAGAGAGTTATTCTTATGGACTTTCGGGAGGCCAGTTTATAATGTTTTTATTTAAATTTACCCTGACTGATCGTAAAGGTAATCCCCTTTTATGGGTTTCTTTTATAATATTTTAGATTTTAATTGTATTACTTAACTTTATAATTCATGACTGTTTTAATTTTAAATTTTTAGCTTGTGGTATTTGTATTAATATTTAAAATTGGGATCACCTGAAGAGCTTCCCCCCCCACCAAGAGTGTCCACCTGAAGATCTTCTCCCCCAGCTCGATCCACCGGGAAGATACTCCACCCGAGTCGGCTCCACCTGGAGATACTCCCCCCCAGTTTTGACAGTAAGCTAACGAAAATATCACGACTTAACCTAACCAATCATCACGGGCGTGCAGTTAACCTAACCTGGCATTCAGTTAACCTAATCGGGCATATATATATACAAAGGTGGGCACCCGGGCCTCAAAAAGGACCGACGGTCCCGGTCCCGGTCCTTGCCTCAAACTGGACCGACGGTCCCGGTCACGGTCCTTTCTGAAGATAGGACCTAGGAACGACTCGGTCCTCGGTCCTTATACAGGGTGCACATAAAGTCAGGATCTATTTTTGTGAAGCACTTGGAAATTATATGGAATTCAATCATAAAATGATAAAGTGGTAACATTTATTAAATAATTAAGAGTAAGATTCGACGTGACGCCCATCAGTATCCCTGCACAGCTCAAATCGTTCCGCAGCATTTCTAAACACATTCTGGAGCATTTGCGGGGTTATGTTATCTGCAGCAGTTTGTATACGTGTACGTAAGTTTTCAAGACTCGTAATCTTCGTCTGATAGACGTGCGATTTGATAGAGCCCCATGCAAAGAAATCTAAAGGGGTTAAATCTGGTGATCTCGCTGGCCAAGGTCTGTTGCTTCCGCGTCCGATCCAGCGATTTGGAAAACGTCCATTTAGATAATCCTGAACAATTTTTGCATAGTGACAAGGAGCACCATCATGTTGATAGACGACGGGGAGAGGATTGTTAGTATCGTCGTCTATCAACATGATGGTGCTCCTTGTCACTATGCCAAAATTGTTCAGGATTATCTAAATGGACGTTTTCCAAATCGCTGGATCTGACGCGGAAGCAACAGACCTTGGCCAGCGAGATCACCAGATTTAACCCCTTTAGATTTCTTTGCATGGGGCTTTATCAAATCGCACGTCTATCAGACGAAGATTATGAGTCTTGAAAACTTACGTACATGTATACGAACTGCTGCAGATAACATAACCCCGCAAATGCTCCAGAATGTGTTTAGAAATGCTGCGGAACGATTTGAGCTGTGCAGGGATACTGATGGGCGTCACGTCGAATCCTACTCGTAATTATTTAATAAATGTTACCACTTTATCATTTTATGATTGAATTCCATATAATTTCCAAGTGCTTCACAAAAATAGATCCTGACTTTATGTACACCCTGTATATAATATAAGTGAAAAATTTGATTAAAATGAAAAATGAAATTAAAGACACCGGAAATCTTTAATTTTATTAACGTAAATTATAATTAATACAATACATAAATGATGAAAAAAAGTTATTAAGTTAAATGCTTCAGTTTCCCTTCAAGAAGACTAGCATTTCAAAATGGCTGTCACTGAGCCCTGACCTTTTCGGCTTGAGGACGTCCTTCCCCAAAGAGAAGAGCCTCTCCACGGCGGCACTGGATGGGATAGGCGTGTTAAAGTTGATGAACAAGTCCTTCAACGCCGGGCTGGGGAACGAGTCCTTGTTGAAGATGAGGGTTTCACAGGCCTCTCGCTGAGGAATGTCTCCACCAACTTGGTCCCGGTCGCCTTCGTCTTCTCCCCGCCCTCGTAGAGAGCCTCAAAGAAGTCGTCATTGTCCTGGTCATTCTCACCCTCGCTGCTGCTGGTGTCCTTGCCTGAGTCCGCTCTTGCCAGAATCCTCTCCACCATAGACATCATCTGCTTCTTCACCTTGGCCTTGATCTCCTCGACGTCATACATGACGTCGTCCTCCACCAGCCTCACCCAGCCCAATTTGAACTTGGGGTGTAGCGCAGCTGCCAGGAGGAAGTCCATATCCTCAAAATGGGGACCAAACCGACGTTTGATCCCATCCCTGACAGCTAATACCTGTGGCTGACACATCTTGACATCGCTGCTTTCCATCTGCTCCTTCAACATTTTGAGAGAGATGGCCAGGGTGGGCAGGAGTGCCCCCATGTACGCCTTGTCCTCCCCTTGCAGGATGTCCAAGGCCTTACAGACCGGCTTCTTCACCTCAAGATACTCTTTGAAGAAGTTGATATCAGCTGAAAAAATAGTTAATATTTTAGTCCTGTACTTAAACTTTTTATATTGTACTTTTTACTTTTTACTTTTTACCTTTTCAAAAAGAAAAGTAAAAAATCAAATATGTATATTGCTCACCAGACGAGAACGAAGGCACCCCAAGAATGTTGCACGTCTGGTGTAGTCCATGAAGCTTCTCCCTGTCTCCGAAGATGTCGACCAGGCGGGACACCCCGTCGTAGACGGAGTTCCATCTCGTAACGGTGGGGACAGTCAGCTGCATCCCTATCTCGGCCTTGATGGTGTCTGAGGCTTGTGAACTTCTTGACTGCTTGTTCCACAGCTCCGTAGCTTTACCAAAGGCGGTCCGCTACGCCTTCCTGTAGGATGGTGAGTTCTTCAGGGCCTTGTCAGCGTCGGAGGTGGCCACTAGGTTCAGGGTGTGGGCGGCGCACCTTGTGTGCTTCGGCAGGACGTATTCAGGATCCTCCGTGGCACCGGCTAAAAAGAAATGTTCAATTTATTCAATAATATATTTGAGTGAAAAGAAAATACCTTACAAGACTTGTAAAAAGTGAAAAAAAAATCAAGAAATAATAAATAATCCATAATTTACCTTCCAAAAGCGATGCCAGATCCTCAACCTGAACGGCGTCCTCATCATCGGGCCGCCCCACACCTTCTTCCTCCTCTTCCTGGACCTCCTCAGGTAGCTCCTCGTCCGTTTTGCCAAAGACACTGCACAATGAAACAATTATTATATTTTTTTATTTTTTTTATTCAATGTTATAGAAAAAATTAAAAATGTAAAGATTTAAAAGTCAAAAAATTTGAATGAAGAAATTAAAAAAAAAAAAATCTGCTTACTTAAATGCCTTGACGAAGTTGCTGCCATTGTCAGTAGTAGTCCTACAGACCTTGGACTCGATGGCGAAGTCGAAGAGGACCTTGTACATCTCCTTCGCAAGGACCTCGAAGGTGTGTCGTCCGGTGAGTCGTCTGCACGCCAAGACTGCCTTCTGCCTGAGGAGGGTGGCCTGGTCAATCCAATGTACAGTCATCCCCATGTACGACCTTAAATAAAATGGAATGCTTTGAATTGAAATGTAGTATTATAATTTATATTTTCACAGCATTGTAATAAATTGATTAAAATAAACTCACAGTTTATTAGTTTCTTTTTGATTGAAGTAAAAAGTAAATTAATTAAAATTTAAACATACTTGTGGGCACATGTCCAAGCGTCTGCCGTAGTAGAGACCGACTGTACAGAGTTGAGGACGTCCCTCAGGTGCTGCCTCTTCTCGTCAAACCTTAAAAAGTTTATTAAAAGACAAAAGTAAAGTAAAAAATTATAATGTCATCGCTCATCACTAAAAGAAAAAGAAAAGAAAATATTGTTATCAAGAATGAATTTAAATAGCCAAACAAAAAATACCTGTCTTCAATACGCCTGGTAAGCGTCCTCCTAGACATGGAGTGTTGGCCAGGGACACAGGTGCTAACCAAGTCCTTCCACGAATCGGAGTCGACGACGTCGAGAGGCAACATGTTGCCCACAAATAAGGTGATCAACTAATTAAAAAGAAATAAAAATTTGTTACGTTTCATCATAACTAACTGACATTTGAGTGTAATTTAATGATTATAAATACTTCTAGACAAAGTTGTAAGATTTTTAATTGAATTTACTGACCTTCTCTTCAAAGAGAGCCTCGGTGACTCTGGACGGTCCAGCCATGGCCTCCCGTATAGTCGGCTGAACCATGGTCCTCTGCCTCTTGTCGTCGGGGCGCTCCTGAGGGTCTCCTCGCCGCTTCTTCTTTTTCTGGAGCTCCACCCCGTCCTTGATGCACTGGTCGAACTGATTCTGGACGTGAGGGTGGCGCCTGGAGACATGTCGCTTGAGGTTGTTTTGGCTCTTGTTGCTTGTCGAGAGGATGTTCTTGTTCGGCAGGCACAGCAAGCACTTGTACTCCAGGTTCTGCTCACCCTTGGGGCCCAGGTATTCAAAGTATTTGCCCAGGTACGGCCAGGGATTGCAGGGTTCAGTTCTTCCGCTAGGAGCTCCAGTTGCTTGACTTGAAGTTGAAGCACTAACATCAGTAGATTCTTCGTCTCCTCCAGGTGTTGAAACAAGTTTCAGTTCAGTCTCAGTCTCTTTCTGAGTCTTCTGGAGGAAACGATCCATCTCTTTAGAACTTCAAATAATCACTAAACACACTAAACTCACTAAAAAAGACCGTCCGGAATTGCTTAAAAATGGACCGTCGCTCCTCATTTCGGTCCTCACTGAGAAAAGGACCGACTTTCCCGCTCACGGTCCTTAAAAAGGACCGAGTTCCTGGAGTTCGGTCCTTTTGGAACTCGGTCCTACCCACCTTTGTATATATAATATATATATATATATATATATATATATGGATCACCTGAAGATTATATTCCCCCAGACCGACCCACCTGAAGATCTTTCCTCCCCAGCCCGATCCACATGAAGATCTTCAGGTGATCCTAAAATTGTTTTAAATTCATATTTGGTTTTTAATTGTATATATCTCTCATTTTAGCAATGAAGATGACATTAGAATATATCAAAAGCTTTGGTTATTAAATGTTTGCATACGGACTGGTCTTCTTGTTCCCTACACACACACACACACACACACACACACACACACACACACACACACACAAAATAATTAAAAGCAGTAAACATGACATTTCATCAATGACTTAAATCTTTTTCAATTCCTATATTTGATTTTGAATCAAAATTAGCCCTATGAATACGTATAATAAGGGCGGATTCTTATTTATGAATGTAATAAACTGTTCTCTAATTGGAAGTTTGAGCCATAATTAAGGTATTCGGTTCAATGGAACTGGTTAATAATCCCCTCGAGGTCATTTTTTATTTTGGGAGTGGGGGGGGTGGGAGTGGGGAGAGCTTGTAAATTAGGAAGATTGAGAATCATGCAATAATGAAATCTTATTAGGGGTATAATAGTAAGAGAATGGGTTATTGAGACATTTATTAGTTAGTCATATTCATAGTATCACGATGAGGGGGATTAACTTTATCATGAAACGATAATATTTTATGTTACCCTCTCTTTTTCTTGTTACTAATGCATGACCGAGATAAATAACGGCTTTTTCCCAGATTAAAATGCATGTAAAAAAAAAATATATATATATATATATTTTTTAATTTCTTTATAGTTGCAGGTAATTTTATTTAAATAAAGTTAGTTCGATTGCCATATATATATATATTATATATATATATATATATATATATATATATATATATATTATATATATAATATGGAGAAACAAACTTGTGGTATACCTTGCCGCTGATGAATCATGCACTCGGACGTATAGAGCGAAGAGTGTTTACAATGTAAAACAACGACGCAGGTACATAAATGATTATGAACTTTACCACACATTAATTATAATAACACAGAGCGTTCTTGCTGCCAGTGGTGATGAACCACGTACGGAAGCCATGTCAGTACACTGACCGTCTAAAAAAAACTATCTTTTTTGTAAATATGCTACTAAAGGTTTGCAATTTTTGATACGTAATGTTAAATGAATTATCAGTTATTATTTAATTATTAATTCGATTTATTAACTAAGTTCTCGTATATAATTTCTAAAGTATCACTTCAGTAATTTTTAAAGTTATTGATGAAAATCATCAAGGAAAAACTTGAGCTCAGAAACGGTTTTGGGTTGACATACAAAAATTGATCATTTCAGGAGGTATTTTTGGAATTTCATCTCTTGAAATGTATTTTGAAAATATTTTATTTTATTTTTTTACGTGCTTAATGGATTTAAAAGAAACAAAAATCTTTCGTCCACCACAGAAAATGCTTTTGACGGAATGCAAAACCGAAGTAACGTCTTTCTTTTGATAGAAGTCGGCATTAATAAAAATTTTAACTCATGAAATTTCGGTTTCAACAATCAAAAATTGAGCTTTCCAACACCATTTTCGCTTCGTGCAACATCGTCGATATTCACTGAAAGCGGTAGAAATTTGCCAATTGATTCATTTAAATTAGCACATTTAATGATACAAAATGATTATTTTTTTATTAAGTTAACACTTAATTAATTTTAAAGAACTAATTCATAAAGGAATAACATAACAAGATAGAATAACGTAGGAGGAGAATGAAGACGGAGAAAGCTGTACAGAAATGGAAGTACGACGAAAAAGAAAGATGGAAAGGGGAAAAATATGGTTATTGCGTTCAAAACGCATTTACGAGGAATATGGAGAAAATGTCTGCGATGATCCTGACGTATACTTTGTCAGCTTTTCAGATCGAGAAAACGCTCACATTGTCTGAGGTTGGAATTCTATTATTTGCTGAGACAATATATAAGACGTTTAAACAAAAGGAACAACAAGTAAATGAAATGGTTAGAAGATAGAGTAGTATACCTGAAAAAATGTCGAGGGCAAATCAATTGCATGAAACATGATCAATAATTGCATGCAACAAGAGGGGTTAGACCTCGAATGGGGGAGAGGGGGTTATGCAAAAAGGGGGAGAGGGTAACCTAACCTAACAAGGGAGGAGAGTGTGTATTTAAGTATGAAGAGGGCTGTGGCTAGACCCTTCAAAGAGGAAGTGGGAAACCTAACTTAACAAGGGTAATAAAACACAAGAAGGAAAGAGAGAGAGAGAGAGCGAAGATGTTCTCGCTGGCATGCCTCGGCGCATAATGGAGTCTTGACTAGAGATGGAACCGGTTTTAAAAAACTGGTTTTTAACCGGTGATGAACATTTTTAATCACCACCGAAACCGACGATAAGAACCGGTTTTCACATTTTTGCGCAAGTCTCCTATCACTTTGGTCCATTTTCTATGAAACAAACGTTTCCAAACGTTTACAAAACATAGTAATTACGTTTTGCATCGTTTCGTATCGTTTTTTGTTTGTTTATAAGTGTAAATAATTGATGCTTCAGTCTTGAATGTTATGTGGATGATTGCACATTGATCAGTTATGATTCTAAGATTTAATACTCCATCATGTCAAAGAAATCAAATGCTTGGTATCATTTCACTCGTAAGAATAAAGAAGAAGCAGAGTGTATGACATGTTACAAAGTTTTAAAGTGTTGTGGAGGTTCTACTTCAAGTTTATCATCCCACATGAAAAATATCCATGGCATAAACTCGACCAGATTAATCAGCCATTGAAGAAACAAAGAACAGTGGAAGAGTTTGTGCAAAAAAAGTCCATAGAAGAGGAAATTTCGAAACTTGCGTGTGTAGATGGACTGAGTTTCCAATCAATTGCTAAAAGTGAATTCATTCAAGAAAGCCTAAGAAAGATAAAATACGACAAGCCTCATCCAACTTCCCATAATGGTGTCAGAAAAATGGTGCTTAGTTTTTATGAGAAAAGGAAACATGAATTGGTCAACTACTTCAAGAATCAGGTGAGACAAGGAATCCGCTAATCATTAACTATGGATGAGTATACATCTTTGCAAAACCAAAGATATATTAATATTAATGTTCATGATGAAAATCAACATAGGTCTCTTGGTCTCATGAAAATAAATGGTTCTCTCGATAGCACCAAAACTATTGCAATCGTTAGGAAAAGATTGGAAAACTTTGGCTTGGACCTAGATAAGCATATCGTTGGTTGCACCACCGACGGTGCCTCAGTAATGGTCAAATTTGGAAGAGAAATAGTACCTGATCACCAGCAATGCATTGCATATGCTATATATCTCGCGGTTTCGGATATCTTGTATTCAAAAACTGCTGAAAATTCAGTTGAAGGAGAAAGTGATCCTACCCTTGAAGATGAAGCCATCGAAGAAGATGAACACTCTGCACATGAGTTAAGGATAGATGAGTGTGAAATTTTATGCGCTGATACAATTTTTGAGTCCGACATAGATGACGTAATTGTTCTTCCAAAACTTCAAGAAGATTACTTAAAAGTAATAAATAAGGTGAGAAAAATCTGCCGCATATTTCGAAAGTCTCCTTTGAAAAATGAGAGATTGCAGGATTTTGTCAAAGATGAATTTAATGGAAAGGAAATGAAGATTATCCTTGACTGTAGAACGAGGTGGAACAGTCTTTTGGCCATGATAGAAAGATTTTTGAAGCTCAAA
Organism: Bathynomus jamesi; assembly: GCA_023014485.1. Lineage (NCBI taxonomy): Eukaryota > Metazoa > Arthropoda > Malacostraca > Isopoda > Cirolanidae > Bathynomus > Bathynomus jamesi. The sequence continues at coordinate 213,464 of JAJOZX010004951.1, read as the reverse complement.
AATTGCATTCCAAATGCCCTCAGAGTGATACGCTCAACAGAGACGATTTCAGATGAAGAATGGAATGCTCTAAAGAGCCTCTTTGATACGCTTCGTCCACTGGAAATTGTTTTGAAGGGACTCTGTTCCGAAGATACAAATTTGCTCAAAGCTGAATCTTCCATGAAGTTCATTTTGGATAAATTTGAAAGCAAAAACAATCCTTTAGCTTTTGAGCTACGTCAGTGTCTCATTGATCGCTACTCATCGAGAAGACAAAAAGAAGCTGTCGCCTTGCTGAGTTTTCTCCACAATCCCGAGGTCATGAAAAATGAATCATCAGCACCGTTCCTCTTTCCTTCAAGACAAGCACTTAAGAAGTATGCGGATCATACGAGGCGTTGCTTACAATAAAAGCCACCAGCGTAGAGCCCGAGAAAGTGTTTTCAGCTGCTGGTTTATTCGTCACAAAGATTCGATCAAGAATGTCAGATCAGACACTTAATGCTCTTTGTTTTCTCAAGTGTTATTTCAAAAATCAAGTTCGATAAAACTTTTTAATTCAAATGTTACACTACTTGATTGAATCAATTAAAACCTTATTTCTGTTTAATATTTTGATCATTTACCTCCCTAAAAGCATACAGAATCCCATCGGTGAAAACCGGTAAAAACCGGCTTTAAAATATAGCGACGGTGAAAACCGGTTTTACACTTTTCGGTTATTTTCCATCCCTAGTCTTCACTAGCCATTCTGGGCGGCTTTAGGGTCACAGCCAGTTGATTTAGAAGGCAGCCATGACACAGCCAATCGTACTGCGTAATCGGCTGTCAGGCAGTTTCTTTACAGGGTAAGCAGCCAGTCGTCTTAGTTCAGTGGATTATATATACATACTGTATATAGACTAACTAGAGCGGCACCTCCTCTCGCAACAAATTCTTAAATTAAAATGTGGCCTTCCGAACCCCCGCCAGTCGAAACAGCCAGTCGCCTTAGATACACACAACACACACACACACACACACACACACACACTGTATCGTTTATATATATATATATATATATATTATATATGTTAGCGGCAATAGACAGAATTAGGCAATAAGCTTAATGACTAGGCAATAAGTAAATGACTAGGCATTAGGACTATTGCCTTACTATACCACGGGAATAAGCGTAATGCCTAGGAATTAAGCTTAATTCCTATAACTATGGAATTGTCATTAGGCTTAATGCCTACAAGGTGTAACAGACGATAAACCAAACAAATAATATTTAAAAAATAAGTTTTATGCTATTTTTTTTCACATGGACTTGAATTGTGGTATCTTCTGTTGCAAAGCTGTCCTTGTTTCTTACACTTGCATCTGTTTGACTTGCATTCTGTCACACATTGGCATCGCAAGAAGCCCTGTCCTCCCGAAATCGATTATTGATTTGCAGCTTCTCTGATGCTGACAGTCATGTCACATCTAGTATCACTTTCGGTCAGTAGGTTTTTCTTGTAGACGCTCATTTCGTTGATTCCATACATGCCCTTCAGTGTTCCGTACCTGGTAGCTATCGTGCTTCTGCCACTATCATTCACTTGCAATATAAATTATTTATGTCTAGATTTGTGACGAGTAGAAATATAAATAATTTTTTTTAATTGAATTGAATAACCTTTATTAATAATAAAATAAATACAGTAGTCTTACAATTTACAATGACAAACAATTGTGAAGCTGAACTCTACTTTATTTAATTTGGCCCTTAAGCTTTAGGCTTTACTGGGCTCTTATTAAAAATAAAAATTATTAATAAACACAAATCACAAGTAAGTATTACAAATTGAGACATGTATTAATCTTAAATTATCATTTTCATTACAACAAATGCAAGGTCATTACTGAAAGTATTACCTTTGGTTACCTTTGGTTAGCTTCCCGCCTGAATTGTTTGTTCTGACGAAGGTCAAGCTTTACACTCCACCTTAGACCTACAGTTTAACATGGAATCCAAACCACACCCCACCAGCAGCCCAGCCTCCTAACCACTAGGCCACCCAGGGTACCCATTTATCTACCAACCACCTTCTGTAGTGTGGAAGGATGAACAGCTGGGTTTTGCTGCGCACCAGCTGCTGTCACCAGGTCTCAAGCCTGGGGTTGATGGATTCATAGTCAGCGACGCTAACCACTACACCACTGAGGTGTACCATACAAAGAATTCATTATACATAAAAGATAAAAACTGAACAATCAAAAGTAATGTCTTTAATCCTAGATTACACACAAAAAGTGAATAAACAATAGTAATATACATTAATCCTAGATTTTTATTAGTATGCCATGATTAATAGATTTCAACTATTTTAAAAAAATTTATATTCACAATATTTTTTATATCAACATTTAAATCATTCCATAGTTTATGGGTAATATTTGAGATGAAGACAATTTAAATTGAGGTACAAAAGCTTTGATCTATTTCTGGTCTGATAGAAGTGGATTGCTTGATGAGTTACAAAATATCTATTTACCCATTGTAAGTTAATGATTTTGTTCTTACACTTGTAAATAAAAATAAAATGTGCCAGTTTGATTACATCATCGAGCTTTAGTAGTTTTAGCTCTTTAAATAATGCACTAGAGTGATCAAAGAAATCAGCATCAGATAATAACCTTATTGCTCTTTTTTGGACGACAGATACTGTTTAAAGCATTGTTAGCAGAGTTTACTCAAACAAAGTTGCAGTGTGTTATATAAGGAAGAACAAGAGTATGATACAGAGTTAATAAAACCTGTTTAAGGACTACATTTCTAAGTTTAAACATTATAGCAATGTTCCTTGAAATCTTTTTTTGCAATATAATTTACAATGCTCACTCCATTGCAAATTCTTATCTAGCATTACACCAAGAAATTTTATTACATTACACTCCTTTACAACGATTTCATCAAGTTCATCAAGACACACATTTCTTTTATTAGTAAAAATCATGAAATTTGTTTTATTGGCATTTAGGAAGAGTTTATTGGTGATCAACCATTTCATTACATTGGTAAATTCTGATTTAAATATAACAACTTTGATGGAAAGGGAAAATGCATACCTCTACTATCCTGCCCAAAATATTCTTGCTGTCCCCTTTTCCTCTATCATACAATGGCACAGGAATAGCTACAGTCTGTCCAACTTCTGGCGTACCTAAGGCCTTCTTGCTCCTCCTCACCATAAAACTAGCTTGCTTCTCTTGGTTTTCTTTTGCCCGAGAATGATAGTGCATTCGATTTTGATCGTTAGCACAATTAAGACACAAAACCTTGCTGCCATAACCCTCCTGGTCATCATCAACTTGTTGTCCACAGATAGTATGGACTGAGGACATACACAAGAATGAGCACCAGAAGTCTCTTTATCGCATACCACGCAACGAATCTCTTCCATCTGAAAAGCATATGGTAATTAATGGCATATACACATTTAAAGATTTAGAATATACAACCATTTTTTAATAATATATATATATATATGTCTAAAATAATAATATATATGTCTAAAATCCCTCTATTTAGGGATGAGTTTTTTCTGCAACTGCACGAATTTGAGACCAATAGACCATTTTTGGCTATTGTTATCTCCCATCCAAGCTGTGAGCATATTGTGAATACCTGCGTTTGAATGTTCCACACTGCCTTGAGATTGGGGGTGACGTGGTTTTTCCATGTACAATAATGAGGTCCGGCCATATTAATTTTAGCTCATTCACTATTGATGCTGTGAATTCTCTCCCATTATGATTCTGAAGGATATGTGGAGCTCCGATGAGAGTGAACACATCAACGAGACGAAAAGCAACTTCTGAAGCACATTTTGATGTTAATGCATTCAAAATATCATACAAAACTTAGTAAGATGGTCTTGATAAACTATGCTAAATTTAAAATCACCATCTCTGTTTGATTGAAATTCTAACAAATCTACTTGACCGCGACTGCTGAATTCTTTTGACATGATTGGTCGCACAACAACACCTTTAGAAATGTCTTTTCTCCAGGCTGCGAGTCTCACAATATGACAAAAATAATTCAATGTTGTCTCTTGTTACATTTGCATAACCTTCTTGCAGTTTTCGAATCATCTTATCTCTTCCCCCATGTCCAATTTCTTTGTGCGCCTTTTCAAGCACCCCAAATAGTTCTTCCAAAAACACAAAGATTTTAAATGTAGCTTCAGATGATTGGGGGCTTTCTTGATCAACTGTTTCTTACCTCCAACAGTCAGTATACTGTACAGTTCAAGACTGTAGTAATCAGCCGTTGTTCTCTTTTCTTTCTGTTTGGAAGCTTTTAGATCTCTTATCATATTAAAATATTTCTTGTTTTGCCTAGATTAAATCTTGTCATTATTTCTTTGTAAAATAATTGTTCTTGCTCCCCCAGTGTCAAGTGCGCAATCACAATGAAGTCTAAAAAATAGATTTTTTTTTATATAAAATTAGATATATAACTTCAAAATATAAAAAAGGAAAAAAAATCATATATAAAATTATCAAAGGGAAATATTAAAATTAAAATTATAATGATACAAAAAATAAAGTTAAGACAAAACAAAAAACGGCGCTGCTTACTTGAGAAAAGTTTCTGGAAGATTAACTTTTTCAGCGCCCAAGACTTAAAATTACTATTCTCTTGTAGGTAATATCGCCAAATTTTGGAGAATTTATCAAAACTTATTTAAATTTTTTTTTAAATTCATGGAGATTACTTTATCTACAATTTTAATGTCTTGGCAATAAGTCAAATATCATATATGAAAACTTAGGAAATAAGCCTAATGCCTGCTTTTTTAGGCATTAGTCCTAATGCTTCGTCATTTACTTATTGCCTAGTCATTAAGCTTATTGCCTAATTCTGCCTATTGTCGCTAACATATATACCCTTCATTTCCATTATTAGAGATATTTGTTTACATGGTGAAAAGGAAAAATAAAACACAACTACATCGTTGTCTATTTAATATACAGGGCTATTCAAATTGAGTCATCCGATTTCAACTGAGAATACTTCCGTACCTATCAACCGTGCATCAACTGGGCATACACCACATGAAAGAGGAAATCTCCGAGTTTTACAAGATCACCGCGAGAGGGGGCTCCAAAGTCTCGCCGTAGCCTAGCCTAGCAACAAACAGTCAGTGTGAAAATGGCGTCTGCACAGCAGAAGGCGTTTTGTGTGTTGCAGTTTTCGAGCTGTAAATCGGTAGTCACAGTGCAGCGTGAGTTTCGTCGACGTTACAGAACAGATCTACCGGGTGCTCAGAGCATCCGTCGGTGGTATCGGCAGTTCGAGGAAACACAGGATGTTTGTGTAAAGGCAAGTCCACAGGACGACCGCGCGTGTCTGAGGATAATGTGCAAAGAATCAGAGAGCGTTTCCAACGTAGCCCGAGGAAATCAACAAACCGCGCCAGTCGAGAATTGGGACTTCCTCAGACGACTATTTGGCGTGTTTTGAGGCGGCGCTTGCATATGAAGCCATACAGGTTGCAACTGTTGCAGGCTCTACGGCCGGGACAAGTTAAAACGACAGAACTTTTGCGATCTTATGCAGGAGGCTATGGAGGATGACGAATTTGCTCCCCGCCTGGTGTTCAGTGACGAAGCAACTTTTCATTTAAGTGCAAGGTGAACCGTCACAACCTTCGCATATGGGCACGCAACAACCACATGCAACAATCGAGCACGAGCGCGACTCACCTAAAGTTAACACCTTCTGTGCCATTTCCCGGGCAAAGGTTTACGGCCCCTTCTTTTTTCATGGAAAACACAGTGACTGGTCACTCCTATCTGGATATGCTGCAGAACTGGTTATTTCCCCAATTGAACGAAGATTCCGGCGACTACATTTTCCAGCAAGATGGGGCGCCGCCTCATTGGCATTTGGATGTTCGCCGTTTTCTCAACGAAGTGCTCACTCGCCGTTGGATTGGTCGCAGTGGGCCCCATGACTTGGTGCTCCACAGCTGGCCCCCTAGGTCGCCGGATCTTACACCGTGCGACTTCTTCCTTTGGGGGTACGTTAAGGATACTGTGTGCGTGCCACCGTTGCCCACATCTTTGGATGAGCTCCGAACTCGCATTGTTACTGCCGTAGAGTCAGTGACAACGGACATGCTGGAGCGAGGATGGGAGGAATTCGACTATCGTGTCGACGTTGCTCGTGTAACTAGGGGAAGTCACATAGAGCATTTATGCGGTGAGAGACAAAATTTGGACAGTTTTTCTTTTGGTTGATGTATCACAAATCACTGTATTTGTAACATTAAAAAATATTCTCATTTGAAATCAGGTGAATCATTTTCAATAGCCCTGTGCTGTATATATCATTCATGAATTACATTCGGTAAATATGTATATATGATACATTAGGTGCAAAACAGGGATAATACATTCATAATTTATTTAACACATATATTTACATCAAACATAAAAATAGCACAACCAGTAGAGAAGAATTGCATATACATCAGACGCGACGTAAAAACAGGAATAATATACTATAATGGAGTTATTTAACATATATATATATATATATATATATATATATTATATATCCGTATACTTGGGGAACAGCTTTTTCTGTAAACATGTTTGGTTGAGTAATCGACCGTAGTTTTTATTTATTAATTTATTATTAACTGCGGAAAAACCTCCGAAATGAGCTATAAAACAGAGCGCCCTGACAAGAAATTTTCATTCTTCGCAGAACACCTACGAAGATGGCTCCAAACGAATTCCCTGAAGGTGCTCGAGGACAGAGCAAAACATCGGAAAATTTTCGAAATATTATTTATAATTTACCAACATTATTGAAAAATGTCATACGGAAAATTGAGAAAACCAATAACAAATTACTAAATAAAAACGACGGTCAATTATTCAACCATATATATATATATATATATATATATATATATATATATATATATATATATATATATATGCATAAAAAAATAATGCAGTTAGTACAGAAGAAATCTAATACAGCAAAATCAGAATACACAACAATTGTTGAATATATATATATATAATATATATATATATATATATATGTTAAACACAGACCGTGCATGGAACAAGGAACTCTTCTGGGAAAATTAAATCCGCTATAGTCCGAATAAGTAATGGTAAATGACAAATACTATAGTTTTTTTCTTTTTCATGATGCTAGCCCGACGTGGGCAACGGGTCTCTCGCAAAGAGGTCCCATAAATATAGCTTCCCTCACCAGCTATCTGCAAAGCAGACAGGATCCAGCTTTGGGACATGGATCTAGGGTTTAAAGCAAGCCTAGTCCCACTACATTCAGAACCTCTATATAAGTAAAAGACTCGTTGCATTCACGTCGGATTGAATAAATCAGAGAAAAAGGGTAACTATTGTATTTTTAGCCAAAAAAACAAAACTTAAACCTCAACCGGGACATTGAGCGTCCACTTTTCAAGGCACGTAACACGTCCGTTTAATATACACAAACTCAGAATGGTCCCCTGAGAAACTTATATGTTAAACACAGACCGTGCATGGAACAAGGAACTCTTCTGGGAAATTAAATCCACTATAGTCCGAATAATAATGGTAAATGACAAATACCATAGTTTTTTCTTTTTCATGATGCTAGCCCGACGTGGGCAACGGGCTCTCGCAAAGAGGTCCCATAAATATAGCTTCCCTCACCAGCTATCTGCAAAGCAGACAGGATCCAGCTTTGCAGATAGCTGGTGAGGGAAGCTATATTTATGGGACCTCTTTGCGAGAGACCCGTTTGCCCACGTCGGCTAGCATCATGAAAAAGAAAAACTATGGTATTTGTCATTTACCATTACTTATTCGGACTATAGTGGATTTAATTTTCCCAGAAGAGTTCCTTGTTCCATGCACGGTCTGTGTTTAACATATAAGTTTCTCAGGGACCATTCTGAGTTTGTGTATATTAAACGGACGTGTTCGTGCCTTGAAAAGTGGACGCTCAATGTCCCGGTTGAGGTTTAAGTTTTGTTTTTTTGGCTAAAAATACAATAGTTACCCCTTTTTCTTTGATTTATTCAATCCGACGTGAATGCAACGAGTCTTTTACTTATATAGAGGTTCTGAATGTAGTGGGACTAGGCTTGCTTTAAACCCTAGATCCATGTCCCAAAGCTGGATCCTGTCTGCTTTGCAGATAGCTGGTGAGGGAAGCTATATTTATGGGACCTCTTTGCGAGAGACCCGTTGCCCACGTCGGACTAGCATCATGAAAAAGAAAAACTATGGTATTTGTCATTTAGCATTACTTATTCGGACCATAGTGGATTTAATTTTCCCAGAAGAGTTCCTTGTTCCATGCACGGTCTGTGTTTAACATATAAGTTTCTCAGGGGACCATTCTGAGTTTGTATATATATTATATATATATATATATATATTTCGGAAATGTCGTGCCGTTTATCCTCTAAGGCCTAAGCTATGGAATTCTTGGTACGAAAACGTCTGTCTGTAGCTCCACTTAACGTAGACATTACTGTATTATTTCTAATCAATTGTATATTTTCTATCCTTAGTATGTGAACTGTCATTGTATTAATAATATTTGTCATACGGACTATAGTCTGCCAAAAAAACCTTTTTATTTTAATTTATTTTCATTTTCATATATATTATATATATATATATTATATTATATATATATATATATATGAAAATTAAATGAAAATAAAAGGTTTTCGACAGACTATAGCCCATATGACAAATATTATTAATACAATGACAGTTCACATACTAAGGATAGAAATATATACAGTTGATTAGAAATAATATATATATATATATCTATATATATATATATATATATATATATATATATATATATGCATAAAAAAATCATACAGCTAGTACAGAAGAATTCTATATACAGTACAACAAAATCAGAATATACAACACATGTTGAATATATATATATATATATATATATATATATTATATATATATATATATATATATATATATATATATAGATATATATAGTGTATATAATATATATATATACATACGCATCAAAAAACGAGAAATATGGAAATACATGTTTTAAGGTCAGTTTCTACCACGCTCAAATAAAACAGTAAACTCGCACTACACAATAAATGCGATTTAACATTAATTCACCACTCAAAGTATGCGGGGGTCTATATTCAATATAAAGGGCTTTCAACTCGTTTAACACTACTTCTGTAGCTACTTTACAATTGGGAGTCAAACTACCACGCTCTTTAAACGCGGATAGAATACAATCAAAAGTACACACAAAGACGACATCGCTTGCTACATCATCACCATTAAATTCAAGTTTATAAACACATCTTTCCAAACATGCATGTAGTCTTTCCTCGCTGACCTTTTCAACTGTAAAATCTTCTTCACATCTCATATCGGCAATTAAAGTACGTTTCTAAATCGTGCCGACAACTGCGTCTTATATAAAGAAATAATTCTTCAGGGTGAACAGTGAAGGTGAGATCAGCCCTGTACTGCTCTAATCCTTTGTACCAAATTTCATGATATTTCGAGGATCTGTACCTTCTAAATACGCAACCAGTTTCAACCCATTCTCGCCTTCTTCGTCCCGACACTTGGTCATTTGGTAAAATCATCGAGCAGGGTGGTGTACGCGTATTCAGCACCATGTCAAAATAACGCATATCAGCAACACGTGCGTCTAAGATACGTTTCAGTTTACGAAAACCGACGATTCGAACATTCTGTCGAGAATAAAACGGTTTCGCGTGGATAAGGGTGTTATTGTCAACGGTGTTCTTTCACATCAGCCGTATATCAACGCATGGTTGGTTTCTATCACGATTTATGCACAGCGTGCAAATAATGGCGCATGAGGGTGCATCACTAATCTGTTCTCTTTTTGTGCCTACACCCACAGGTACTTTATAACCGTACTCAGACCACTGCGAAGACACCACGAAGACACTGTTCATCCCTTCAACGCTTAAGCAAATAACATTGCGTTTACCAGAGTTTGATTGGCTACATTCCGTTTCACATACATAATTAATAACACTGGTATTACGTCTGAGTACACGCACAGAATTCAACACGGACACGTCGTATACTGCTCAACGGAAGCTCCATCTTTTCCATCTTTCAATAGTTTTCTATTGATTCTGCGAAGTGAGGACATCCAGGCGGGTCAAGCTCTAAGGCGACTATGAGCCAGCGCTGCGCTGTTTGATTCGGCGGGACTGTGCGGGGCGGTTGGGGGGTGGGAAGTGTGGGAGTAGGTATGAGTCACACGGGATGCGTCATGAACGCCGCCAAACATTAGTAATGCAGATTCGTGAATATATAACTCGATGCGCGTTGGTAAATCATCTGAATATTTAAAACTGTAACCCATTATAGTGGGTAGGTGTTCAGGGAATTTTTCCATGTGCGATACATGAGGTAACATCGGTTTTAACACACTTCCTGGAATGCGCACCATACATCTTCGACAACGATCAGGGGTAAATGTATTCACCACTGTACTTTCTCAAGTAAGAACTATGCACATATAAAATTTATTAGTACTCTGGCGCTCTATTTGAAAGAAGCATGTGTCCATACTTGGAATTTTTGTTGGACAAATGATACTCGTTCCTAAACTCTACTAAAAACTCGCATAAACCTTCAGCTACAATTTCGCTGCGAAATCATGATATACATGGATGTAGTGGTAGAAATACAGGGTGTTTCAGGAGGAAAGGTCAATACTTCGGGAGGTGATAGTATCGGTCATTGTGAGAAAAAAAGTTCATATGAACATGTGTCTAATTCTGAATGGTTACGGAGATAGAGCTGTTTGAATTTGATGCGCGCGCAGCTCTTCCTCCCCCTTCCCTCCCCTATAACCTTGAACCATGTAAGCTGTAATGTAAGCATGTAACATAAGCCAATCGACAGCTGACTATTGTGAGTGACATTGTTTGGTGTTTGAAGCAGTGTTAAGAATGCCACACACCTTCACACATGCCGAATATGCAGATATGGTGTATGTCTACGGTTTTTGAGATGGAAATGCAACAGCTGCTGTTGCAGAATACCGTCGACGGTTTCCGAACTGCAGAATTCCGGATCGAAGAGTGTTTACCAGGGTTTTCAACACATTACATGAGATTGATACAATTCCCAGCGCTCGTTTCATCTGAACGTGAAGGTCAACAAGATGTTGATGAAGTGGAAAACATTCTTCAGTTGGTAGAGCGTAGTCCTACTACTAGCTCACGAAGAATTTCTACACGTCTCGGTGTACCACACACAAGAGTATGGCGAACATTACATGAGGAAGGCTTGCATCCATATCATGTACAGCGTGTACAACACCTTCAACCAGGAGACGCTGCCATGCGACTGGAATTTTGTGATTGGGTAAATGCTAATCGCCGATTGCTTCGATTATACTGTTCACCGATGAAGCTACTTTCACCCGTGACGGTATCAACAACACTCGTAACTCTCATCGGTGGTCAGACGAAAATCCAAATGCCAGTGTGGAAACACATTTTCAACATCGCTTCTCTGCCAGTGTGTGGTGCGGTATCATCGATGATAAACAGATTGGCCCTGTTACTTTAGAGAATCGTCTTAGAGACAAATTTACCTAGAATTTCTGCAAAATGAATTGCCAGGACTATTGGAGGATGTTCCTTTGGCTACACGCGCTGGTATGTACTTTCAGCATGACGGAGCTCCTCCACATTCTACCCGTCTGGTGATGCAATACCTAAATCAAACTTTCCCTGGTCGATGGATCGGCCGCGATGGTCCCATTCAATGGCCACCAAGGTCTTCAGACCTCTCTCCGTTAGATTATTGTTTGTGGGGGTGGATAAAATGTAAAGTTTACAAAAGAAAGGTGGATACACGAGACGAATTGCTCGCGCGCATTTTGGATGCTGCTACCCGCATAAAGGAACGTCAAAATCAACTCAGACGAACAACACGCGATCTTCGCACACGAGTTGCAAAGTGCATTGAGGTTGACGGTGGGATTTTCGAAAACGTATTGTAAACTGTAACAAATTTGTCATTTCTGTATCTGATACCATTCAAAACGCCAATATTTAAATATTAAATGTTAGAAACAGTAATTGGTTTCTCTTTCTTGATTACCATTAACAATGCTTTTGTATTTGTAGATTCAAACAGCTCTATCTCCGTAACCATTCAGAATTAGACACATGTTCATATGAACTTTTTTCTCACAATGACCGATACTATCACCTCCCGAAGTATTGACCTTTCCTCCTGAAACACCCTGTATTTTAAACTGTCTATAATCACAATTTACATTTTTCGACGTAGTGTACGCGTACTCGGTGTGATATAATATGGCATAATATCTCCTGTCACACCAATCATCAACATTAGGGTGAGTCACTTGGACTTTTTTTGAAAAGTTATGGTGCTTACCTCTTATATTGTGACAAATTGACCAAAACTATGAATAAACCAAAAAAAGACAATCGGGTAATATTTAGGGTCCCCGCCCCCATTTCAAAAATAAGCCCCCTATTCACACAAAAAATGGTGATTTTTGGAGATATTTTTGGTCATAGTTTCCTTACTAATCATCGTATTTCAAAAATTTTGCTACCAAAATGTAGAGAATAACGGTATCCTCTTATTGTGAACGTTTTGAAACTATTTTAGTTGTATACAGTGCTGATATTTGAGTGGACCTTATGAAATTTTTCCCTCTGTTTTCATTTCTATAACATTTATTTACAGTATTTCCAGGTTTTATCTACAAAAAGTATGTAAATATAACCAAATGTATGATAAATTTGCTTTTCTTTCAGAATTCTATTATATATTTGCTTAATTTCATAGTTTATTAAAATTAGTCAATAGTCATGGCTAACAGTAAGCCAATATTAAGAACAGACCTAAGAAAATATGATTCTTTATTGGGAAGTTAGTGGAAGACATATGCACAAGAGAAGGAAGCATGCTTCCATCGAATAGTGAAGTTCTCAGTCACTTTTTCTTCTTGAGAAGGGATCAACTGAAAAGCGACAATGTGTCAAAGGAAGAAAATATTTTGAGAGTATTAGATAAGGTAGAAAAGGTGTGGATTATGGCTGGCATACCATCAAAATCCGTTAAAAAGCAGAAAGGACCCAAAAAAATGTTGTGGGATTTGATAAAAGACGAGAAGTTGGGTAAAAATATAAAGAAGAAATGTTATGAAACCCAAAACACATCTTTTCTGTCTCGTTTAGATAACTTATTTGATATATCAACTGAAAATGTATGTAATGAGATCCAAAATGATACATTGAGAACTATACAACAGAAGAATGAGGATCTTCGCTTTTTGGAAGATCAGTGAAGTGCTAGAATATATTCTTTGGGTCCGATCGATAAAGCTTATGTAGCCAAACTGATCAAAAAGACTGCTAGAATAGAAGGTGAAGAACGAAGAAAATTGAAAGAAAAAGAGCGAAAGGCATTAGAAGAAGAGAGACACAAACTTGAATCATCTGAAGGCGAGTTAGTGGACTCAAGTAATGGTGAAGATGATTTTACTCCGAGCCCAGGCCCATCAAAATGTCCTAAGTTACTACAGTCTACATTAATATGTAAAATAATCTGTTTTTTTTAATATCTAATACAGCTGATCGTTTAGGATCCTCCTATACAACGAATTAGTTCAGTACAAAAAGATTGACATGGAAGTAGCGGAAGCTGCCCTCAACACTCTAAAAGGTCATTACTGGTACCTATCTGAAGAACTTGCAACCCTTTCTCTCTTTGGAGATTTACCTCATAGTGAAAAGGACATGGTGGCAAAAAACTTTCCTCTTTCAGTCAACCACCAGAATTCAAACAGGTTAAGCCGATATTTCCCATCCTAAAAGAACGAATTAAAATTCAGCAATTAGTTGATCCAAACTCATGGTTTGTATTCAAAGTCCTTGGTTCAACGGGAGATTGGATAAGGACTCCAGCTGTAACGTGGGACAGCAACAATGATTTTCAACGGATGAAGAGAATACTCTCTTCAACTAAGGTTGTTAATGACACTGCAGAAAGGGGGTATCAAATTTTTGCAGCATTTTTATGGCTGATGTAGGGATGAAGGTGAATTTCAGGCATTGCTTCAAGTCGTAGAGGAAAACAGGCGTGTTTTCCCAAAGTTTTCCAAACAAGGTCTCTTGAATTTGTAATTTCTTTCCATTTATAATTTCATTTCATTTACAATTTTTCATTATAATTTCGAGAATAGCACTTTGTTTCTATTTGATTAAAATTGTTCTGTTTGTATTTCATAATAAAAAATAAAAAAAAGATGGGGCTTTGCATATTTTTTTAGATTAGTAAAAATTTAAATCTGCAGTTGTCATTTTTTTTTTTTTGCAAAATTTACTAATTTTAATCTACTAAACATGAACAAAGTTGTTCCCACTTTGAATCTCTAAACCAAAAAAGTGTTGCTCATTTAAGCCCATCTGTTTTTTTATTTATATTTTCAAAGCCCATCGCCGCAAAGCTGCATTGGGATGATGCTCTATGGATGGCGGTGACATCCAAAGTATATAAGATAATATTTTATTGCAGTTCAGCTCTTCCAAAGATATAAAACAGCAGCATTTTTCTCTTAGAAAATGAATCAAAATGACCAAAGAGATATAAAAAATTTAATAAATTTAACTCAAAGGTTAATAAAAACTATCAGATTGAAGCGCATTATTATTCTCTACATTTTGGTAGCAAAATGTTTGAAGTACGATGATTAGTAAGGAAACTATGACCAAAAATACCTAAAAAAATCACCATTTTTTGTGTGAATAGGGGGCTTATTTTTCAAATGGGGGGCGGGGACCCTAAATATTACCCGATTGTCTTTTTTTTGTTTATTCATGGTTTTTGGTCAATTTGTCACAATATAATAGGTAAGCACCATAACTTTTCAAAAAAAGTACAAAAGTGACACACCCTAATCAACATGGTTCACAACCCAGATCCTTTGTTTCTCTTCTGCAAGCGTTGATTCTTTCACTTCACGATACATGTGCTCTTTAACACAGTTTAATCCTACAACATATTCCATTACATCGTTTGAGGCACGAAAGCCCGCAATGCTCTCACCAGAATATCCATAGAGTATTTGGACGTCTTGCTCCTCATACTTCGCACGATTTACTGTAGCCTTAAAGATTTCAAAGGCGAGATGACTACATAGAAATTATTTGAGTGTTTACCACGTCTGTAGACTTTATCGAGTACCACTTCAGGAATGTAGAGCATGCAATATCATCAGTCACCATCGTTATTTTGCGTCTGCACGAGAATTCTTCAGCAGGTAAAAGATGCGTCTGAGAACCAAGGTTTGCTGGGGTCAACTGAACATGCCGGGGGGAGGGGAGATGTGTCCCACCAACTGGATAAGTAGCAGGAGTCACATGACTGTTTTTATTGGTGCACAACATACAGTGGCCGGTTCTTAGCGTTTTCTTGTATACACAAACACACAAAGGAGAAAATGAAACCCCAGATGAAACATAATTTATTTTAAACACACGTAATAAATAGAAAAATAAATAAACTGTAAAACTTTGTCAACAAGTAAATAGACTCTAATACAAACTATATATTTATATGACAAATATTCACTCCTCACGGTATCCAAAGGGAACAGTGTCGTAGGTGCTAGGAACCTGGTAGCGTTTCCTGTATGTGTTACCTCACATCTTTGTTCCCCTAAGTTCCTTCACGCCCCCAACTTCTGTGCCCGGAAGTTATGAGTTCCTACAACCAGGTGGGGTGGTTGGTCATCCTCATTACCATCATCTTCTAAACTTACTAGCTCTTTCAGCGAATCAAAGGTGAGGATCTGACAGTTGGCCTGGTCAAGAGTGATACCTTTAGCCTTCACGATGTATTTCATCTCCTTCCCCACCCTCACCCGTACCCCGTAAGTTTTGGGCATGTTGAGACAAAAGAATCGGCGTAGGCGCTATCTCCATACTCATCTTTGATCTTGTCAATCACCTCTCTGAGGAATTCCCCAATAGGAGACATACGATTATATTCACCTTCTCTCTCCGTGAATATCACACTATTTGTATCTGCGTACAGAACCCTCCGTCCAAGAGAATGCAACAGCTGCCATAGCTTGATACGCGCGTATGCTGTTGTGAAGCTGGCCACAGGTATGTTCTGTTGTACCTTATTATGTACGTATTACCCACATTTACGATCTCCATGACTTCTTTATCGATGGCGTTGGCGTAATCCCACACCTCGTTATAACTTTGAGCTAGATGATCGCTTCCCTTTTCTGTATTTTGGTAAAATTTTCCCCCAAAACTATTTAGGCACAAATTTGCACTAAAGCGCTTGCCAGGGTTCCTCACAATTTGGACACGTTCAAGCTCTATCCCTTCACGATTATTGTAGCGTTGAATATACGCAGATTTTTCATTTTCGGTCTAAACTCCTCGCGGGTATCCTGATGCTTCTACCTTATCCTTCAAAAAAGTATTAATATACGGTGTGAAAAGGTTGGGGACCTTCTGAAACCCCCACACCTCATATATCTTCAGTATTCTGTACCCGTGGTGAGGGGCTAGGGACAGCTCAGAACTTGTATATACGCCTTTGATCTTTCTCTGGCTGATTTTGTGATTACAGTCCCCACTCTTCTCCTTTGCACACTTCATACACAGAGGGAACATGAGTTTGTGGTCTGTAACAACGGGCAAGATTGGCATCCATAAGTCGCGAAGGGTTAGCACATCTACGAAGGAAAGACAAAAGTAGTTCTCGTTCAAATTAGCTGAGAACTCTTCCTTGGCAGGCAGGGCGGGGCCCGCGAGTTTTTCAGGCGCACCTAAGTGGTACGGATTGTTCCTCATCACGTAAGGGTATAATGAGCAGAAATCGTAGTAATGAATTTTCACCCCTTCCGTAGGCGGAAAGTATCGCCTCATTTGAGGGTGTCCAGATCCATTGGACGTTTGATAACCCTTATTTTTTTCGCGATACTGCTTATCGGCTTCCATCCAGGGATTATATTCATGTTCCCACAAAACCTTGTGAGTGAACTGGGAGCTTATAAGTTGATCGCGGGTACAGGTCCATGCGAAACTGTCGGCAGGAGATCTGCCATAGATATATCCTATGATACCACACTCAGGACGTGGGTATCCATGCCACCAGCAGCCGTTAAAGGAGTACACTGTCTTCTTCTCACCAGTGGCGGGGTCCTCGCTTAGACGATCTACCCAAAGAACACGCCCATTGATCTTGATTGCCACTTCCCCCGTGTTGCGCGCATGTTTTATGTATACACCTGTCTGCTGTTGTATATGTGTGGGCCAGTAAATAGCCTTATAACCATAACTGCGCGGAACGTTTCGGGGAATGACGGCTAGCGTGTATTTAGGCATGAAGGTATTCTTGAATACAGTAAAACACAATGAAGCGATCGTAGTTGCGACTTGTAACGGATCACAGTTGAAACGTGTTATGTACATCCTTCTAAAGTCTTGAAAGCATACTCTAAGTACGCGTACGTCATTCACACAATAACGCTCACATTCATCTGTATATTGTAAAGATTATCTTCATTAAACCTGTTGTAGTAGCACTCAAAGTCTTCACGTTCGTCTGCACTCATGCTGTCATAGTTAAAGTAATGTTTGGGTGGCGGTAGTCCTACATAATTTGGTGTCGTGAGTGAGGAATGTGTAAGGGAAATACCCTTTTGAAACTTCAGCGTCTACGCCCATCACCTTGGGTAGCTTAGCTAATTTACAAGGTGTGAATAACAGAGTGTCTTTAAACTGAACATTTCCTTTTATCTGCATCTGCATATGCTTATTTCCTCTTTTCAAGGGATCACCTGTAAATATCTCTGAGGACTCGTGTTTAAGCAGTTCCTTATAAAGAAATTGTGTATCAAATTTTGCAGCGTTATGGGCAAGAATATAGAGTCATTTTTTTGAACTGGTCCGCTAGCTTGACAATATAGGCCACAAAGAGTTTCACGGGGGGTGTCGTTTGCAGTCGTCTTAAAAATGTTTGTTCGTTTGCCGCATTTGTGACATTCATCACACTCGACGTTCATGCACTCGTCACAGATCGTCTGACTTACGAGTAGGTGGGGAATAACCTCTGGTTTTTGCGTACGTGTATATCTCTATATCGTAGTATACGGTTATACAAGGTTTATTTTTAGGTTTGGTGTCTTACATATAACAAACATGCTTTATACCATACGATTTTATTTCCCATAGTATGTAGTACAACAAATTTCATCACATTTATGCTCGAATTTTCCCCAACTGTCCATTATATGAAACATGCCGCACTCGCAAATTCTCATTTTCCTACACGTCCAATTTGATTTATGGAATTCAAAACAGTTATTCTTGAAAAACGTGCGTCTACACATATTACAGTCCCTCTTATCAGCTTCATCTACTCGACTTTCACTTTTGGAGCTTTTACACTGCTCGCATACCATGTGGCAATCCTTACAATGTTTCGTTGTGTCATCCGCAAACTCGAGACAACCCTTACACAAATCGTGATGTGTTCCATATTTTCGGCTTTTGTCATACCTCGCGTAAAGAGCCCTTGCGAATGGGGAGATACGTTGTTCCCGACAAACCTAAAATAAGTAGAGGTTTTGTACGTTCTCTCACGTTGCTTTTAAAAACATACACAGTCCTACGACGATCATCCAACAAATACAACTATACGCACATCCATTTCCTGCTCTACCCTTCTCAACTCTTCAGCAGTGGCGTACTGAAGGGGTGCGAGGGGGGCGGTCCGCCCCGGGTGACACCCAGGAGGGGGGTGCCATCGGGAGAGTTGAAGTACCAGTACAAGTTTTCAAACCAAATGAAAAATTCCCCAAAGTAAGAAAAAAAATTAAAAATTTCAAACTATTACAACAGCTTAATGTTAATTTCCACTACAAAATAAATTTTTATTTTTATTGGCAATACAAAATTTACAAACGAAAAATTAAATATTTGATAAAAATTACATCGAAAGGCGAACGTTTGTTGACGTTTTAATCATCAGTTTGTTGAGCATAGCCAGCTGGCTGCAACTGACATTCCAAGTCTTGTTCACTTGACACTGTGACTCCACAAGAGTCCACATACATGAGGTATGTTTCATTAAATAATTATGATAAAGCATAAAGTGCTGGTG
Organism: Bathynomus jamesi; assembly: GCA_023014485.1. Lineage (NCBI taxonomy): Eukaryota > Metazoa > Arthropoda > Malacostraca > Isopoda > Cirolanidae > Bathynomus > Bathynomus jamesi. The sequence continues at coordinate 194,231 of JAJOZX010004951.1, read as the reverse complement.
CTTATAACAATATGTTATAATGTTATAATGTTTCAGACCAACAAAGACCCTAGGATCCACTCATGGCTGGTCTACCTAACTGTGTTCGTAATCGTGTATTGTGTATGTCCTCCGTGGTGGCGGAGGGGACCTACAATTTTACGTGGGTTCCGAACCACAAAACATAAGAAACTTATTTAAAAACTGCCGGTAATTGGCAACGACCAATTTTTTACGAAACTAAATAATATCAATTTAAAAATAATTAATTATCGGTTTAAAACTAAAGATAGATCTCTCGGTCCAGAGGAGCAAGTCATAATAGACTACTATCCACAAATATGTTACATTCTATATCTATTTATAACGGACATGCAAATATATCAGATCCAAAGAATCCAGTCAATTTCATTACGGTATCCATCAAGTCACAGTCCATATCGATTGCGGACCAAGTCAAAATTTACAACCATATACATTATCAATTTAAAAATAATTAATTATCGATTTAAAACTAAAGATAGAATCTCTCGATCCAGAGGATCAAGTCATAATAGACTACTATCCACAAATATGTTACACTCTATATCTATTATATAACGGACATGCAAATATATCAGATCCAAAGAATCCAGTCAATTTCATTACGGTATCCATCAAGTCACGGTTCATATCGATTGCGGACCAAATCAAATTTACAACCATATACATTACAATATATACACTTACGAGGAAAAGTGTAGGTGTGGCTGTAAAGACTGTACAGTAATGTAGAAATGTGTGTGCACCCATTATGGGTCTCCCATTTAAAGGTGTTTGTGGGGCAAGTGAAGATCATGAGTTTTTCAATACCTCACAGTACTATGGGGGGCACCGCTCGGCAGAGGAATCTCTTTAAATGGGGTGTGTAAGGACAGAGAGTATCCCCTAACCCAAGACGCTGCCTCCCTATATCCCACAACACTTTGTTGAGCTGTGGGATCTATCCCCACAAAGCCTTAATTTTACTACCTTAAACTATACCCTTTCTATCAACATGCGCGTCCATCGATTCTTAAACCTGTTTATAGACGTGCTACTAATTACTTCTACCGGCAAACTATTCCAGCTATTTACTATTCTATGCGTAAAAAAGTTTTTCGCAACTGCTGTCTCGAACCTTCTACTTGTCAACTTACACCCGTTATTTCTAGTCCTATTATATTGAGATATTTCGAAAAAGCTATCTCTATCTACGTTATCAAACCCATTCATAATTTTGAAAACCTGGATTAGATCACCCCTTAACCTCCTAGTCTCGAGTGTAGTCAATTTTAACTCTTTAAGCCTATCCTCGTACGACTTTGACCTAAGAGACGGAATCATCTTAGTTGCTCGTCTTTGAACTCTTTCGATTTTGTCTATATCTTTGCGCATATGCGGATTCCAAAATTGGACCGCGTACTCCAAATGGGGTCTAACTAATGATTTATAAAGAGGAACTATAATATCGCGCGATTTGTACTCAAAATTTCGAGCTATAAAACCTAACACTTTGTTCGCCTTATTGACCGCCGCTGTACTTTGTTTCGTTACTTTTAAATCACCAGTGACTATAACTCCTAAATCTTTTTCCTGCTCTACGCTTGTTAAATCTTTCCCTGACATACTATACGCAAAATTACCGTTACGCGAACCTATATGCATAATTTTGCACTTATCCACGTTAAATCTCATTTGCCATGTGACTGACCAATCAACGATTTTATTCAGATCTTCCTGAATTTTACCTCTATCTTCGTCATTAATCGCCCTACCACCCAGCTTCGTGTCATCCGCAAACTTTGAAACTGTACTGACTAGGCCGACATCTAAATCGTTAATAAATTGGCTAGAAAAAGCAAGGGGCCCAATACAGAACCCTGAGGAACGCCACTCGCTACATTAGCCCAACACGACTCCGCTCCATCAACGACCACCCTCTGTTTCCTGCCTCGCAACCATTCTTCTAGCCAATTTATTACTACACCCCTGATTCCATGAGCCTTAGTTTTTTTCAATGTCTTTTGTGCGGCACGGTGTCAAACGCTTTTGAAAATCTAAATACACTACATCAACCGCCGATGTCTATCGTAAACGTCAACCACGCTTTGGAAAAATTCTAAAAGATTAGTTAAGCAAGATTTGTTTCGCCTAAAACCGTGCTGCGTATTTCTAACCAGATTATGCACTTCTAAGTGTTCGACTATACGATCCCTAATTATTGATTCCAGTAGCTTACCTACAACAGACGTTAAACTGATTGCCTATAATTTCCCGCCGCACCTTTATCGCCTTTCTTAAAGATAGTTTTACGTTTGCTAACTTGAAATTATCTGGTACGCACCCCTCAGAAATAGACGCATTAAAAATCTTTGTTAGCGGCACAACAATGCTATCTTTTAATTCTTTTAGTTGTATGGGATATATGGAATCCGGACCCGGTGATTTACGCGTTTTCATTTTATCAATATAGCGCATTACTTCCCCTTCACTAACGACAATATTATCCAAAATATTACCATTATCAAAAGGTATTATGTCTATGACCGTAGGGATATTCGTTACATCTTCTATAGTAAAAACTGACGTAAAAAATTCGTTTAGCAAGGTAGCCATTTCCTTGTTTTCAGAGACTAGATCTCCATTTCCATTTTTTAATGGACCTAAGACACTTTTTACTGGATTTCTATTATTGATGTATTGAAAGAATCGCTTGGGGTTTTCTTTACCGTCACGAGCTATGGAGATTTCAAATTCGCGTTTTGACTTTTTTATTACACTTTTAGCTTCACGCCTTAGAGATATGTAGTTGTTTCGTAACAACAGATTATCTTTATCGCACTTGTATAGCCTATAAGCCCTCTCTCTACTCTTTATAATGTCTCCTACTCTAGAAGTAAACCACAAGGGCTTGTTGTTTACTTTCGCACGCTTAATTTTGTACGGTACACATTCCTCATTTATAGTCCTAAATACCGTTACGAACGATTCCCACATTAGTTTTGCGTTGGAGTTCCCCATTACGTTTTCCCAATTGACGTGTGAAAATTTATTTCGAAATTTACTAAAGTCTGCGTGCTGGAAGCTAGGAATTTTAGTCGAGTTAGTTGGTTTCGAGTGACTTACTGAGAGGACAAACTCTACCATATTGTGATCGCTATTGCTCAACGGTTTTATTACTTGAAGATCATAATTAGCCTATCATCCGTAGTTATTACTAAATCTAAAATACTGTCCAACCTCGTAGGTTCCCCAACCTTTTGAATAAGAAAGCTATCCTCGAGAAAATTAACTAAACGATTACCTTCCGCGTCTCCCTGCATTGTATCGTAATTCACGTTGGCGCAATTAAAGTCACCCATAACTAAATCCTGCTCACTACCGATTATTCTCTTTAGTTCACGATATAACGCTTCGTCGTCCGTAGCAGCTGTTTGATTTGGGGCCATATATAACCGCAACAAGAAGTTTGAAATCGTTCAATTTAAGTTCTGCTATAGTCGAATCTATCGGTTCTAGAATTGAGTGGTATCATAGTGATGTTTAAGTGTTTATAAATGATAATTAATGATAATTAATAATGATAATAATAGGATAATTAATTGTCTCTGCTTGTCTGGGTTGATAATCTGATAACTCAATGGTATCTGGTTGGAAAAAGTTTGAGAACCACTTGTTTGAAGCTTTTCTGTTGTAATAAATTTTTTTTACTTCTTTATTTACTGGATATACTGTTAATTTTTATTTTGTCAGTACTCTAGTTATTTATGAGTATAATGCTCATAGTTTTCTGCTTTTTTAGGAGTCGTGTTTGCACTCAACCCCCCCCCCCCCCCCCCCCCCCCCCCCCAAATAAAAATAATAATTTTAATAATAATAATAATAATAGTAATAATCACAGACAATTTGTTCAGTTAATGTATTTCAAGTCATAATAGTTCATGCTTGTTATGCATGTTCATGCTTTATACCTTTTGATTTTAAAATTTTGCAGAAAACATCCACTATGAAGCGAAATCGACCCAGTGGATTCCAACAAAGAAAAATGAAGAAGGCAAGAGAAGAGGTGGCTCAGGCAATGTCCGGATCAATTTTGAAGTATGTGACGCCTTCAACATCAAGTGCAATAGGAGAAAGTCCTGAAAATATTCAGCCTGGTGAATCTGAAGGGCAAATACAAGAAGCATCTTCACAAGAGGATTCAAATGAGAGAGAGCAAGGATTGGAAGATAGCAAAGGATGCTGGTCTCACATTGTCAGAGGAAGTAAAAAGGGCTATGTTTGAATGTCTTGATCGCTTTCATCAAGAATTGGAGATTCGTTCTAAGGCAATGAATCAAATTCTGTCAATCTTCGCTGTTATTCAGCCAAACACTTTGGTTGTTGCAACAGAAAAAGAACTTCGGAAGTAAATTCCAAATTTTACTCAGATTTTCAATGAATTCTCTGATGAAGATATCAATGTGGAAATTGAACGACTTCGGAGGCATTTGGAAGCTGCCAAAATCAGCGTTGAAGAGGCAAAGAAATTGACAGCATTGCAGTTTATGGAGTTTATTGTGAAATGGGATTTTTGTGAATCTTTGTCAAGCTTGTCACTTTGTTTGAGATTCTTTTTGACTGTCTGTGTGTCTATTGCTTCATGTGAAAGAAGTTTTTTCAAATTGAAATTGATAAAAAATTTCTTTCGCTCGACCATGAGTTAGACAAGATTGACAAATCTGGCTTTACTTTCAATTGAACATGAATATGCAAAGAAGGTGAATTTTGATGAGGTCATTGATCAATTTGCAGAAAAACCCTTTAAGCCCTGAGTTTTTGTAGGGTTAAGTTATGAAGGCGTGTATTTGAAACGCTAGCAATTTGTACCTTTCGTCCTTAAAGGGTTAAGGCTCGAAAGCAGAGACTGTGAATCCTCTCTATTTACCTTTGAAGTATTTCCAATTTGCTAATGACAGTACTGTACTGTTTAAAAATCTACTTGCAAACATAATATATTTTTCTGTGTTTAAATTTTAAAATTATTTATGGAGGTGCCAAAGGAAGGATCCGCCCCGGGTGCCAAATACTTTAGGTACGCCCCTGCTCTTCAGACCCCATATCACAGTCAAATTCGAGCCTGCAGTCTGTGGCCAGTTTACGTGCACGCTGCACAACCGTCGGCAACCAAATTTTTTTTGGCAACTGTATTTAGTACAGTAAACATATGAGCCAAGACTCTTGCTATAAAACCGTAACCGCGATCTTTGTATGGTTTCTGAATATTTGATAACTGTCAAAGTTAAGTCTATAAGGTGTGGCTCTCTTTCCCGCAACACGGAAAACGTGGTCTATATCTATCGTGAAGTTGTCCATATGAAAACTCGGTACTGCTTTGAGAGGCCTGCATTATTCCCCCCAAAATGTACTCTCCATCTACGGCAGCCAGATGTCTGTAGGGTATTACTACTCAAAAATCGTCTTTATCCCCATCATCTGACCCGAACCCATGGGACAGTCGCGTCCTGGCTTCACGTCCCTCACTGTTCTGAAGGGCAAACTCCACAATACGCTCAACTACGCGCCGCAGTCCGTGTTCAACACCGCTGCTATATATGGAGCGCTGGTCGACCCTGACTATGTACCGGTTTTCAGTCAGGGCTGGGGTGGGAGTGACGCTGCGCACCATCTCGAATGATATGCTACTCTCTACAGATTGAGGTGTTGCTAACAAGGTGGAGGGCACAGCTTGGGGTGGTATTGAATAGGAATAAGTGGGTACAGTTTTATTTGTAGCAGGAGCTACTGTAGTGGTTGTACTGTAAGACGTGGAGGGCTGGGGTTCTATTACTTTTTCAGAACTTACTGTGGGTCTAACGGCGAACGCACTCGCGGAGAATTTTACATGCTTTACATCTGGCGCGGAAGGTCTTTCAGCAATAGGAATGTTGTTATGCACCCGCTTTCTTCTTGAATTGACAAGTGGGGGTGCTATAATTGTCGTTTCTGTGGGTTCCGGAACGCTAGCGGGGGTGATGGTGCAGTCTGTATACTCAACAACAACACTACTATCGTCGCTATCATCAACTTCATCTGCAATATCCACAATGGGGACATGTTGCTGGTACAGTACCTCATTCTCGTCATCATTTACGATTCTTGGGGAGAAGAAAAACAAGACTGTAGAATATAAGGAGCATCACTTCAAATGTTATTATATTTTGTAAATGTTCCACTTAACCCTAGAATGCATAACCCGGATAAATATAACACCCGGCGGGCCTCAGAGGCCCGGGTTATGCATTCTAGGGTTAAGAGTGTGACGTGTTAGAGATTGATTCTGTAGAAAAATTCAGATTCACGAGCCCTTCTACATGCATTATATCCGGTCCTACAGGCTGTGGCAAAACCGTGTTTATGCTTAAAATCATTAAAGATAATGACGAACTGTCCTCAAATTTTGTGCATAAAGTTATATGGTGCTACTCGACATACCAAACCGTATTCAACGAGTACCAAGATATTTTGTCCCACAAAGGCGTTTATGATGTTAGTTCGATAAAGGGCGATGAGCACACAGTTATGGGAGATCAAAGAAGTATTGCCTAACGGTCTTCCAGTCAGCGGCCCCAAAGAATGATATGGTAGAATAACCTTCCAAAAATAACCAAACCCAGAATAAAATTCTGAAAACTTCCCCAGTACCCCTCCTTATAATTCAATTTAGTTTTCAGTCCTTAGTCCTGCAAGTATCATTGAGTTTCCCATTAATATTTTTACCTACTGTCTACTTCCGAAACTTTATCTCATTATATAATTATTTTATATATGTACTGTAATTATATACCATTGTTCGCCTATTTTTAATTGTCCCCTGATTTCGCATTTCTTAATTATGTTTACTGTCTGAAAATATTGTCCTTTGTAATATACCGACTAATGGACTTCTATTTCCTAAACGTTTGTACTGTCGTAAAGTATCAATTTATTTTTATTTGTTTTTATTTATGTTTATACTCCTATGTGGTTCCCATATTTACTTTGTACTTGTCGTTCTTTTGATTTAAGTTACTCCATAATGAACCTACTTTAAGATTCAATTGTCTTGTCATCTCTATCCTCTTTATAAATTACACCGCTCTACAATTACCTTGAAAAGTCACTATGCGGGAAGGTGGAAACGAACCCTGAGACGGAGAACGAGAAAACCAACCACTAACCGTAAAACACACCATATATTTTTTTTTTCCCAATTCAACAGTGGCGTCACGAAGTATTTCTTCCACGTAGTTCCATCTTGTACGGACAGGGGTAGGAGTATGGAGTTAACAACCACACAATATTGATTCATCCCACTTCTGACACCACTGAACAAATTTAATGTTATTTGATGGTTGGTTGGTAATGATGGTTGTGTCTTTCGTCGGTTTATTTCTGATACCGGGTTCGTCTCCATCTTCCTGCATTTTGACTAAGTCCGTAGAGCGGTGTAATTTATAAAGAAGATAGGAACGACAATTGAATCTTCTCAAAGTAGATTTATCATGGAGTAACTTAACTTAAAAGGACGACAAGTCGATCTAAAATGTAAGTCCATATTAACAAATTGCTAGAATGACAAGTCGATATTAAAGCAATTAATAGACAAGTCGAGGGAGTATTCTTCTTATAACAAGTCCCTCTCCATATCAAGTTCTTAGCCGAGTGCCTTCTCGACCCTTAAACTCTCATCAAGTTATAAGATAGATGATCTTTTATGGGTATAAAGGGTAAAGAGGATTACAAATATATGAAGGAATCAAATACGAGTATTTTAAAATTTTCACTTGTCTTTAAATTTTCTTCCATCTTTTAACATTTCTCCTTAAATATAAAAAAAAAAGGTTTCTCTTAAAACCCTCGTAGGGACCAGCCGGTCTGTTGTTGTTTGGTGTCCTTTGCATTCCTTTGATATTATTCGATTAGAAACATCTTTCTTGGGAAAACCCATAATTTTACTTAACATTGTAGAAGTAGTGGGTTTTCCCCATTTATTTAATATATACTGTGTGTGTGTGTATATATATATATATATATATATATACACCTTTGATTTTGCTTCCGCCCGAATTGTTCATTCTGACGAAGGTCAAGCTTTTCACTCCACCTTAGACCTACAGTTTAACGTGGAATCCGAACCACGCCCCATCAGCAGCACAGCGTCTTAACCGCTAGGCCACCTAGGGTACCCATTTATCTACCAACCACTTTCTTTATTGTGTGGAAGGATGAACAGCTGGTTTTTGCTGCGCGCCGGCTGCCGTCGGGTCTCGAACCCGGGGCCGATGGATTCGTAGTCATCGACGCTAACCACTACACCACTGAGGCACGCACATATAATATATATAATATATATTATATTATATATATATATGTGTGTGTGTGTGTGTGTGGTGTGTGTGTGTGAGGAAGACCGTCAGTCAAAACCATATTAACATATAATCCTTAAAAATTAGTTCATTAAGACCCCCCCTCTTTGAGAGACAATAAAAACAAGCAAATAAACCAGGATAAATAATCCGAAGACTATAATAAAACCGAAACTCTTCAGAAGGGATTGCCAGAACGCTTTGCGATCAAATTATGATTCTTGTCGGAAATACAGTTATTCTTCATAAAAAGAATATGACGTCACTTAAGCAATAATGGCTCTTCTTTTGCTACTGTAACGGCCTCCATTGAATCCACTCTTAACTTTAATGATTTCCTATATTTAGATCTCATATTAACTCGAGTGCTTCATTTGTTCGAATCAGTTTTCATCATAGACAAGAGTTTATCGATAAACTTTAATGTCACAGTAGATTTACCTCTTCACAGAACAAAGCCTGGTTGCACAGTTGAAGGATATACTGTATATATATATATATATATGTAATATATATATATATTTCTTTGTCTGCGCGTGTGTGTGTGTGTGTGTGTGTGTGTGTGTGTGTGTGTCGAAAATGAAAATGGTGGTGACTCAGTATATTGCTTCGTTACATCGACAACAGAAGTGTATATCGCTCACTGACAGGTTCTTCTCTCCCAACTTGAAGCCGATTTCCATCTGACTGAGTGGCTTCTAACAATTGCCTGCCTGCCCCTCGAATTTTTTCCGTCCTATTCGATGTGTTGAAAGAAAGAATCGCTTGGTGTTCGTGAAAAAGGTAAAAATGAGGCGTTATCCTTTTCACAGTTTATTTCACCAGGTAATGCACTTTACAAAAAAAAAAAATGGGTTAACAGGGCAGTGTTATAATGAAATTTGAATTGGTTCACTACACTTACTTGTTTGGAGGCTTTTTGCAAACAAACTCTCTCCAAAAGCACTCAGTGACCGACTTCCTTTGAGGCATGCCCGGCCAGTGTTGCCAACTCTAAAAATATTTTCGCACTAGTTTGACTGCCAAAACGCGCTAGAACGCGCTAAATTTAAAAAATAAGGCGCAAAAACAAGCACCAATTACAAAAAAACATTATCCTATTAAATATTTAGGCTCTTTAAGCCATTCATTTCTAAAGTGTTGAGTATATTTTTTGCTCATTGTCACAAAGGGGTTATAACATCACCAAATAAGATATACAAGCAATGCACCATCGATACCAGCTTTGGCAGAACTGAAAACTGAAAAACAAACCCTCAGCTACAAAAGATTCCAGTTGCCAGATGAATGATATTAAATCCTTCAAATTTTTATTAGTGAAGCAATGAAATTATACTTTATAATATATATATATGAAAGCAAACTAATGTATATTTTAAATTATTTGTATCTACTAAAAATAAACTAGAACGTACGTTTTCGAAGAGCTGCGGTTCGTTCGGAATTATGGCCGAACATGTTTTATACCTCAACGCAAGGTTTGGACAGACCCCTGGCAACCCTGCTCGTGACAGCGGCAGGAGGGCGGCAAATGTGTTTCCGTGGTCGTTGCTTGCAGATAGATTATAGATACGTCTTGAACCGTATAATAAAGCGCCGAATTTAGCGTTAAAAATGTTTAAAGCGCGCCAAAATAACGCGCCCGCGTAACTCGTTGCCTTTTCGCGCTGCCAAAACTAGAAACGCGATAGATTTAGCGCCAAACGCGCTAAGTTGGCAACACTGTGCAGCCCGGCACTCCCCACTCTGGGCGTCAGCTCTTCTGTTGCCACGTTTACAAGATATTATTAAAGTCGCAAAATTTTAGTCTAATGATGATGTTAGCAAATAAATTATAATTTTGTTTTAATGATTAACTCTTTTATGCGACTGATCTTAGTTGAAGGGAACATTCAAAATTTAGGCGTCATCCCTTTAAGTTTATAGATTTGGCACCGTTGGAGAGAGTCGTTACAAAAAAAAGTTGCCAGATGCAGTTATCAAGACAAATTTTAAAATATTAAAGATTAAAGGATCAATACCTTAATTTATAAACACAGAAAAATACCTTTAAATTTTTTAAATTTATTTCCTGTGGAAAACCATTTACCCCCCCCCCCATATATATATATATATTAATATGTATTTTTTTTTTAATTGGGGTTGTTTAACCTCCTTCGCAACATTTAAGGTCATATGACGGAGGGGACCTACAGCTTTACGTGGGATCCGAACCACGGGTCGCTACATAATCTCGGCGCAGAGGACGGTCTCCCATCCAACTACTACCCAGACCAAATGTCGCTTAACTTCGTTGATCTCCGGGAGGCGGTGTTACGACATCGGCCACGACGTAGCCCATATATATATATATATATATATATATATACAGGGTGTTTATAAAGTCCATCTATTTCAGTGAAAACGTAGCAAAAAGGGTAAAATTCAACAAGACTATAATAGGAGGCATACATTTGATGAATACTTAAGCATATGGTTCTACATGAGCACCATCAGTATCTCTACAGAGTTCGAATCTGTCAGCAGCATTGCGGAACACATTTTGGAGCATGACAGGGGTTATTTTTGTAACTGCTGTTACGATACGAGCACGTAAATGTCCCAGCATCATTCAGATAGCATTTTAAATACCGTCGTCTTTCAACAAGATTGGGGAACCTTGTCATTACGCAAACATTGCTCGGGAGTACCGAAATGAACGATTTCCAAATCGGTGGATCAGACGTGGAAGCAACAGGCCATGGGCGGTTCAATCTCCTGACCTAACGCCCTTGGATTTCTTTGCATGGGGCTTTATCAAATCAAACGTCTATCAAACGAGGGTTACAGATTTGCAAGATTTATGTACTCGTATTGTAACAGCAGTTACAAAAATAACTCCTGTCATTCTCCAAAATGTGTTCCGCAATGCTGCTGACAGATTTGAACTCTGTAGAGATACTGATGGTGCTCATGTATTATAGAATCATATGGTTAAGACTTCATTAAATGTATGCCTTCTATTATATTGTTATTGAATTTTTTACCCTTTTCTGTTACGTTTTCACTGAAATAGATAGGAACTTTATAAACACACTGTGTGTATATATATGTATATATCATAAATGCCCAAGTTAGTCAACATCTCTGTAAATTTTAAATTTTCGTCCGAACAGGTTATATATTTTATATTTTCCAATTTTTAATCACTTAAATAGGAGGGGAGGGGTCTATAAGAAAGTTTAGCAAAAGATTTTTTTTGCTGCATACATGATTATTTTTTTCAAATTTCAACCGCGTTAGGATTTTGATTGAAAAAATTCGAACTCAAATAAGTCGTGTTTTATGTTTCCTCATGATTTACACACCCTCTGATTTGTTTCAGATTAGGTTAACTCAAGTTAACCTAACCTAACCAAGTGTAAGCTAACCTCAAAACAGTAGGTTGTACAAGAAAATCCGACTTATTTACAAAGTTTAACTTAAGTGGTAAAACAGGTGGTTTACTATTGACGCTACATGGGTATTTAGTTAATTATATATATATATATATATTAGTTACGAGAGAAGTGTTCTTCGGGAATCTTATCCTCAATAGGAATACAAAGATAAGCGATACGACTCTCAACACATATTGGCCAAACGTTTCGGTCCACTCAAGGCCATCTTCAGTGACTAACTGAAAGCATCAAAACAAAAAAAATCAATAATATAACTAAAGAAACAAAAGTAAAAAAAAAATTTAAGATAAATATACTGTACATAGTTATAAAACCTAATACAATAAGCAAAATAGTTAAAATATAGCTTAAAACAAATTATCTGGATTGTAAGACAATAAAACAATGAAAGTCAAACCCATTAAAAATAAAACACCAGAATAAACTAAAATTTAAAAGGACTAACCTAGATGGTAAGAGTTGCAAATGACAACTGGAGAGAAAAGAAAGGAGTAAGAACCTAAATTAGTGCGTTAGTTGTGTTGAATAGGTGTTGGTTGGTTGATTATGAAATATGTAATTTTATCGAGGAAAAGCTGTCGTTTAATTCTGAATTTAATTTCCTGATAAAGATGGATTCTAAAATTTTGAGATCGAGTGAATTAGAAGCAGACGACAAAATCGTAAAGGAGTGGAAAGAGGGCAAGAAGTTCGATAAGAAAGAGCCAAATGCTTCGAAATCCTAAGTTTTAACTGCAGAGCAGTCTGCCCTACATAGCGACTTTGGCAGGTCGCACATGTGGCGACCCCGTCGTGGCCCCGCCTCAGGAGGCGCTGAGTGGACTTCGTGGGAGCAGCGCACCCTTGAGGCAGAAGCGCTTTAAGGTAAATTTAAGGTAAGGTAAATGTATATGGATAAATTACAAAGGATCTCAAAAGTACGGGGAGGTGATCTTTATGGCGAAAAAAAGGATTGCAGTGAATTAGGATTAGAATTAATAATTATGAAATCGCATTGAGGGAAGTGTCTGTCCAAAATAGAGTGGACATCTTTATTAAGTTGAAAAGTTAGTTGGTCTAACAAAGGAAGCTTAAGATAAACCTGTTTCGAAACCGTGGACTGAATTATTTTAGGCGTATATAGGTTATTTAAAAATTTTGAAATTAATGTTTCAATAGTTAAAGTGCAATAAAAATTATAGTTAAAAAATCTCTTAAGATACTGAATTTCTAAGTTAAATGAAGCCCAACTTGAACAGAGGTGATAGGCTCTAAAAATACGACTTTTAATACTAGCTAGTTTAAAACTAAGTGGGATATTACTGAAAAAATGAGTACTGAGTTGGGTGGTAGTTGGTTTTCTGTATACTTGTGTTGAGAAGCCGTACTATGTATATTTACGGTAACATCAAGAAACGAAATTTTATTGTGTTCTTCTACTTCCATAGAGAATTTAATATTAGGATGCTTAGTATTAATGTAATTTAAAAACAAAGGGGCATGATCTTTTGCTTAAAAATGACAAACAATCGTCTACATAACGCAGGGGTCACCAACCTGGGCGGTAGCGCCCACTAGTGGGCTCACATTGAAGGTAATTAAACATGTATTTCATTATTTATTTTATCGATTATGTCGATTTATTATTTTTGATCTAAGGTGGGCGATAAGCTTTTTTAATTTTCAAAAAATCGTAAAAGTGGGCGGTGAACAAAAAAAAGGTTGGTGACCCCTGACATAACGTTTAAATAAAATAGGTTTAAAGTCAGGTGGACAACCCCTCAGCCACTTTTCCTCGTGAAAGCAAAGAAAACTATTAGCAAAAGACGGACGAAGGGGAGAACCCATTGCATTCCCTCGTGCTAGTGGAAAAGTTCTTTATTAAAAAAGAAAATGGTATCCTGGACTGATAACTTTAAAAGTTTTGAAAATAATTGTTTGCTTAATCCCAAAATGTCATTAGTGGAGCCAAACAAAGAAGTTATAATAATATCACAAGTTTCTAATACAGATACATTGGTAAACAAAGACTGAACATCAAAGGAAGTAATGAAACAATCCTTAAATTTCAACTTGGTGACACAATCAACAAACTCAAAAGAATCTCGCAAAGTGAAATGATTACGTGTGAGAGGGTCAATGATTGGGACCAAAAATTTTGCGAGGTTATAACTTGGAGTATTCATGGCTGCAAGAATGGGGCGAAGCGGAACTCCAGGTTTATGGGTCTTAGGTAGACCATAAACAACCCCTGGGTTAGTACCTGAAGCAAAAAGCTTATCGTAATGGTTGATTAAAAGCCCACGACTTTTGAGACAGCATAAAAAGTTGTTGATTCTGTCCTCCAGCTTCACAATATATTTAAATGGATCAGTCTGCAGTTTCAAAAACTTAGTAGAATCAGAAAGTAAATTATACATTTTATTTAAATAGTCTTGTTTGTCTAAGACAACAACACCTTTACCCTTATCAGGCTTACAAATAATTACATTCTTATCCCTCCACAAGGGATATATGCGCCTCGATGGTGTAGTGGTTAGCGTCGCTGACTACGAATCCATCGGCCCCGGGATCGAGATCCGGTTACGACAGGCGGTGCGCAGCAAAACCCAGCTGTTCATCCTTCCACACAATAAAAAAATTGATTGTAGATAAATGGGTACCCTGGGTAGCATAGTGGTTAAGACGCTGGCCTGCTGGTGGGGCGTGGTTCGGATTCCACGTTAAACTGTAGGTCTAAAGTGGAGTGACAAACTTAACCTTCGTCAGAATGAACAATTCGGGGGAAAGCAAAACCAACCAACCAACCAACCAAGGTTACATATTACTGGTTTATATAATGAATACGAACTGTAATATACACAACAGATTTAAATTACATTTCCCTTGTTTCATTATCTCTGAATTTAACTTTCACATAAAACTTTACAATGAAAATTATTTAACCTTTTATACATAAAAATCAAAGCAAGAAAGCTTTACACCGCCAAATAAGAATTAGGAATTCTATATAATTAAATACTGAGAAAAAGCTTTTGGTAATATCTATTGTTATTTATTTTCTCCGCGGTTCCCATCCTCCTTTCAAATAGAAAGACAAAAAAAAAAAAAAAAATTTCACACAATTTGAATCTAAAATTCAATTCTCATGAAGCAGTTGGAGTTATAAATTCATTAGAAACTATTTTCATTTTTCTCTTAAAACAAAAGCGAAAAATCCTCCACTTTTTTATCACCTTAAAAATCGACATAGGTAGTACAAACATTTTTAATGAGAATTTTACAACCTTAATAATATTTGTGAGAAAACAAAGTTTCACAACAGGACCTTTTGAATCGACTGTACTCTAGTATGAAAGGCATATGTTTTTTATGATATATTAAAACTTCCAAATTATTAAATGTTTTTCTTCGTTATTAGAAAAGAATCAATGAATGAATAAATTGATAAGTAATAAATAAATGTTAACCCCCTCCGCCTATGGCCTTGGGCGGTTCGAGGTTGTTGACGGGGGGGGTTCTGGTTAGGTTGCAGCAACGGATTTCTCACTCTGGGGTAGTTGGTACTATGGAGATAATCGCAGTAGTTCCTTTTATACTACACTCCGATTTCTTCTTGTCGGGGATCGGAGGATTCTGTGAAACATGCTAAATTATCTAATGGTTCCCCGATTCTTCTTCTAACGTATCGGAAAATTATTCTTTTTCTATTTTAAGACTAAGTTCTCTGAAGAAAGCAGGGCTCAAAGGAGAAGACAAATATTCTCTTACTGTAGTTTACTGTTTCTAAAATGTTACAGGTAATGCTTCAGCCTCTAGGTCAGATCAGAATAATCAGAATGAAAATTTGAAAAATTATATGAGTTTATAGCCACAAATTTTGGTGACATCATTATTATTTAATGTTGACCTGTTTTTTATTTATTTTCAAAGGCTGAATTTTTTTTCAAAATATTTGAAGACAAAGGTAAATTTTTTGGCTGTAACAGTGTCTAGACTCTAGACAAGTAAGCAAGATATTTGAAGACGAAGTCATATTCTTCTTTTAAACAGCATATTGACACATCTGATGTTATCATGATTTGCCGAGTTAACTAAAAATGGAAATTGAAATATGCATTTTATTATGGATTAAAATTAAACATGCATATGAGCCAAAATTAAATACTTAAAATTTAAAATTAAGTGGTAAGCAAGACATGACTTCATCTTTTACAACTAAGAGAGAATATATAAAGAAAATGAATATTGCAGAATTTAACACGATTACATGATTAAGCTAAATCTAAAAAATTATTAAGTAATTTAAGAAAGAAATAATTCATCAATTATTTTGCAAAAATAAAATAGAAAGGAAATAAAAAAAAAATTCCAAACCTTGCGTTTCATATACAGTCAGAGTGTCATGCGAGTTTGGAATTTATATGCAAAAATGAATATAAGAATTATTCATTATTCATTTTAAGAAAAATGAGTATAAGAATTATTCATTATTCACTTTTACATAAATAAATAAAATAAAGAATATTTAATGTATTTATAATTTTGATTAGGAAATATTTAAAGCAGTAAAAGTACTTTTAATAAAAGCTCGAATCTGTCCCTGCAATTCCCCCCCAAAAAGAAATAACGTAAAAATAGTTGCAAATATATTTATTTCTGCATTAAGCCTTTCTCTCTCTCTCTCTCTCTCTCTCTCTCTCTCTCTCTCTCCATTTAGTTAAAAAGAAAAGAGTGAAATATTTCTTTTTATTCTGTTTACTTAGACTGAATATCAAATTTAGCATCTGGTCCGTGTATTTCCCGCATTATTTTTTTCAAATATCTGTGCACCAATGTAGTTTCCCCTCGTCAAGTGCATTCGGAATATGAAAGGGGGAACTAATTACATTATAAATGTGGACCTCTTGTATGACAAATCTATGAAAGGATTTATTAGCATTTTAACTATGTGCGTTTGTTGTTTGTAAATTTTCGCTCAGTATGATGTAAAACCTAATTTGAAAAAGGGTTCGGTATATATATATATATATATATATATATATATATATATATATATATATATATATATATGTGTGTGTGTGTGTGTGTGTGTGTGTGTGTGTGCGTATTGTGTCCCCCAAAATGTGGCCAGTTTTTGCATTAGTCCAACAAAACCACAAATTCAAGGATAATTAAATGAAACAAATCTTATGGAAATGAAATGAAAGGTAGTTTATTTAAATCGGACGAGTAGAGTCTCGCTAAAAATTAAACTTGAAAAAAAAAGTTGTTAAACAATGATGTTGACAAAAAAGGTAATTTTAGAGACTTATATGAACATTAAAGAAGTTTACATTAAACAAAAACAAATTGAATAAAACATTAAGGCAGCAAGTGTTCAATGTGTCCTTCATTATTAACAGGTCAACAAAAAAACTTTTTTTTTTCGTTGCGAAGGAAATTCGTACGAATTAGGGTATTTTGGGGTTGCTGAATTCCAAAATGAAAGTAGTTTTTCCGATTTGGCTCTAGTTCTTGAGATAATGAATGCCCTCAATTAATAGGAAACGTAACCATAACGCGTGCATATGGGAAACTACTGGAACATTCTAGATGGTGACACCGAATAAAATGCCATTATGTATTTCATGTGTTTACTTTTGTATGATTTGAGACAATTTCCAATGCGATTTGTAAGTAGGCTCCGCCTGAACATTAAATTTTTTGCTTTTTACGTGTTTCAATGGGGTACCAATTATCTCATAAATTAGAGCCAATCTAGCAAAACCGATGTCATATTCGGAATCAGCACCACAAAGTTACCACAAAATCACTCTAATATGATTGGCAATAAAATGAGTGTTGACCAGTGTCATCAGTGATCAGTTGTAGGCTTGTGTGCCACTGGCAAAACTGCTGGAGAAATGGTGTTTTGATCGAGCTCATTCCATGCTGGTAAAAAGCTCTTTCAGATATCAAATATTTTGTCTGTAAACTTTGTCAGCTAAATGTCCCCATATGAAATAGTCAACTGGATTTAAATCGTACTATTTAGTGGCCAATCTTCTGGCGCGATGAAGTAGAGACATTGTTCTTGCAATTATGCATTGGTGTGCCGGGATCATTGTGATGGACCGCCGTCTTGCTGAAAAACATTGTCAACTTTATATTGACAAATATAAATTTGTAGAAAAATTACACATCCGATTTAAAAAAGTAACTACAGTAGTATGATGGCATTTGGTTAGAGGAATTTGGGGTGCTTTGAATCCTGCCCCTGGAGGGGACCCCTAGAGGCATTCGCCTCCGTTAAAAGAGGCCCTCTTCCTTAAGTTCCTTACCCATTTATGGGGTCTCACCGTCCTTAATGAAGGCCATTTGTCCCTTGAGGGCCCCTGGCGCAGGAACGATCTTCTCTCTGCTTGATAAGGAATTCTTGTCATCTTCGTTAGTCATTATCTTTAAGGCATCTGCTCTGGCGACATCGAAAATATCTTCAAGATCAGCATTGAATACTGCCACATTCATCTGTATGCTTTCTGAGGATGACTTCCTATTTTTCTTTAGAGCGTAATATTGTTCGAATAGTTTTCTGAATTTCCTCTCAGCATTGTCCGATCTTTGAGTTGGAATCCTTGCTTTATCCCAGAAATAAAGAACAGCAGAGACAGTCTCTTTCAAACTTGCAGTGACTGTTCGTTTTTCCTCGATGTGATGAAATAAGAACTTGCTTAACACTTCACGCTTTGAAGGTAATCGCAAGGTTAGAAGATCTTTTGTAGGTTTTCCAATGAGTCAGGTACTGGCAGAACTTTGGGTCGGCCGTTTGGCGTCCACCATGTCGATCAGTGACTGTAACAAACAGAAAACAAATCAATATTTTAATAACATACATTTATAACTAAGTATGTAATAAATAACTTATAATTTATCAGTCTCTTTCCTACAATGGGGTATGTAAATGAAAAGAAAAGAACCTAATCTAAAATCGCATATTTTAAACGTGGCTCCCTCCATTCATATGTATATTTTATTGTATATTTTACATAATAAGACTATATTATATATGGATATGCTATATATTTTATACATATGTAATTATATGCAAAGAATATTTAATATATACATTAATTTATAGTTTCTATACATTTCAGTACATATGCATGTAGCAACTTGTAGCTCCTAAATATTCTAAAATAATTCATAATATGAATAGTCAACATTTATATATGCATATTATATATTTAATGAGATTTTTACTTACCAAAAATATACGAAGTTTATTTCTGTTTCATCAGGAAATCAATGTTTCACCCACATCATACAGATGCCTACTACTACCACTGCATTAATAGGGCGGGTCATACTATGCATTTTTTTTAAATCAATGGAGAGGGGTGTTCAATGACATATTTTGGTGTATAGAACACAATTCTGAAGAAAATATTTAATTCTGATAACCCTAACCTACATCATTTTGCAGTTGATTATTATTAAATTGTTGATTATTTTACTATTGTAGTTACCCCAGAATATGTCTTCTCACGTTTTCTATCATGGCTGCTCACGTTCTCTCTCATAGAGCATTGTTCTAACTAATTCATATAACACTATAATGTAATTCATATAATAATAATATAATATTTAAATACTCAAATAAAAAGGTGTGCCACTCCACTTAATTGTAATTATCATACAGTTTGGTATATGAAATATTTTGACGTTTTCTGGCGCGCATAAGGCCATTTTCTGAGCCACCTTTCTCAGAGGCTAGAATGTAACGTTTCAGAACATTCTAAAACGTTTTGCGAATATTTGAAGTGACTCATGATTTATGAAGCTATTTTACCACCTCGGCTTGCAAAGATCAAGGAAGAACACTATAGTGTTGTTAGTGAGCCTGGCAGCTACTATCTGTTCCACTTTACCCCAGAGAAAGCAACTAAAGAGGAGTCACATGCGGAGAAGATTGCTAAGGTCCTGTTTGCCTGGCTGAAAGAGAGGGGTTATGATAAGACCTTGTTGGCCATTGGAGGAGACTCAACAAATGTCAACACTGGTGTGAAAGCTGGAGTAATGCGGAAGCTGGAGCTGCACCTGGGGAGAAAGCTGGTCCGGTTGGTGTGCAACCTGCACACTGTTGAACTTCCCCTGCGCCATCTCATTGTTGACCTTGATGGCCCTACTCTGTCAGACAAAAAATTATCCGGGCCAATAGGAAAGCTCCTTGATTCTGCTACAGACTTTGATATCAATCCAAACTTCACCCGAATCTCTGTTGGCCCTCTACTGATCAAGCTCCTGACAAGGTCATTCAAGATCTCTCAACTGATCAATACTATGGCTATAAAATTGTCTGTGCGTCAGGGATGGAGTACTTCCTGCAGGGCTGGCTCTGTTAGAGATAGGACCAGTAAACCACAGCCGCTGGCTCACCACAGCGAACAGACTTCTCAGGCTCTGGGTGTCAAAGCACGGACTTAAAGGAAAGAACCTGAAGATTCTGCAATTCATTGTGGAATTCATCATTGGAGTGTATTACCCATGTTGGTTCAACGTGAAGGTCAAGCACTCCTGGATCGAAGGGCCTAGGCACATCCTCTTTCAGCTGGACTGCCTCAAGTCCAAGAGAAAGGAGGTGCTGGATATTGTGATGTCAACTGTGAGAAGATCTGCTTGGTATGCCCACAGTGAAGTCATCCTCCAAACACTACTCTGCTCTGAGGATCAGAAGGAGAGGATTGAAGGGGTGGAGAGAATCCTGGCCATCAGGGGAGAGGGGGACCCGGACACTCAGCTGGGAGACTCCTCTGTTAGGAGCAGAAGGACACCTGACATCAATTGTGATGCTTCCAGCATCGGTGACTTGATCAGCTGGTCAGAAGGTGTGTCAGAGCCACCTCTCACCTGCTCTCTAAGCACCTCAGAGGTGAAAAACTTCATCAACACCCCCATGGAGGTGCGCAACTGGCCTTGCCACACACAAAGCATTGAGAGGGTTGTTAAAATGGTGACTGAGGCTTCTGCTAAGTACTTCTCACAGGAAAAGAGGGATGGAGGGATCAGGGCTCAGGAGACCAGCAGGAAGCTGATGTCCAAGTCTGAGTCAAAGCAGGATTTGTGCAACCTGGCAAAGTTCAAGATGTCAGGAGAATGATCTTTGTAATTATATCTAGTGATATACATGCAGTTCACCTATTAATAAATATATGTAAAGTTGATTTGGCCTTGTCAATATAAATGATTTACCTTATATCTTTTAATATATTATAAAGGGGTTCAAAAGGGTAAAATTGGCAATTTAGAAATACAAAATGAAGTAGGTTAGAGTTATCCTATCCAAAAAAGAAGCTCATATTTGAATTCCCCATGTGAAACACATAATTTAGACACCTTGATAGTAGGATTTCCTTCAGATTCATGTTGTCACCTGAGTACGACCCGCCCTACTGCATTAAGATGCCCCACATTTTCAGCCTTTGCTTGTCAAAATCTGCAAACTCAGGGTGAATCAAGTCACTGCTTGATTCAAGCTCACTCAACCCAAGATGAATTAATATGTGGGTTTTGTACATGTATAATTTTGTATATTGTGTATCCTTTGCAGCTATCGCTCGTAACCTATATATATATATATATATATATATATATATATATATATACACACACATACTCGCACATATGCACACATACTTACACACATACACAGGGAATTACCCAAACCAATATAATTCTAGTATGAAAAATGTTCAATTTGTAGCGACCTCTAAATCTGTTCAAATTTGCTCAAATTTTGTGTAAGTCTTGCTACTGCATAGAGTAAACAAGAGCAGCCTTGAGGAGATTAATATTTTACAGTTTGAAGTTTTACCATACTATCTTGGCCACCCTAATGTGTGTGTGTGTGTGTATATATATATGTGTGTGTGTGTGTGTGTATATATATATATATTAAAGCGTGTAAATGAGTAAAAACACATTCCTAAATGTATTACAATAATTAAACATGTGCTGAAGGTACTTGGTATGGCGTACTTACTCATAAGTAATGCATAGAAATATCAAACCTATGATTTTATTTCAGGGGCGGCTGTAGCCCCCGTAGCCCCCCCCCTGTCTACGTCCCTGTATGTTACACAGAACATGCATGGAACAAGGGCTTCCATCATGAAAAAGAAAAACTATAGTAAAGGATGTTTATAAATTCCCTATCTATTTCAGTGAAAACGTAGCAAAAAGAGTAAAATTCAATAACAATATAATAGAAGGTATACATTTAATGAATACTTAAGCATATGATTCTACATGAGCACCATCAGTATCTCTATAGAGTTCGAATCTGTCAGCAGCATTGCGGAACACATTTTGGAGCATGACAGGGGTTATTTTTGTAACTGCTGTTACGATACGAGTACGTAAATGTCCCAGCTTCATTCAGATGGAATTTTAAACACTGTCGTCTTTCAAGAAGATGGGGCACCTTGTCATTACGCAAACATTGTTTGGGAGTACCGAAATGAACGATTTCCAAATTGGTGGATCGGACGTGGAGTCAACAGGCCCTGGGCGGCTCGACTCCTGACCTAACGCCCTTGGATTTCTTTGCATGGGGCTTTATCAAATCAAACGTATATCAAACGAGGGTTACAGATCTGCAAGATTTACGTGTTCATATCGTAACTGCAGTTACAAAAATAACCCCTATCATGCTCCAAAATGTATTCCGCAATGCTGCTGACAGATTTGAACTCTTAGAATACTGATGGTGCTCATGTATTATAGAATCATATGCTTAAGTCTTCATTAAATGTATGCCTTCTATTATATTTTTATTGAATTTTTTACCCTTTTTTGCTACGTTTTCACTGAAATAGATAGGAACTTTATAAACACCCTGTTATATATATATATATATATATATATATATTAGTCATAAATGCCCAAGTTAGTCAACATCTCTGTAAATTTTAAATTTTCGTCCGTGACCATGTTTTACTCGTCGTTGAACAGGTTATATATTTTATATTTTCCAATTTTTAATCACTTAAATAGGAGGGGAGGGGTCTATAAGAAAGTTTAGCGAAGAATTTTTTTTCCGCATACATGATTATTTTTTTAGATTTCAACCGCGTTAGGATTTTGATTGAAAAAATTCGAACTCAAATAAGTCGTGTTTTATGTTTCCTCATGATTTACACACCCTCTGATTTGTTTCAGATTAGGTTAACTCAAGTTAACCTAACCTAACCAAGTGTAAGCTAACCTCAAAACAGTAGGTTGTACAAGAAAATCCGACTTATTTACAAAGTTTAACTTAAGTGGTAAAACAGGTGGTTTACTATTGACGCTACTTGGGTATTTAGTTAATTATATATATATATATATTGACGATAGAAGTGTTCTTCGGGAATCTTATCCTCAATAGGAATACAAAGAGATACGACTCTCAACACATATTGGCCAAACGTTTCGGTCCACTCAGGGCCATCTTCAGTGACTAACTGAAAGCATCAAAACAAACAAAAATCAATAATATAACTAAAGAAACAAAAGTAAAAAAAAAATTTAAGATAAATATACTGTACATAGTTATAAAACCTAATACAATAAGCAAAATAGTTAAAATATAGCTTAAAACAAATTATCTGCATTGTAAGACAATAAAACAATGAAAGTCAAACCCATTAAAAATAAAACACCAGAATAAACTAAAATTTAAAAGGACTAACCTAGATGGTAAGAGTTGCAAATGACAACTGGAGAGAAAGGAAAGGAGTAAGAACCTAAATTAGTGCGTTAGTTGTGTTGAATAGGTGTTGGTTGGTTGATTATGAAATATGTAATTTTATCGAGGAAAAGCTGTCGTTTAATTCTGAATTTAATTTCCTGATAAAGATGGATTCTAAAATTTTGAGATCGAGTGAATTAGAAGCAGACGACAAAATCGTAAAGGAGTGGAAAGAGGGCAAGAAGTTCGATAAGAAAGATCCAAATGCTTCGAAATCCTAAGTTTTAACTGCAGAGCAGTCTGCCCTACATAGCGACTTTGGCAGGTCGCACATGTATATGGATAAATTACAAAGGATCTCAAAAGTACGGGGAGGTGATCTTTATGGCGAAAAAAAGGATTGCAGTGAATTAATTAAGATTAGAATTAATAATTATGAAATCGCATTAAGGGAAGTGTCTGTCCAAAATAGAGTGGACATCTTTATTAAGTTGAAAAGTTAGTTGGTCTAACAAAGGAAGCTTAAGATAAACTGTTTCGAAACCGTGGACTGAATTATTTTAGGCGTATATAGGTTATTTAAAAATTTTGAAATTAATGTTTCAATAGTTAAAGTGCAATAAAAATTATAGTTAAAAAATCTCTTAAGATACTGAATTTCTAAGTTAAATGAAGCCCAACTTGAACAGAGGTGATAGGCTCTAAAAATACGACTTTTAATACTAGCTAGTTTAAAACTAAGTGGGATATTACTGAAAAAATGAGTACTGAGTTGGGTGGTAGTTGGTTTTCTGTATACTTGTGTTGAGAAGCCGTACTATGTATATTTACGGTAACATCAAGAAATGAAATTTTATTGTGTTCTTCTACTTCCATAGAGAATTTAATATTAGGATGCTTAGTATTAATGTAATTTAAAAACAAAAGGGCATGATCTTTATGCTTAAAAATGACAAACAATCGTCTACATAACGCAGGGGTCACCAACCTGGGCGGTAGCGCCCACTAGTGGACTCACATTGAAGGTAATTAAACATGTATTTCATTATTTATTTTATCGATTATGTCGATTTATTGTTTTTGATCTAAGGTGGGCGATAAGCTTTTTTAATTTTCAAAAAATCGTAAAAGTGGGCGGTGAACAAAAAAAAGGTTGGTGACCCCTGACATAACGTTTAAATAAAATAGGTTTAAAGTCAGGCGGACAACCCCTCAGCCACTTTTCCTCGTGAAAGCAAAGAAAACTATTAGCAAAAGACGGACGAAGGGGAGAACCATTGCATTCCCTCGTGCTAGTGGAAAAGTTCTTTATTAAAAAAGAAAATGGTATCCTGGACTGATAACTTTAAAAGTTTTGAAAATAATTGTTTGCTTAATCCCAAAATGTCATTAGTGGAGCCAAACAAAGAAGTTATAATAATATCACAAGTTTCTAATACAGATACATTGGTAAACAAAGACTGAACATCAAAGGAAGTAATGAAACAATCCTTAAATTTCAACTTGGTGACACAATCAACAAACTCAAAAGAATCTCGCAAAGTGAAATGATTACGTGTGAGAGGGTCAATGATTGGGACCAAAAATTTTGCGAGGTTATAACTTGGAGTATTCATGGCTGCAAGAATGGGGCGAAGCGGAACTCCAGGTTTATGGGTCTTAGGTAGACCATAAACAACCCCTGGGTTAGTACCTGAAGCAAAAAGCTTATCGTAATGGTTGATTAAAAGCCCACGACTTTTGAGAGAGCATAAAAAGTTGTTGATTCTGTCCTCCAGCTTCACAATATATTTAAATGGATCAGTCTGCAGTTTCAAAAACTTAGTAGAATCAGAAAGTAAATTATACATTTTATTTAAATAGTCTTGTTTGTCTAAGACAACAACACCTTTACCCTTATCAGGCTTACAAATAATTACATTCTTATCCCTCCACAAGGGATATATGCGCCTCGATGGTGTAGTGGTTAGCGTCGCTGACTACGAATCCATCGGCCCCGGGATCGAGATCCGGTTACGACAGGCGGTGCGCAGCAAAACCCAGCTGTTCATCCTTCCACACAATAAAAAAATTGATTGTAGATAAATGGGTACCCTGGGTAGCATAGTGGTTAAGACGCTGGCCTGCTGGTGGGGCGTGGTTCGGATTCCACGTTAAACTGTAGGTCTAAAGTGGAGTGACAAACTTAACCTTCGTCAGAATGAACAATTCGGGGGAAAGCAAAACCAACCAACCAACCAACCAAGGTTACATATTACTGGTTTATATAATGAATACGAACTGTAATATACACAACAGATTTAAATTACATTTCCCTTGTTTCATTATCTCTGAATTTAACTTTCACATAAAACTTTACAATGAAAATTATTTAACCTTTTATACATAAAAATCAAAGCAAGAAAGCTTTACACCGCCAAATAAGAATTAGGAATTCTATATAATTAAATACTGAGAAAAAGCTTTTGGTAATATCTATTGTTATTTATTTTCTCCGCGGTTCCCATCCTCCTTTCAAATAGAAAGACAAAAAAAAAAAAAAAAAATTTCACACAATTTGAATCTAAAATTCAATTCTCATGAAGCAGTTGGAGTTATAAATTCATTAGAAACTATTTTCATTTTTCTCTTAAAACAAAAGCGAAAAATCCTCCACTTTTTTATCACCTTAAAAATCGACATAGGTAGTACAAACATTTTTAATGAGAATTTTACAACCTTAATAATATTTGTGAGAAAACAAAGTTTCACAACAGGACCTTTTGAATCGACTGTACTCTAGTATGAAAGGCATATGTTTTTTATGATATATTAAAACTTCCAAATTATTAAATGTTTTTCTTCGTTATTAGAAAAGAATCAATGAATGAATAAATTGATAAGTAATAAATAAATGTTAACCCCCTCCGCCTATGGCCTTGGGCGGTTCGAGGTTGTTGACGGGGGGGGGGGGTTCTGGTTAGGTTGCAGCAACGGATTTCTCACTCTGGGGTAGTTGGTACTATGGAGATAATCGCAGTAGTTCCTTTTATACTACACTCCGATTTCTTCTTGTCGGGGATCGGAGGATTCAGTGAAACATGCTAAATTATCTAATGGTTCCCCGATTCTTCTTCTAACGTATCGGAAAATTATTCTTTTTCTATTTTAAGACTAAGTTCTCTGAAGAAAGCAGGGCTCAAAGGAGAAGACAAAGATATTCTCTTACTGTAGTTTACTGTTTCTAAAATGTTACAGGTAATGCTTCAGCCTCTAGGTCAGATCAGAATAATCAGAATGAAAATTTGAAAAATTATATGAGTTTATAGCCACAAATTTTGGTGACATCATTATTATTTAATGTTGACCTGTTTTTTATTTATTTTCAAAAGGCTGAATTTTTTTTCAAAATATTTGAAGACAAAGGTAAATTTTTTGGCTGTAACAGTGTCTAGACTCTAGACAAGTAAGCAAGATATTTGAAGACGAAGTCATATTCTTCTTTTAAACAGCATATTGACACATCTGATGTTATCATGATTTGCCGAGTTAACTAAAAATGGAAATTGAAATATGCATTTTATTATGGATTAAAATTAAACATGCATATGAGCCAAAATTAAATACTTAAAATTTAAAATTAAGTGGTAAGCAAGACATGACTTCATCTTTTACAACTAAGAGAGAATATATAAAGAAAATGAATATTGCAGAATTTAACACGATTACATGATTAAGCTAAATCTAAAAAATTATTAAGTAATTTAAGAAAGAAATAATTCATCAATTATTTTGCAAAAATAAAATAGAAAGGAAATAAAAAAAAAATTCCAAACCTTGCGCTTCATATACAGTCAGAGTGTCATGCGAGTTTGGACTTTATATGCAAAAATGAATATAACAATTATTCATTATTCATTTTAAGAAAAATGAGTATAAGAATTATTCATTATTCACTTTTACATAAATAAATAAAATAAGAATATTTAATGTATTTATAATTTTGATTAGGAAATATTTAAAGCAGTAAAAGTACTTTTAATAAAAGCTCGAATCTGTCCCTGCAATTCCCCCCCAAAAAGAAATAACGTAAAAATAGTTGCAAATATATTTATTTCTGCATTAAGCCTCTCTCTCTCTCTTCTCTCTCTCTCTCTCTCTCTCTCTCTCTCTAGTTTAAAAAGAAAAGAGTGAAATATTTCTTTTTATTCTGTTTATTTAGACTGAATATCAAATTTAGCATCTGGTCCGTGTATATTCCCGCATTATTTTTTTCAAATATCTGTGCACCAATGTAGTTTCCCCTCGTCAAGTGCATTCGGAATATGAAAGGGGGAACTAATTACATTATAAATGTGGACCTCTTGTATGACAAATCTATGAAAGGATTTATTAGCATTTTTAACTATGTGCGTTTGTTGTTTGTAAATTTTCGCTCAGTATGATGTAAAACCTAATTTGAAAAAGGGTTCGGTTATTTATATATATATATATATATATATATATATATATATATATATATATAGTGTGTGTGTGTGTGTGTGTGTGTGTGTGTGTGCGTATTGTGTCCCCCAAAATGTGGCCAGTTTTTGCATTAGTCCAACAAAACCACAAATTCAAGGATAATTAAATGAAACAAATCTTATGGAAATGAAATGAAAGGTAGTTTATTTAAATCGGACGAGTAGAGTCTCGCTAAAAATTAAACTTGAAAAAAAAAGTTGTTAAACAATGATGTTGACAAAAAAGGTAATTTTAGAGACTTATATGAACATTAAAGAAGTTTACATTAAACAAAAACAAATTGAATAAAACATTAAGGCAGCAAGTGTTCAATGTGTCCTTCATTATTACACAGGTCAACAAAAAAACTTTTTTTTTTCGTTGCGAAGGAAATTCGTACGAATTTAGGGTATTTTGGGGTTGCTGAATTCCAAAATGAAAGTAGTTTTTCCGATTTGGCTCTAGTTCTTGAGATAATGAATGCCCTCAATTAATAGGAAACGTAACCATAACGCGTGCATATGGGAAACTACTGGAACATTCTAGATGGTGACACCGAATAAAATGCCATTATGTATTTCATGTGTTTACTTTTGTATGATTTGAGACAATTTCAATGCGATTTGTAAGTAGGCTCCGCCTGAACATTAAATTTTTTGCATTTTTACGTGTTTCAATGGGGTACCAATTATCTCATAAATTAGAGCCAATCTAGCAAAACCGATGTCATATTCGGAATCAGCACCACAAAGTTACCCAAAATCACTCTAATATGATTGGCAATAAAATGAGTGTTGACCAGTGTCATCAGTGATCAGTTGTAGGCTTGTGTGCCACTGGCAAACTGCTGGAAAAATGGTGTTTTGATCGAGCTCATTCCATGCTGGTAAAAAGCTCTTTCAGATATCAAATATTTTGTCTGTAAACTTTGTCAGCTAAATGTCCCCATATGAAATAGTCAACTGGATTTAAATCGTACTATTTAGTGGCCAATCTTCTGGCGCGATGAAGTAGAGACATTGTTCTTGCAATTATGCATTGGTGTGCCGGGATCATTGTGATGGACCGCCGTCTTGCTGAAAAACATTGTCAACTTTATATTGACAAATATAAATTTGTAGAAAAATTACACATCCGATTTAAATAAAGTAACTACAGTAGTATGATGGCATTTGGTTAGAGGAATTTGGGGTGCTTTGAATCCTGCCCCTGGAGGGGACCCCTAGAGGCATTCGCCTCCGTTAAAAGAGGCCCTCCTTCCTTAAGTTCCTTACCCATTTATGGGGTCTCACCGTCCTTAATGAAGGCCATTTGTCCCTTGAGGGCCCCTGGCGCAGGAACGATCTTCTCTCTGCTTGATAAGGAATTCTTTGTCATCTTCGTTAGTCATTATCTTTAAGGCATCTGCTCTGGCGACATCGAAAATATCTTCAAGATCAGCATTGAATACTGCCACATTCATTTGTATGCTTTCTGAGGATGACTTCCTATTTTTCTTTAGAGCGCAATATTGTTCGAATAGTTTTCTCAATTTCCTCTCAGCATTGTCCGATCTTTGAGTTGGAATCCTTGCTTTATCCCAGAAATAAAGAACAGCAGAGACAGTCTCTTTCAAACTTGCAGTGACTGTTCGTTTTTCCTCGATGTGATGAAATAAGAACTTGCTTAACACTTCACGCTTTGAAGGTAATCGCAAGGTTAGAAGATCTTTTGTAGGTTTTCCAATGAGTCAGGTACTGGCAGAACTTTGGGTCGGCCGTTTGGCGTCCACCATGTCGATCAGTGACTGTAACAAACAGAAAACAAATCAATATTTTAATAACATACATTTATAACTACAGTATGTAATAAATAACTTATAATTTATCAGTCTCTTTCCTACAATGGGGTATGTAAATGAAAAGAAAAGAACCTAATCTAAAATCGCATATTTTAAACATGGCTCCCTCCATTCATATGTATATTTATTGTATATTTTACATAATAAGACTATATTATATATGGATATGCTATATATATTTTATACATATGTAATTATATGCAAAGAATATTTAATATATACATTAATTTATAGTTTCTATACATTTCAGTACATATGCATGTAGCAACTTGTAGCTCCTAAATATTCTAAAATAATTCATAATATGAATAGTCAACATTTATATATGCATATTATATATTTAATGAGATTTTTACTTACCAAAAATATACGAAGTTTATTTCTGTTTCATCAGGAAATCAATGTTTCACCCACATCATACAGATGCCTACTACCCACTGCATTAATAGGGCGGGTCATACTATGCATTTTTTTTAAATCAATGGAGAGGGGTGTTCAAATGACATATTTTGGTGTATAGAACACAATTCTGAAGAAAATATTTAATTCTGATAACCCTAACCTACATCATTTTGCAGTTGATTATTATTAAATTGTTGATTATTTTACTATTGTAGTTACCCCAGAATATGTCTTCTCACGTTTTCTATCATGGCTGCTCACGTTCTCTCTCATAGAGCATTGTTCTAACTAATTCATATAAACACATATAATGTAATTCATATAATAATAATAATAATATTTAAATACTCAAATAAAAAGGTGTGCCACTCCACTTAATTGTAATTATCATACAGTTTGGTATATGAAATATTTTGACGGTTTTCTGGCGCGCATAAGGCCATTTTCTGAGCCACCTTTCTCAGAGGCTAGAATGTAACGTTTCAGAACATTCTAAAACGTTTTGCGAAATATTTGAAGTGACTCATGATTTATGAAGCTATTTTACCACCTCGGCTTGCAAAGATCAAGGAAGAACACTATAGTGTTGTTAGTGAGCCTGGCAGCTACTATCTGTTCCACTTTACCCCAGAGAAAGCAACTAAAGAGGAGTCACATGCGGAGAAGATTGCTAAGGTCCTGTTTGCCTGGCTGAAAGAGAGGGGTTATGATAAGACCTTGTTGGCCATTGGAGGAGACTCAACAAATGTCAACACTGGTGTGAAAGCTGGAGTAATGCGGAAGCTGGAGCTGCACCTGGGGAGAAAGCTGGTCCGGTTGGTGTGCAACCTGCACACTGTTGAACTTCCCCTGCGCCATCTCATTGTTGACCTTGATGGCCCTACTCTGTCAGACAAAAAATTATCCGGGCCAATAGGAAAGCTCCTTGATTCTGCTACAGACTTTGATATCAATCCAAACTTCACCCGAATCTCTGTTGGCCCTCTACTGATCAAGCTTCCTGACAAGGTCATTCAAGATCTCTCAACTGATCAATACTATGGCTATAAAATTGTCTGTGCAGTCAGGGATGGAGTACTTCCTGCAGGGCTGGCTCTGTTAGAGATAGGACCAGTAAACCACAGCCGCTGGCTCACCACAGCGAACAGACTTCTCAGGCTCTGGGTGTCAAAGCACGGACTTAAAGGAAAGAACCTGAAGATTCTGCAATTCATTGTGGAATTCATCATTGGAGTGTATTACCCATGTTGGTTCAACGTGAAGGTCAAGCACTCCTGGATCGAAGGGCCTAGGCACATCCTCTTTCAGCTGGACTGCCTCAAGTCCAAGAGAAAGGAGGTGCTGGATATTGTGATGCAACTGTGAGAAGATCTGCTTGGTATGCCCACAGTGAAGTCATCCTCCAAACACTACTCTGCTCTGAGGATCAGAAGGAGAGGATTGAAGGGGTGGAGAGAATCCTGGCCATCAGGGGAGAGGGGGACCCGGACACTCAGCTGGGAGACTCCTCTGTTAGGAGCAGAAGGACACCTGACATCAATTGTGATGCTTCCAGCATCGGTGACTTGATCAGCTGGTCAGAAGGTGTGTCAGAGCCACCTCTCACCTGCTCTCTAAGCACCTCAGAGGTGAAAAACTTCATCAACACCCCCATGGAGGTGCGCAACTGGCCTTGCCACACACAAAGCATTGAGAGGGTTGTTAAAATGGTGACTGAGGCTTCTGCTAAGTACTTCTCACAGGAAAAGAGGGATGGAGGGATCAGGGCTCAGGAGACCAGCAGGAAGCTGATGTCCAAGTCTGAGTCAAAGCAGGATTTGTGCAACCTGGCAAAGTTCAAGATGTCAGGAGAATGATCTTTGTAATTATATCTAGTGATATACATGCAGTTCACCTATTAATAAATATATGTAAAGTTGATTTGGCCTTGTCAATATAAATGATTTACCTTATATCTTTTAATATATTATAAAGGGGTTCAAAAGGGTAAAATTGGCAATTTAGAAATACAAAATGAAGTAGGTTAGAGTTATCCTATCCAAAAAAGAAGCTCATATTTGAATTCCCCATGTGAAAACACATAATTTAGACACCCTTGATAGTAGGATTTCCTTCAGATTCATGTTGTCACCTGAGTACGACCCGCCCTACTGCATTAAGATGCCCCACATTTTCAGCCTTTGCTTGTCAAAATCTGCAAACTCAGGGTGAATCAAGTCACTGCTTGATTCAAGCTCACTCAACCCAAGATGAATTAATATGTGGGTTTTGTACATGTATAATTTTGTATATTGTGTATCCTTTGCAGCTATCGCTCGTAACCTATATATATATATATATATATATATATATATATATATATATATATACACACACATACTCGCACATATGCACACATACTTACACACATACACAGGGAATTACCCAAACCAATATAATTCTAGTATGAAAAATGTTCAATTTGTAGCGACCTCTAAATCTGTTCAAATTTGCTCAAATTTTGTGTAAGTCTTGCTACTGCATAGAGTAAACAAGAGCAGCCTTGAGGAGATTAATATTTTACAGTTTGAAGTTTTACCATACTATCTTGGCCACCCTAATGTGTGTGTGTGTGTGTATATATATATGTGTGTGTGTGTGTGTGTATATATATATATATTAAAGCGTGTAAATGAGTAAACACACATTCCTAAATGTATTACAATAATTAAACATGTGCTGAAGGTACTTGGTATGGCGTACTTACTCATAAGTAATGCATAGAAATATCAAACCTATGATTTTATTTCAGGGGCGGCTGTAGCCCCCGTAGCCCCCCCCCTGTCTACGTCCCTGTATGTTACACAGAACATGCATGGAACAAGGGCTTCCATCATGAAAAAGAAAAACTATAGTAAAGGATGTTTATAAATTCCCTATCTATTTCAGTGAAAACGTAGCAAAAAGAGTAAAATTCAATAACAATATAATAGAAGGTATACATTTAATGAATACTTAAGCATATGATTCTACATGAGCACCATCAGTATCTCTATAGAGTTCGAATCTGTCAGCAGCATTGCGGAACACATTTTGGAGCATGACAGGGGTTATTTTTGTAACTGCTGTTACGATACGAGTACGTAAATGTCCCAGCTTCATTCAGATGGAATTTTAAACACTGTCGTCTTTCAAGAAGATGGGGCACCTTGTCATTACGCAAACATTGTTTGGGAGTACCGAAATGAACGATTTCCAAATTGGTGGATCGGACGTGGAGTCAACAGGCCCTGGGCGGCTGGACCTCCTGACCTAACGCCATTGGATTTCTTTGCATGGGGCTTTATCAAATCAAACGTATATCAAACGAGGGTTACAGATCTGCAAGATTTACGTGTTCATATAGTAACTGCAGTTACAAAAATAACCCCTGTCATGCTCCAAAATGTATTCCGCAATGCTGCTGACAGATTTGAACTCTTCAGAAATACTGATGGTGCTCATGTATTATAGAATCATATGCTTAAGTCTTCATTAAATGTATGCCTTCTATTATATTTTTATTGAATTTTTTACCCTTTTTTGCTACGTTTTCACTGAAATAGATAGGAACTTTATAAACACCCTGTGTATATATATATATATATATATATATATATATATAGTCATAAATGCCCAAGTTAGTCAACATCTCTGTAAATTTTAAATTTTCGTCCGTGACCATGTTTTACTCGGTCGTTGGAACAGGTTATATATTTTATATTTTCCAATTTTTAATCACTTAAATAGGAGGGGAGGGGTCTATAAGAAAGTTTAGCGTAAGAATTTTTTTTGCCGCATACATGATTATTTTTTTTAGATTTCAACCGCGTTAGGATTTTGATTGAAAAAATTCGAACTCAAATAAGTCGTGTTTTATGTTTCCTCATGATTTACACACCCTCTGATTTGTTTCAGATTAGATTAACTCAAGTTAACCTAACCTAACCAAGTGTAAGCTAACCTCAAAACAGTAGGTTGTACAAGAAAATCCGACTTATTTACAAAGTTTAACTCAAGTGGTAAAACAGATGGTTTACTATTGACACTACTTGGGTATTTAGTTAATTATATATATATATATATTAGATACGATAGAAGTGTTCTTCGGGAATCTTATCCTCAATAGGAATATAAAGATAAGAGATACGACTCTCAACACATATTGGCCAAACGTTTCGGTCCACTCAGGGCCATCTTCAGTGACTAAATGAAAGCATCAAAACAAACAAAAATCAATAATATAACTAAAGAAACAAAAGTAAAAAAAAAATTTAAGATAAATATACTGTACATAGTTATAAAACCTAATACAATAAGCAAAATAGTTAAAATATAGCTTAAAACAAATTATCTGCATTGTAAGACAATAAAACAATGAAAGTCAAACCCATTAAAAATAAAACACCAGAATAAACTAAAATTTAAAAGGACTAACCTAGATGGTAAGAGTTGCAAATGACAACTGGAGAGAAAGGAAAGGAGTAAGAACCTAAATTAGTGCGTTAGTTGTGTTGAATAGGTGTTGGTTGGTTGATTATGAAATATGTAATTTTATCGAGGAAAAGCTGTCGTTTAATTCTGAATTTAATTTCCTGATAAAGATGGATTCTAAAATTTTGAGATCGAGTGAATTAGAAGCAGACGACAAAATCGTAAAGGAGTGGAAAGAGGGCAAGAAGTTCGATAAGAAAGATCCAAATGCTTCGAAATCCTAAGTTTTAACTGCAGAGCAGTCTGCCCTACATAGCGACTTTGGCAGGTCGCACATGTATATGGATAAATTACAAAGGATCTCAAAAGTACGGGGAGGTGATCTTTATGGCGAAAAAAAGGATTGCAGTGAATTAATTAAGATTAGAATTAATAATTATGAAATCGCATTAAGGGAAGTGTCTGTCCAAAATAGAGTGGACATCTTTATTAAGTTGAAAAGTTAGTTGGTCTAACAAAGGAAGCTTAAGATAAATCTGTTTCGAAACCGTGGACTGAATTATTTTAGGCGTATATAGGTTATTTAAAAATTTTGAAATTAATGTTTCAATAGTTAAAGTGCAATAAAAATTATAGTTAAAAAATCTCTTAAGATACTGAATTTCTAAGTTAAATGAAGCCCAACTTGAACAGAGGTGATAGGCTCTAAAAATACGACTTTTAATACTAGCTAGTTTAAAACTAAGTGGGATATTACTGAAAAAATGAGTACTGAGTTGGGTGGTAGTTGGTTTTCTGTATACTTGTGTTGAGAAGCCGTACTATGTATATTTACGGTAACATCAAGAAATGAAATTTTATTGTGTTCTTCTACTTCCATAGAGAATTTAATATTAGGATGCTTAGTATTAATGTAATTTAAAAACAAAAGGGCATGATCTTTATGCTTAAAAATGACAAACAATCGTCTACATAACGCAGGGGTCACCAACCTGGGCGGTAGCGCCCACTAGTGGACTCACATTGAAGGTAATTAAACATGTATTTCATTATTTATTTTATCGATTATGTCGATTTATTGTTTTTGATCTAAGGTGGGCGATAAGCTTTTTTAATTTTCAAAAAATCGTAAAAGTGGGCGGTGAACAAAAAAAAGGTTGGTGACCCCTGACATAACGTTTAAATAAAATAGGTTTAAAGTCAGGCGGACAACCCCTCAGCCACTTTTCCTCGTGAAAGCAAAGAAAACTATTAGCAAAAGACGGACGAAGGGGAGAACCATTGTCATTCCCTCGTGCTAGTGGAAAAGTTCTTTATTAAAAAAGAAAATGGTATCCTGGACTGATAACTTTAAAAGTTTTGAAAATAATTGTTTGCTTAATCCCAAAATGTCATTAGTGGAGCCAAACAAAGAAGTTATAATAATATCACAAGTTTCTAATACAGATACATTGGTAAACAAAGACTGAACATCAAAGGAAGTAATGAAACAATCCTTAAATTTCAACTTGGTGACACAATCAACAAACTCAAAAGAATCTCGCAAAGTGAAATGATTACGTGTGAGAGGGTCAATGATTGGGACCAAAAATTTTGCGAGGTTATAACTTGGAGTATTCATGGCTGCAAGAATGGGGCGAAGCGGAACTCCAGGTTTATGGGTCTTAGGTAGACCATAAACAACCCCTGGGTTAGTACCTGAAGCAAAAAGCTTATCGTAATGGTTGATTAAAAGCCCACGACTTTTGAGAGAGCATAAAAAGTTGTTGATTCTGTCCTCCAGCTTCACAATATATTTAAATGGATCAGTCTGCAGTTTCAAAAACTTAGTAGAATCAGAAAGTAAATTATACATTTTATTTAAATAGTCTTGTTTGTCTAAGACAACAACACCTTTACCCTTATCAGGCTTACAAATAATTACATTCTTATCCCTCCACAAGGGATATATGCGCCTCGATGGTGTAGTGGTTAGCGTCGCTGACTACGAATCCATCGGCCCCGGGATCGAGATCCGGTTACGACAGGCGGTGCGCAGCAAAACCCAGCTGTTCATCCTTCCACACAATAAAAAAATTGATTGTAGATAAATGGGTACCCTGGGTAGCATAGTGGTTAAGACGCTGGCCTGCTGGTGGGGCGTGGTTCGGATTCCACGTTAAACTGTAGGTCTAAAGTGGAGTGACAAACTTAACCTTCGTCAGAATGAACAATTCGGGGGAAAGCAAAACCAACCACCAACCAACCAAGGTTACATATTACTGGTTTATATAATGAATACGAACTGTAATATACACAACAGATTTAAATTACATTTCCCTTGTTTCATTATCTCTGAATTTAACTTTCACATAAAACTTTACAATGAAAATTATTTAACCTTTTATACATAAAAATCAAAGCAAGAAAGCTTTACACCGCCAAATAAGAATTAGGAATTCTATATAATTAAATACTGAGAAAAAGCTTTTGGTAATATCTATTGTTATTTATTTTCTCCGCGGTTCCCATCCTCCTTTCAAATAGAAAGACAAAAAAAAAAAAAAAAATTTCACACAATTTGAATCTAAAATTCAATTCTCATGAAGCAGTTGGAGTTATAAATTCATTAGAAACTATTTTCATTTTTCTCTTAAAACAAAAGCGAAAAATCCTCCACTTTTTTATCACCTTAAAAATCGACATAGGTAGTACAAACATTTTTAATGAGAATTTTACAACCTTAATAATATTTGTGAGAAAACAAAGTTTCACAACAGGACCTTTTGAATCGACTGTACTCTAGTATGAAAGGCATATGTTTTTTATGATATATTAAAACTTCCAAATTATTAAATGTTTTTCTTCGTTATTAGAAAAGAATCAATGAATGAATAAATTGATAAGTAATAAATAAATGTTAACCCCCTCCGCCTATGGCCTTGGGCGGTTCGAGGTTGTTGACGGGGGGGGGGGGTTCTGGTTAGGTTGCAGCAACGGATTTCTCACTCTGGGGTAGTTGGTACTATGGAGATAATCGCAGTAGTTCCTTTTATACTACACTCCGATTTCTTCTTGTCGGGGATCGGAGGATTCAGTGAAACATGCTAAATTATCTAATGGTTCCCCGATTCTTCTTCTAACGTATCGGAAAATTATTCTTTTTCTATTTTAAGACTAAGTTCTCTGAAGAAAGCAGGGCTCAAAGGAGAAGACAAAGATATTCTCTTACTGTAGTTTACTGTTTCTAAAATGTTACAGGTAATGCTTCAGCCTCTAGGTCAGATCAGAATAATCAGAATGAAAATTTGAAAAATTATATGAGTTTATAGCCACAAATTTTGGTGACATCATTATTATTTAATGTTGACCTGTTTTTTATTTATTTTCAAAAGGCTGAATTTTTTTTCAAAATATTTGAAGACAAAGGTAAATTTTTTGGCTGTAACAGTGTCTAGACTCTAGACAAGTAAGCAAGATATTTGAAGACGAAGTCATATTCTTCTTTTAAACAGCATATTGACACATCTGATGTTATCATGATTTGCCGAGTTAACTAAAAATGGAAATTGAAATATGCATTTTATTATGGATTAAAATTAAACATGCATATGAGCCAAAATTAAATACTTAAAATTTAAAATTAAGTGGTAAGCAAGACATGACTTCATCTTTTACAACTAAGAGAGAATATATAAAGAAAATGAATATTGCAGAATTTAACACGATTACATGATTAAGCTAAATCTAAAAAATTATTAAGTAATTTAAGAAAGAAATAATTCATCAATTATTTTGCAAAAATAAAATAGAAAGGAAATAAAAAAAAAATTCCAAACCTTGCGCTTCATATACAGTCAGAGTGTCATGCGAGTTTGGACTTTATATGCAAAAATGAATATAACAATTATTCATTATTCATTTTAAGAAAAATGAGTATAAGAATTATTCATTATTCACTTTTACATAAATAAATAAAATAAAGAATATTTAATGTATTTATAATTTTGATTAGGAAATATTTAAAGCAGTAAAAGTACTTTTAATAAAAGCTCGAATCTGTCCCTGCAATTCCCCCCCAAAAAGAAATAACGTAAAAATAGTTGCAAATATATTTATTTCTGCATTAAGCCTCTCTCTCTCTTTCTCTCTCTCTTTCTCTCTCTCTCTCTCTCTCTCTCCATTTAGTTAAAAAGAAAAGAGTGAAATATTTCTTTTTATTCTGTTTATTTAGACTGAATATCAAATTTAGCATCTGGTCCGTGTATATTCCCGCATTATTTTTTTCAAATATCTGTGCACCAATGTAGTTTCCCCTCGTCAAGTGCATTCGGAATATGAAAGGGGGAACTAATTACATTATAAATGTGGACCTCTTGTATGACAAATCTATGAAAGGATTTATTAGCATTTTTAACTATGTGCGTTTGTTGTTTGTAAATTTTCGCTCAGTATGATGTAAAACCTAATTTGAAAAAGGGTTCGGTTATTTATATATATATATATATATATATATATATATATATATATATGTGTGTGTGTGTGTGTGTGTGCGTATTGTGTCCCCCAAAATGTGGCCAGTTTTTGCATTAGTCCAACAAAACCACAAATTCAAGGATAATTAAATGAAACAAATCTTATGGAAATGAAATGAAAGGTAGTTTATTTAAATCGGACGAGTAGAGTCTCGCTAAAAATTAAACTTGAAAAAAAAAGTTGTTAAACAATGATGTTGACAAAAAAGGTAATTTTAGAGACTTATATGAACATTAAAGAAGTTTACATTAAACAAAAACAAATTGAATAAAACATTAAGGCAGCAAGTGTTCAATGTGTCCTTCATTATTACACAGGTCAACAAAAAAACTTTTTTTTTTCGTTGCGAAGGAAATTCGTACGAATTTAGGGTATTTTGGGGTTGCTGAATTCCAAAATGAAAGTAGTTTTTCCGATTTGGCTCTAGTTCTTGAGATAATGAATGCCCTCAATTAATAGGAAACGTAACCATAAC
The DNA here is from genome assembly GCA_023014485.1 of Bathynomus jamesi. Taxonomy (NCBI): domain Eukaryota; kingdom Metazoa; phylum Arthropoda; class Malacostraca; order Isopoda; family Cirolanidae; genus Bathynomus; species Bathynomus jamesi. The sequence goes on along the minus strand of JAJOZX010004951.1, from coordinate 154,549 downwards.
GCGTGCATATGGGAAACTACTGGAACATTCTAGATGGTGACACCGAATAAAATGCCATTATGTATTTCATGTGTTTACTTTTGTATGATTTGAGACAATTTCAATGCGATTTGTAAGTAGGCTCCGCCTGAACATTAAATTTTTTGCATTTTTACGTGTTTCAATGGGGTACCAATTATCTCATAAATTAGAGCCAATCTAGCAAAACCGATGTCATATTCGGAATCAGCACCACAAAGTTACCCAAAATCACTCTAATATGATTGGCAATAAAATGAGTGTTGACCAGTGTCATCAGTGATCAGTTGTAGGCTTGTGTGCCACTGGCAAACTGCTGGAAAAATGGTGTTTTGATCGAGCTCATTCCATGCTGGTAAAAAGCTCTTTCAGATATCAAATATTTTGTCTGTAAACTTTGTCAGCTAAATGTCCCCATATGAAATAGTCAACTGGATTTAAATCGTACTATTTAGTGGCCAATCTTCTGGCGCGATGAAGTAGAGACATTGTTCTTGCAATTATGCATTGGTGTGCCGGGATCATTGTGATGGACCGCCGTCTTGCTGAAAAACATTGTCAACTTTATATTGACAAATATAAATTTGTAGAAAAATTACACATCCGATTTAAATAAAGTAACTACAGTAGTATGATGGCATTTGGTTAGAGGAATTTGGGGTGCTTTGAATCCTGCCCCTGGAGGGGACCCCTAGAGGCATTCGCCTCCGTTAAAAGAGGCCCTCCTTCCTTAAGTTCCTTACCCATTTATGGGGTCTCACCGTCCTTAATGAAGGCCATTTGTCCCTTGAGGGCCCCTGGCGCAGGAACGATCTTCTCTCTGCTTGATAAGGAATTCTTTGTCATCTTCGTTAGTCATTATCTTTAAGGCATCTGCTCTGGCGACATCGAAAATATCTTCAAGATCAGCATTGAATACTGCCACATTCATTTGTATGCTTTCTGAGGATGACTTCCTATTTTTCTTTAGAGCGCAATATTGTTCGAATAGTTTTCTCAATTTCCTCTCAGCATTGTCCGATCTTTGAGTTGGAATCCTTGCTTTATCCCAGAAATAAAGAACAGCAGAGACAGTCTCTTTCAAACTTGCAGTGACTGTTCGTTTTTCCTCGATGTGATGAAATAAGAACTTGCTTAACACTTCACGCTTTGAAGGTAATCGCAAGGTTAGAAGATCTTTTGTAGGTTTTCCAATGAGTCAGGTACTGGCAGAACTTTGGGTCGGCCGTTTGGCGTCCACCATGTCGATCAGTGACTGTAACAAACAGAAAACAAATCAATATTTTAATAACATACATTTATAACTACAGTATGTAATAAATAACTTATAATTTATCAGTCTCTTTCCTACAATGGGGTATGTAAATGAAAAGAAAAGAACCTAATCTAAAATCGCATATTTTAAACATGGCTCCTCCATTCATATGTATATTTATTGTATATTTTACATAATAAGACTATATTATATATGGATATGCTATATATATTTTATACATATGTAATTATATGCAAAGAATATTTAATATATACATTAATTTATAGTTTCTATACATTTCAGTACATATGCATGTAGCAACTTGTAGCTCCTAAATATTCTAAAATAATTCATAATATGAATAGTCAACATTTATATATGCATATTATATATTTAATGAGATTTTTACTTACCAAAAATATACGAAGTTTATTTCTGTTTCATCAGGAAATCAATGTTTCACCCACATCATACAGATGCCTACTACCCACTGCATTAATAGGGCGGGTCATACTATGCATTTTTTTTAAATCAATGGAGAGGGGTGTTCAAATGACATATTTTGGTGTATAGAACACAATTCTGAAGAAAATATTTAATTCTGATAACCCTAACCTACATCATTTTGCAGTTGATTATTATTAAATTGTTGATTATTTTACTATTGTAGTTACCCCAGAATATGTCTTCTCACGTTTTCTATCATGGCTGCTCACGTTCTCTCTCATAGAGCATTGTTCTAACTAATTCATATAAACACATATAATGTAATTCATATAATAATAATAATAATATTTAAATACTCAAATAAAAAGGTGTGCCACTCCACTTAATTGTAATTATCATACAGTTTGGTATATGAAATATTTTGACGGTTTTCTGGCGCGCATAAGGCCATTTTCTGAGCCACCTTTCTCAGAGGCTAGAATGTAACGTTTCAGAACATTCTAAAACGTTTTGCGAAATATTTGAAGTGACTCATGATTTATGAAGCTATTTTACCACCTCGGCTTGCAAAGATCAAGGAAGAACACTATAGTGTTGTTAGTGAGCCTGGCAGCTACTATCTGTTCCACTTTACCCCAGAGAAAGCAACTAAAGAGGAGTCACATGCGGAGAAGATTGCTAAGGTCCTGTTTGCCTGGCTGAAAGAGAGGGGTTATGATAAGACCTTGTTGGCCATTGGAGGAGACTCAACAAATGTCAACACTGGTGTGAAAGCTGGAGTAATGCGGAAGCTGGAGCTGCACCTGGGGAGAAAGCTGGTCCGGTTGGTGTGCAACCTGCACACTGTTGAACTTCCCCTGCGCCATCTCATTGTTGACCTTGATGGCCCTACTCTGTCAGACAAAAAATTATCCGGGCCAATAGGAAAGCTCCTTGATTCTGCTACAGACTTTGATATCAATCCAAACTTCACCCGAATCTCTGTTGGCCCTCTACTGATCAAGCTTCCTGACAAGGTCATTCAAGATCTCTCAACTGATCAATACTATGGCTATAAAATTGTCTGTGCAGTCAGGGATGGAGTACTTCCTGCAGGGCTGGCTCTGTTAGAGATAGGACCAGTAAACCACAGCCGCTGGCTCACCACAGCGAACAGACTTCTCAGGCTCTGGGTGTCAAAGCACGGACTTAAAGGAAAGAACCTGAAGATTCTGCAATTCATTGTGGAATTCATCATTGGAGTGTATTACCCATGTTGGTTCAACGTGAAGGTCAAGCACTCCTGGATCGAAGGGCCTAGGCACATCCTCTTTCAGCTGGACTGCCTCAAGTCCAAGAGAAAGGAGGTGCTGGATATTGTGATGCCAACTGTGAGAAGATCTGCTTGGTATGCCCACAGTGAAGTCATCCTCCAAACACTACTCTGCTCTGAGGATCAGAAGGAGAGGATTGAAGGGGTGGAGAGAATCCTGGCCATCAGGGGAGAGGGGACCCGGACACTCAGCTGGGAGACTCCTCTGTTAGGAGCAGAAGGACACCTGACATCAATTGTGATGCTTCCAGCATCGGTGACTTGATCAGCTGGTCAGAAGGTGTGTCAGAGCCACCTCTCACCTGCTCTCTAAGCACCTCAGAGGTGAAAAACTTCATCAACACCCCCATGGAGGTGCGCAACTGGCCTTGCCACACACAAAGCATTGAGAGGGTTGTTAAAATGGTGACTGAGGCTTCTGCTAAGTACTTCTCACAGGAAAAGAGGGATGGAGGGATCAGGGCTCAGGAGACCAGCAGGAAGCTGATGTCCAAGTCTGAGTCAAAGCAGGATTTGTGCAACCTGGCAAAGTTCAAGATGTCAGGAGAATGATCTTTGTAATTATATCTAGTGATATACATGCAGTTCACCTATTAATAAATATATGTAAAGTTGATTTGGCCTTGTCAATATAAATGATTTACCTTATATCTTTTAATATATTATAAAGGGGTTCAAAAGGGTAAAATTGGCAATTTAGAAATACAAAATGAAGTAGGTTAGAGTTATCCTATCCAAAAAAGAAGCTCATATTTGAATTCCCCATGTGAAAAACATAATTTAGACACCTTGATAGTAGGATTTCCTTCAGATTCATGTTGTCACCTGAGTACGACCCGCCCTACTGCATTAAGATGCCCCACATTTTCAGCCTTTGCTTGTCAAAATCTGCAAACTCAGGGTGAATCAAGTCACTGCTTGATTCAAGCTCACTCAACCCAAGATGAATTAATATGTGGGTTTTGTACATGTATAATTTTGTATATTGTGTATCCTTTGCAGCTATCGCTCGTAACCTATATATATATATATATATATATATATATATATATATATATATCACACACATACTCGCACATATGCACACATACTTACACACATACACAGGGAATTACCCAAACCAATATAATTCTAGTATGAAAAATGTTCAATTTGTAGCGACCTCTAAATCTGTTCAAATTTGCTCAAATTTTGTGTAAGTCTTGCTACTGCATAGAGTAAACAAGAGCAGCCTTGAGGAGATTAATATTTTACAGTTTGAAGTTTTACCATACTATCTTGGCCACCCTAATGTGTGTGTGTGTGTGTATATATATATGTGTGTGTGTGTGTGTATATATATATATATATTAAAGCGTGTAAATGAGTAAACACATTCCTAAATGTATTACAATAATTAAACATGTGCTGAAGGTACTTGGTATGGCGTACTTACTCATAAGTAATGCATAGAAATATCAAACCTATGATTTTATTTCAGGGGCGGCTGTAGCCCCCGTAGCCCCCCCCCCTGTCTACGTCCCTGTATGTTACACAGAACATGCATGGAACAAGGGCTTCCATCATGAAAAAGAAAAACTATAGTAAAGGATGTTTATAAATTCCCTATCTATTTCAGTGAAAACGTAGCAAAAAGAGTAAAATTCAATAACAATATAATAGAGGTATACATTTAATGAATACTTAAGCATATGATTCTACATGAGCACCATCAGTATCTCTATAGAGTTCGAATCTGTCAGCAGCATTGCGGAACACATTTTGGAGCATGACAGGGGTTATTTTTGTAACTGCTGTTACGATACGAGTACGTAAATGTCCCAGCTTCATTCAGATGGAATTTTAAACACTGTCGTCTTTCAAGAAGATGGGGCACCTTGTCATTACGCAAACATTGTTTGGGAGTACCGAAATGAACGATTTCCAAATTGGTGGATCGGACGTGGAGTCAACAGGCCCTGGGCGGCTGGACCTCCTGACCTAACGCCATTGGATTTCTTTGCATGGGGCTTTATCAAATCAAACGTATATCAAACGAGGGTTACAGATCTGCAAGATTTACGTGTTCATATCGTAACTGCAGTTACAAAAATAACCCCTGTCATGCTCCAAAATGTATTCCGCAATGCTGCTGACAGATTTGAACTCTTCAGAATACTGATGGTGCTCATGTATTATAGAATCATATGCTTAAGTCTTCATTAAATGTATGCCTTCTATTATATTTTTATTGAATTTTTTACCCTTTTTTGCTACGTTTTCACTGAAATAGATAGGAACTTTATAAACACCCTGTGTATATATATATATATATATATATATATATAGTCATAAATGCCCAAGTTAGTCAACATCTCTGTAAATTTTAAATTTTCGTCCGTGACCATGTTTTACTCGGTCGTTGGAACAGGTTATATATTTTATATTTTCCAATTTTTAATCACTTAAATAGGAGGGGAGGGGTCTATAAGAAAGTTTAGCGTAAGAATTTTTTTTGCCGCATACATGATTATTTTTTTTAGATTTCAACCGCGTTAGGATTTTGATTGAAAAAATTCGAACTCAAATAAGTCGTGTTTTATGTTTCCTCATGATTTACACACCCTCTGATTTGTTTCAGATTAGGTTAACTCAAGTTAACCTAACCTAACCAAGTGTAAGCTAACCTCAAAACAGTAGGTTGTACAAGAAAATCCGACTTATTTACAAAGTTTAACTCAAGTGGTAAAACAGATGGTTTACTATTGACGCTACTTGGGTATTTAGTTAATTATATATATATATATATATATATATATATATATTAGATACGATAGAAGTGTTCTTCGGGAATCTTATCCTCAATAGGAATATAAAGATAAGAGATACGACTCTCAACACATATTGGCCAAACGTTTCGGTCCACTCAGGGCCATCTTCAGTGACTAACTGAAAGCATCAAAACAAACAAAAATCAATAATATAACTAAAGAAACAAAAGTAAAAAAAAAATTTAAGATAAATATACTGTACATAGTTATAAAACCTAATACAATAAGCAAAATAGTTAAAATATAGCTTAAAACAAATTATCTGCATTGTAAGACAATAAAACAATGAAAGTCAAACCCATTAAAAATAAAACACCAGAATAAACTAAAATTTAAAAGGACTAACCTAGATGGTAAGAGTTGCAAATGACAACTGGAGAGAAAGGAAAGGAGTAAGAACCTAAATTAGTGCGTTAGTTGTGTTGAATAGGTGTTGGTTGGTTGATTATGAAATATGTAATTTTATCGAGGAAAAGCTGTCGTTTAATTCTGAATTTAATTTCCTGATAAAGATGGATTCTAAAATTTTGAGATCGAGTGAATTAGAAGCAGACGACAAAATCGTAAAGGAGTGGAAAGAGGGCAAGAAGTTCGATAAGAAAGATCCAAATGCTTCGAAATCCTAAGTTTTAACTGCAGAGCAGTCTGCCCTACATAGCGACTTTGGCAGGTCGCACATGTATATGGATAAATTACAAAGGATCTCAAAAGTACGGGGAGGTGATCTTTATGGCGAAAAAAAGGATTGCAGTGAATTAATTAAGATTAGAATTAATAATTATGAAATCGCATTAAGGGAAGTGTCTGTCCAAAATAGAGTGGACATCTTTATTAAGTTGAAAAGTTAGTTGGTCTAACAAAGGAAGCTTAAGATAAATCTGTTTCGAAACCGTGGACTGAATTATTTTAGGCGTATATAGGTTATTTAAAAATTTTGAAATTAATGTTTCAATAGTTAAAGTGCAATAAAAATTATAGTTAAAAAATCTCTTAAGATACTGAATTTCTAAGTTAAATGAAGCCCAACTTGAACAGAGGTGATAGGCTCTAAAAATACGACTTTTAATACTAGCTAGTTTAAAACTAAGTGGGATATTACTGAAAAAATGAGTACTGAGTTGGGTGGTAGTTGGTTTTCTGTATACTTGTGTTGAGAAGCCGTACTATGTATATTTACGGTAACATCAAGAAATGAAATTTTATTGTGTTCTTCTACTTCCATAGAGAATTTAATATTAGGATGCTTAGTATTAATGTAATTTAAAAACAAAAGGGCATGATCTTTATGCTTAAAAATGACAAACAATCGTCTACATAACGCAGGGGTCACCAACCTGGGCGGTAGCGCCCACTAGTGGACTCACATTGAAGGTAATTAAACATGTATTTCATTATTTATTTTATCGATTATGTCGATTTATTGTTTTTGATCTAAGGTGGGCGATAAGCTTTTTTAATTTTCAAAAAATCGTAAAAGTGGGCGGTGAACAAAAAAAAGGTTGGTGACCCCTGACATAACGTTTAAATAAAATAGGTTTAAAGTCAGGCGGACAACCCCTCAGCCACTTTTCCTCGTGAAAGCAAAGAAAACTATTAGCAAAAGACGGACGAAGGGGAGAACCATTGTCATTCCCTCGTGCTAGTGGAAAAGTTCTTTATTAAAAAAGAAAATGGTATCCTGGACTGATAACTTTAAAAGTTTTGAAAATAATTGTTTGCTTAATCCCAAAATGTCATTAGTGGAGCCAAACAAAGAAGTTATAATAATATCACAAGTTTCTAATACAGATACATTGGTAAACAAAGACTGAACATCAAAGGAAGTAATGAAACAATCCTTAAATTTCAACTTGGTGACACAATCAACAAACTCAAAAGAATCTCGCAAAGTGAAATGATTACGTGTGAGAGGGTCAATGATTGGGACCAAAAATTTTGCGAGGTTATAACTTGGAGTATTCATGGCTGCAAGAATGGGGCGAAGCGGAACTCCAGGTTTATGGGTCTTAGGTAGACCATAAACAACCCCTGGGTTAGTACCTGAAGCAAAAAGCTTATCGTAATGGTTGATTAAAAGCCCACGACTTTTGAGAGAGCATAAAAAGTTGTTGATTCTGTCCTCCAGCTTCACAATATATTTAAATGGATCAGTCTGCAGTTTCAAAAACTTAGTAGAATCAGAAAGTAAATTATACATTTTATTTAAATAGTCTTGTTTGTCTAAGACAACAACACCTTTACCCTTATCAGGCTTACAAATAATTACATTCTTATCCCTCCACAAGGGATATATGCGCCTCGATGGTGTAGTGGTTAGCGTCGCTGACTACGAATCCATCGGCCCCGGGATCGAGATCCGGTTACGACAGGCGGTGCGCAGCAAAACCCAGCTGTTCATCCTTCCACACAATAAAAAAAATTGATTGTAGATAAATGGGTACCCTGGGTAGCATAGTGGTTAAGACGCTGGCCTGCTGGTGGGGCGTGGTTCGGATTCCACGTTAAACTGTAGGTCTAAAGTGGAGTGACAAACTTAACCTTCGTCAGAATGAACAATTCGGGGGAAAGCAAAACCAACCAACCAACCAACCAAGGTTACATATTACTGGTTTATATAATGAATACGAACTGTAATATACACAACAGATTTAAATTACATTTCCCTTGTTTCATTATCTCTGAATTTAACTTTCACATAAAACTTTACAATGAAAATTATTTAACCTTTTATACATAAAAATCAAAGCAAGAAAGCTTTACACCGCCAAATAAGAATTAGGAATTCTATATAATTAAATACTGAGAAAAAGCTTTTGGTAATATCTATTGTTATTTATTTTCCGCGGTTCCCATCCTCCTTTCAAATAGAAAGACAAAAAAAAAAAAAAAAAAATTTCACACAATTTGAATCTAAAATTCAATTCTCATGAAGCAGTTGGAGTTATAAATTCATTAGAAACTATTTTCATTTTTCTCTTAAAACAAAAGCGAAAAATCCTCCACTTTTTTATCACCTTAAAAATCGACATAGGTAGTACAAACATTTTTAATGAGAATTTTACAACCTTAATAATATTTGTGAGAAAACAAAGTTTCACAACAGGACCTTTTGAATCGACTGTACTCTAGTATGAAAGGCATATGTTTTTTATGATATATTAAAACTTCCAAATTATTAAATGTTTTTCTTCGTTATTAGAAAAGAATCAATGAATGAATAAATTGATAAGTAATAAATAAATGTTAACCCCCTCCGCCTATGGCCTTGGGCGGTTCGAGGTTGTTGACGGGGGGGGGGGGGTTCTGGTTAGGTTGCAGCAACGGATTTCTCACTCTGGGGTAGTTGGTACTATGGAGATAATCGCAGTAGTTCCTTTTATACTACACTCCGATTTCTTCTTGTCGGGGATCGGAGGATTCTGTGAAACATGCTAAATTATCTAATGGTTCCCCGATTCTTCTTCTAACGTATCGGAAAATTATTCTTTTTCTATTTTAAGACTAAGTTCTCTGAAGAAAGCAGGGCTCAAAGGAGAAGACAAAGATATTCTCTTACTGTAGTTTACTGTTTCTAAAATGTTACAGGTAATGCTTCAGCCTCTAGGTCAGATCAGAATAATCAGAATGAAAATTTGAAAAATTATATGAGTTTATAGCCACAAATTTTGGTGACATCATTATTATTTAATGTTGACCTGTTTTTTTTTATTTTCAAAAGGCTGAATTTTTTTTCAAAATATTTGAAGACAAAGGTAAATTTTTTGGCTGTAACAGTGTCTAGACTCTAGACAAGTAAGCAAGATATTTGAAGACGAAGTCATATTCTTCTTTTAAACAGCATATTGACAGATCTGATGTTATCATGATTTGCCGAGTTAACTAAAAATGGAAATTGAAATATGCATTTTATTATGGATTAAAATTAAACATGCATATGAGCCAAAATTAAATACTTAAAATTTAAAATTAAGTGGTAAGCAAGACATGACTTCATCTTTTACAACTAAGAGAGAATATATAAAGAAAATGAATATTGCAGAATTTAACACGATTACATGATTAAGCTAAATCTAAAAAATTATTAAGTAATTTAAGAAAGAAATAATTCATCAATTATTTTGCAAAAATAAAATAGAAAGGAAATAAAAAAAAAATTCCAAACCTTGCGCTTCATATACAGTCAGAGTGTCATGCGAGTTTGGACTTTATATGCAAAAATGAATATAAGAATTATTCATTATTCATTTTAAGAAAAATGAGTATAAGAATTATTCATTATTCACTTTTACATAAATAAATAAAATAAGGAATATTTAATGCATTTATAATTTTGATTAGGAAATATTTAAAGCAGTAAAAGTACTTTTAATAAAAGCTCGAATCTGTCCCTGCAATTCCCCCCCAAAAAGAAATAACGTAAAAATAGTTGCAAATATATTTATTTCTGCATTAAGCCTCTCTCTCTCTCTCTCTCTCTCTCTCTCTCTCTCTCTCATTTAGTTAAAAAGAAAAGAGTGAAATATTTCTTTTTATTCTGTTTATTTAGACTGAATATCAAATTTATCATCTGGTCCGTGTATATTCCCGCATTATTTTTTTCAAATATCTGTGCACCAATGTAGTTTCCCCTCGTCAAGTGCATTCGGAATATGAAAGGGGGAACTAATTACATTATAAATGTGGACCTCTTGTATGACAAATCTATGAAAGGATTTATTAGCATTTTTAACTATGTGCGTTTGTTGTTTGTAAATTTTCGCTCAGTATGATGTAAAACCTAATTTGAAAAAGGGTTCGGTTATTATATATATATATATATATATATATATATATATATATATATATATATATGTGTGTGTGTGTGTGTGTGTGCGTGTGTGCGTATTGTGTCCCCCAAAATGTGGCCAGTTTTTGCATTAGTCCAACAAAACCACAAATTCAAGGATAATTAAATGAACCAAATCTTATGGAAATGAAATGAAAGGTAGTTTATTTAAATCGGACGAGTAGAGTCTCGCTAAAAATTAAACTTGAAAAAAAAGTTGTTAAACAATGATGTTGACAAAAAAGGTAATTTTAGAGACTTATATGAACATTAAAGAATTTTACATTAAACAAAAACAAATTGAATAAAACATTAAGGCAGCAAGTGTTCAATGTGTCCTTCATTATTACACAGGTCAACAAAAAAACATTTTTTTTTTCGTCGCCAAGGAAATTCGTACGAATTTAGGGTATTTTGGGGTTGCTGAATTCCAAAATGAAAGTAGTTTTTCCGATTTGGCTCTAGTTCTTGAGGTAATGAATACCCTCAATTAATAGGAAACGTAACCATAACGCGTGCATATCGGAAACTACCGGAACATTCTAGATGGTGAGACCGAATAAAATGCCATTATGTATTTCATGTGTTTACTTTTGTATGATTTGAGACAATTTCAATGCGATTTGTAAGTAGGCTCCGCCTGAACATTAAATTTTTTGCATTTTTACGTGTTTCAATGGGGTACCAATTATCTCATAAATTAGAGCCAATCTAGCAAAACCGATGTCATATTCGGAATCAGCACCACAAAGTTACCCAAAATCACTCTAATATGATTGGCAATAAAATGAGTGTTGACCAGTGTTATCAGTGATCAGTTGTAGGCTTGTGTGCCACTGGCAAACTGCTGGAGAAATGGTGTTTTGATCGAGCTCATTCCATGCTGGTAAAAAGCTCTTTCAGATATCAAATATTTTGTCTGTAAACTTTGTCAGCTAAATGTCCCCATATGAAATAGTCAACTGGATTTAAATCGGACTATTTAGTGGCCAATCTTCTGGCGCGATGAAGTCGAGACATTGTTCTTGCAATTATGCATTGGTGTGCCGGGATCATTGTGATGGACCGCCGTCTTGCTGAAAAACATTGTCAACTTTATATTGACAAATATAAATTTGTAGAAAAATTACACATCCGATTTAAATAAAGTAACTACAGTAGTATGATGGCATTTGGTTAGAGGAATTTGGGGTGCTTTGAATCCTGCCCCTGGAGGGGACCCCTAGAGGCATTCGTTCCGTTATAAGCGGCCTTCCTTCCTTAAGTTCCTTACCCATTTATGGGTCTCACCGTCCTTAATGAAGGCCATTTGTCCCTTGAGGGCCCCTGGCGCAGGAACGATCTTCTCTCTGCTTGATAAGGAATTCTTTGTCATCTTCGTTAGTCATTATCTTTAAGGCATCTGCTCTGGCGACATCGAAAATATCTTCAAGATCAGCATTGAATACTGCCACATTCATTTGTATGCTTCTGAGGATGACTTCCTATTTTTCTTTAGAGCGCAATATTGTTCGAATAGTTTTCTCAATTTCCTCTCAGCATTGTCCGATCTTTGAGTTGGAATCCTTGCTTTATCCCAGAAATAAAGAACAGCCAGAGCTGGGCAATAAATACATTGAATGTATTTAAATACTAAATACTAAATACATGGGAGAAATGTATTTAAATACTAAATACTAAATACATTTTACGAATGTATTTAGATACTAAATACAAAATACATCAATTGTATTTAAATACATTTGTAAATACATTTTAAATACATACAAATTTTAACATATGCATTCACTAATTCATGAGTAACAACAATATAAAATGCTTGATAAAGGATAAAGAAATAGTACAATCTAATTTCTGATTATATATTTCCCTTTTTAGAACAAAACAAAAACAAAAGAACTTAGAACTTACGATGTTCAACCAGTGACATATTATACTCATTATATCATTGCACAATGAGTAACAATTAATGAGTAGATGAGACATAAACGTAAACATAAGACGTAAACATAAACATAAGGCACCTTACGAATTCTCTTTTATTTCACGGTTGCTGGGGATCAAAACCAATCTTTCAAAAGTTTTGTCTGAAAGAGAGTTTCTTTTGGGAGTCAAAGTGATTCCCGCGAATGAGAATATTTGCTCTACCGGTGCCGAAGATGGTAATGTCGTGTTATAGTGGAGGAACAGATCAGACGATTTTAAAAGCTTTTTCATCAATGAATTTTCCATCGCAAATTGGATTGATTGCAACGAGTTAGTTACACAGGCCCACTTAAGGCAGAGTCATTTTGTACGATTATTCGGTCAATTTCAAGATATTTTTTGATGTCTAAGAAAACACTTACCTTCAGATGAGTGTACAGATTCGTTGTAGCATTGCTTGCAGCAGAGACTTCGTGTTTACACAGCAAGCAGGTGCCCTTTACCTTATTACCGTCTTTAGATTTAATTTTAAAGTATTTTCCATCAAACAGAGGGTGCACTAAATTGTTATCTGCAGATATATCACTGTTTGATTCACCAGATTTGCTTCTTGAAGCCATGACACGCACACGATAAAGAAATCAACCGCTTTCGACTAAGAGTGGCACACAACTGATTGAACTGACACGTTGAAACATGAACCATGCTGTACTACACTGTCGACGCGTCGTACTGTGCTAGTACAGAACGTGTATTAAACCAGTAAAAGTATTTACATTTTTATATTTTGAGTATTTAAATACATTGTATTTAAATACTCATTAAAGTATTTAAATACTATATTTAAATACATGAAAAACAATGTATTTATAAATACAGTTCTAAATACACAAATGTATTTAAATACGTATTTAAATACAAATGTATTTAAATACTGCCCAGCTCTGGTCCTCGGTGGTACCGTCTGTAAAATGGTCAACACTATTAGTTATATCCTCCACCCTTGCACCAGAGTAGCAGTAACGGCGCCTTCGACGAGGGTTTCTCCCACAGAATTCCTCGAGCTGCCCTCGAACAATGGAATCGCCAACGAGTCGTATTTCCGGTTCATCAGCATCTTCGAAACCTAAAACAGAAAACTTATTGCTTGTTATTACTGGTAGACAGGTCTTTGCTTTTCTCAATGGGGCTCCAGTTCGCACTCGAACGAAGGGTTGGGAACTAGGGGAAGAGAGAGGGCTATTTATATTATTAGTAGAAACTGAGGCAGGAGGGGTCGTAACTGGAGTCTCAATGGATTCTAATTTTGCCGTCAGGAGCATCACGCTTTCTTCAAGTCTCACCCTGGCCTCCCTCTCACGTTCCAACTCGTTCCTCAGCACTTCCATGCTTGAGCACCACCTGCAAATTAACTGATCATTATTATTAGCCATTGTAAACGCGTAAGCAGCAAATTTCCCTTCACAGCGACTGCAAGTACTTGACGGGGGTGCCATGCTTTTAGTTAGTTGAACAACAAAAAAACAAAAAAAAACGAGCGTTTGGAAATTAATAAATTACAACGTAGGTCTACCGCGTGCTTATTGTGCCGTCACCTGCGAGAACCCGCAAAATTGTTCTTGAAACACAGAAAGAGGTCCTTGTAACACAATTTTATGCTAAATGAATATATAATTAAGCTACCGACGAAAGAAATGCTAAAGAAAAAGTATTAAATGAAACTTATCTGGTCGCTGTTTACTGACTTAATCCTTTTTTTCCCACGGTAGGTGACCCTTTTGGAGGTCAGGTAGTGTGTGAAGGAAAAATGAACCTTAAGAAACCACGATTCTGATAGATTTCAAAAACAACAAAGGCAAACCAAGGGAATTTCAACCTTATGACTGCACGTTTTCTGATTGATTTGAAAACCAAACAAGGCAAGCCACGTTCAGTAGCCTTGGTTTGATCAAATAATATACAGGGTGGGCCGTAAGTTTCCATACATAGGAAAAATTAAACGTTTGTTTTTATGTTTCAGATACCCTAAGAATATGCGTTTGACGTAAGATCTTGTTTACTGATGAAGCAAATTTTTACGTCAATGGAGAGGTTAATCGGCAAAACATACGTTATTGGAGTAATGCTAACCCTAACTGGCTGAGTCCGACGAAGATGCAAGGTGCCGGTAAAGTGATGGTGTGGGCCGGGATATGGGGTGACAGAATTATTGGACCAATTTTTGTCAGTGGAAATCTTAATGCCGAAAGGTATCTTAACATGTTGCAAGAAGAGATTTTCCCATCCCTGCTAAACGAGGAAGGTAACTTCCCAGTTTACTTCCAGCAAGATGGAGCTCCACCTCATTATGGTCTTCACGTGCGTCGGTATTTGGATCAGCAGTTTCCGGATGCTTGGATTGGTCGGCGTGGTCCTGTGGAGTGGCCTCCCAGATCCCCAGATCTCACCCCCCTTGATTTCTATCTTTGGGGGCACTTGTCGGCCATGGTGTATCAGGAAAAGATACGAGACATAAATCATCTAAAGGAACGTATCACCAACGCCATTACAAGCATAACGTCAACTGTGCTAATGCGTGTTCATCAACAGTGGGGAACACGTATTGAAATGTGTTTTCAAAACAATGGCAACCATGTAGAGCATATTATATAAATAAAAATGGTTGTCCATAAAAAAATGTTTATTTTTCCTATGTATGGAAACTTACGGCCCACCCTGTAGTACTGAATAACGTCAATAAATGAAATATATTCGTTAATGAATGATTAGTAGCACGAAGTAATTTAGTTAAGAATGCACTGAACACTTTTTTTTTAAAACACTTTAACGAAAACCACTTATTCAATTGATAACGCTCGACACTCGATAAAAACACGTCTGTTCACAAGGAAAGACTGATCACGACTGTATATATACGACATGTATATATATATATATATATATATATATATATATATATATATATAGGTATATATATATGTTATATATATATATATATATGTATGTGTATATATATATATATATATATATATATGTATATATATATATATATATATGTATATGTATATATATGTATATGTATATATATGTATATATTATATGTATATATGTATATATATATATATGTATATGTGTATATATATACATATGTATATATATATGTATATATAATGTATATATATATATGTATATGTATATTTATATATATATGTATATGTATATATATGTGTGTATATATATATATATATATAATGTATATATATATAATATATATATATATATATATATATATATATATATATATATGTATATATATGTATATGTATATATATATATATGTGTATGTATATATATATATGTGTATATATATATATATGTTATATATATATATATATATATATTATATATATATTATATATATATATATATATATGTATATATGTATATATATGTATATATGTATATATATGTATATATGTATATGTATGTATATATCGGGTGAACCAAAAGTAGGTGGACAGTAAATGATAACGTTTATTTTGAGAATACATATACAATTATATTTAATTTTTTTGTATACTATAATACAAAATAAAAAAAAACATTAACTTATACCAATACAATACAAAAGCACTGAAAATTTTATCAACGCAGGTGCTCAAATTGCTGTCATCACAATTTACACAGCTTTGAAGTCTACCTTCACACTTCGACAAACATTTTTGCACAAGTTTCTTTGTGCATTAATTTCTTGAAATGCATCTCTGATGTAATTTTTCAAATCACCAACACTTCGTGGTTTTCGACTATAAACTTTGTCCTTGAGTAGTACCCCAAAAGAAAAAAATCCATTGGGGTAAAGTCAGGTGAACGTGCAGGCCATTCAATTTGACCTCTTCGGCCGATCCATTTCTCGGGAAATGTTTCATCAAGATACTCACGGACTGCTCTTGAATAATGTGGAGGGGCCCCATCTTGTTGGAAATAGAGGTCATGTGAATTAGGCTGTTGTTGTAAGTGTGGAACAACTTCATTCATTAGAATTTCGAGATACTTATCACCTGTGACTATTCCATCAACAAAAATTGGTCATAAAACACCAGAACTTGAAATACCACCCCAAACAGTGACACCAGGCTGGTTTAGTTGCTGCTCTAATGTTAAATGCATGTTCTCACTAATTTAATATAATATAACACAAACACCATAGTTATAATGAACACCATAGTTATAATATAATATAACACAAACCCTATTCAACCTAATGTCCACCTACTTTTGGTTCACCTGGTATGTATATGTATATATGTATATATATGTGTATATATATGTATATGTGTATATATGTATATGTATATATGTGTATATATGTATATGTATATATGTGTATATATGTATATATATATATATATATATATATATATATATATAGAGAGAGAGAGAGAGAGAGAGAGAGAGAGAGAGAAATACAATCAATAAAAAATAGCAATGGCAAAGTTAATAGATACTTGCTTAAGTAGAAATGAGAGGTCGCGCGTCTTAAGGTACCTAAGCGCCACAACAGGAAAAAACGTGTTTTTGATGGATATCACTATTTTCACCCTTCCTGTATCGCATGGTTTGGGTTATAATGACCTTACGACACTAGAAGTATGGTTGAAAACCTTATGAAGCGAACTACTTTTTTCACCTCTATCCCCAGCTGGGCTCTGCCGCCCAGATGTGATGCGCGTCTTAAGGCCCCAATATCCCGTTCAACTGGTGGGAGGTGATGGGGGTGGGGGTGGGACGCTCGGTCTCTGGGTGGCGAGAACAGCAGGAGGAGCGCGAGCCAATGAAAACATGGCAGCCACGCCGCTCAGCTTTCTGATTGGCCACCCGCTCCACGTGCCGAGAGGGACACGACACAAACATCCCGCCAGCACCTTAAGACTCGCGTTGCTGTTAGCAGGCGTCCTGTGTTCGTGCTCATATTCCTGAATATTGCGTGGATTATTCTATTCACCCGGCTTCTAACTATTATCAACGTGTGCAGCAATATCTCACCGTGCTAGTGATAGTGATGAAAAATCAATGGAATCATTCTGTGCCAGAAATCGCACCCAAAGTTCGACATAAGAAAATAAAAAAATAAAAAAAATATATATAAAATATGAAAATCTATTCGAAAAACTCATCAGCATCTTCATTAGCATACTTAGAGCTCTAATTTAGCCAAAAATGAACGTTCTAACTCAATTAATAACAGAGATACTATTGTCAGAATATTCCTGAACTTTGGAGGCGATTTTTGGCGAATTTTAATTTTGACGCTTAGGTACCTTAAGACGCGGACCCCTCAAATACAGACAAACGTTTTATACCGTGAATTCCTTAGCTTAGAAGACATGTGGCCGGATTCATGAATTACTTACCGTATTTCCCGGCGTATAACCCGCACCTTAATAAATGCAAAAAACTTCCTTTTTCTACGTGAAGGTCAAAATATGAAAATAAAAACCCACTCTAATAGACAGAGTTTATTTCCACAACAGTTTCGACGCCCACTGGCATCCTCCTCGGGTGGATACAGAAAAACGAATGAACCAAAACAAGAGGGGAAAAAAAAACAGTCCAGGGACCAACCGTTAAGAAATTCGCACCTAGGTTAGATCCCATTCTCCCGACACCGGAAGGGCATTTTCATTAAGTACATTCGCACAAATTTAAAACTATCTTCCTGTTCTAAACATACAGATTCTATTATTTTTTTATTTTTTTACATAATTATTACATTTATTATTAAATTTATTACATTTAATATTGCATAATTATTTATTACAGAAATTATAAATTTATTATTACATTGGTTATTACATTGTTGTTTATTATACAGAACTTATAAACCGAAAAACGAATGAAAAAGGCGATTAGGAAACAATCCAGAAACCATTGAGAAATTCGCACCTTGGTTAGATACCGTTCTCCCGACACCGGAAGGGCATTTTATTACAGGGTCCCGCTTATAAGAACATTCGCACAAATTAAAACTATCTTCTTGTTCTATACATACAGATTCTAATATTTTGACATAATTACTGCATTTATTATTGCATTTACATTTTTTTAACATTTATTATTATTACCTTTACCCTAATTATTAAATTTATAATATTACCTTTATTATTACATCTGTTGCATTTATATTTATTTCCACATTTATTACTTCCATTATTACATTTACTAAAAGCGAGTAAGGAAACAATCCAGAGACCTTTAAGAAATTCACACTTAGGTTAGAACACGTTCCCCCGACTCCGTAAGGGATTTTTTGACCAAGAATCTCATTAAAGGGTCCAACTTATAAGTACCTTCGCACAAATTATAATTCTCTACTTTTTCTATACACACAGATTCTATTATTTTTCTTTTGACATAATTATTACATTTATAAAGTACCTTACTTGATTCCCAATCTATAGCATGATTATTTTGGCTGGCGTGATAAAAAATGGCATTATTAGTATTACAACTTCTGAAGGCAATGAATAATAAATTTATAATTTCTGTAATAAATAATTATGCAATATTAAATGTAATAAATTTAATAATAAATGTAATAATTATGTAAAAAAATTAAAAAATAATAGAATCTGTATGTTTAGAACAGGAAGATAGTTTTAAATTTGTGCGAATGTACTTAATGAAAATGCCCTTCCGGTGTCGGGAGAATGGGATCTAACCTAGGTGCGAATTTCTTAACGGTCGGTCCCTGGACTGTTTTTTCCCTCTTGTTTTGGTTCATTCGTTTTTCTGTATCCACCCGAGGAGGATGCCAGTGGGCGTCGAAACTGTTGTGGAAATAAACTCTGTCTATTAGAGTGGGTTTTTATTTGCGCACCTTAATTTTGAAGAGAAGATTTAGGAAAATAAAAATTTAGGAAAAAATATACCTCCTACCTCACTTCACATGTACAATTTTAACGAGTTAATTTTAACATGTACAATTAATTTTAAATGTACAATTACTGGTAATTTTACATGTACAATTAATTTTAACATGTACAATTTTAACGAGTCCGCGACCGACGCGCCCTCTATAAAGAGATAATTTAGGAAAATAAAAATTTAGGAATAAATATACCTCCTACCTCACTTCACATGTACAATTTTAACGAGTTAATTTTAACATGTACAATTACCCTACCAAAAATGTGTACCATCGCCGTATAACACGCAGGGTGATTTTTGGAGTATTTTTGGGGAAAAAAAAAGTGCGCGTTATATGCCGGGAAATACGATAGATAATTGGATTCGATGAGTTTTAATTCTTTGCATTAGACTGTATAGAGCACGTACTTTTAACCCCGGGAAGTTCGAGACATTGTGGTTGACAAACATCTGCGAAGCTGAGCATCTCGGGGTAACTTATCTAGGAGGATGAAAGATTCATAATATTCGTTAAACTGTATTTACTACGTCACACACACACAGAAACACACACTATTTTTATATATATATATATATATATATATATATATATATATATTTTTTTTTTCCGAAATTTTTAATTTTCACTCCAAAGCTATAAACTGGGAAGATGTTGCATCCAGCATGGAAGTAAGAGATTGGAAATCCATCTTCGAGGACAAGACAACGGAAGAGATGCTAATGACCTTAGAGAAGACGCTGGAAATTGTGGAAAGACATGTCCCAAAATTACAACAAAGGGGAAAGAGAAGCAGGTTCGAGAAACAAAAGAGGTCATTGTTCCGAAAGAGAAAAAGAGTGACTGCAAAATTAAGTAACTGTAAAGATAACATCAGAAGAATATTAAATGATAAACTGCAGAGTATCGATTGCGTCATACAGGAACTAATTGAGAAGCATACAGGAAAAGAAGGCGACGCTATAGAGGCGATAAAGGTTAACTCAAAGTACTTCTATAATTTTGCAAAAAGGAATTCCAAAGGAAAAGAGGGATGGAGGGATCAGGGCTCAGGAGACCAGCAGGAAGCTGATGTCCAAGTCTGAGTCAAAGCAGGATTTGTTCAACCTGGCAAAGTTCAAGATGTCAGGAGAATGATCTTTGTAATTATATCTAGTGATATACATGCAGTTCACCTATTAATAAATATATGTAAAGTTGATTTGGCCTTGTCAATATAAATGATTTACCTTATATCTTTTAATATATTATAAAGGGGTTCAAAAGGGTAAAATTGGCAATTTAGAAATACAAAATGAAGTAGGTTAGAGTTATCCTATCCAAAAAAGAAGCTCATATTTGAATTCCCCATGTGAAAACACATAATTTAGACACGCTTGATAGTAGGATTTCCTTCAGATTCATGTTGTCACCTGAGTACGACCCGCCCTACTGCATTAAGATGCCCCACATTTTCAGCCTTTGCTTGTCAAAATCTGCAAACTCAGGGTGAATCAAGTCACTGCTTGATTCAAGCTCACTCAACCCAAGATGAATTAATATGTGGGTTTTGTACATGTATAATTTTGTATATTGTGTATCCTTTGCAGCTATCGCTCGTAACCTATATATATATATATATATATATATATATATATTACACACACATACTCACACATATGCACACATACTTACACACATACACAGGGAATTACCCAAACCAATATAATTCTAGTATGAAAAATGTTCAATTTGTAGCGACCTCTAAATCTGTTCAAATTTGCTCAAATTTTGTGTAAGTCTTGCTACTGCATAGAGTAAACAAGAGCAGCCTTGAGGAGATTAATATTTTACAGTTTGAAGTTTTACCATACTATCTTGGCCACCCTAATGTGTGTGTGTGTGTGTGTATATATATATATGTGTGTGTGTGTGTGTGTGTATATATATATATATTAAAGCGTGTAAATGAGTAAACACACATTCCTAAATGTATTACAATAATTAAACATGTGCTGAAGGTACTTGGTATGGCGTACTTACTCATAAGTAATGCATAGAAATATCAAACCTATGATTTTATTTCAGGGGCGGCTGTAGCCCCCGTAGCCCCCCCCCTGTCTACGTCCCTGTATGTTACACAGAACATGCATGGAACAAGGGCTTCCATCATGAAAAAGAAAAACTATAGTAAAGGATGTTTATAAATTCCCTATCTATTTCAGTGAAAACGTAGCAAAAAGAGTAAAATTCAATAACAATATAATAGAAGGTATACATTTAATGAATACTTAAGCATATGATTCTACATGAGCACCATCAGTATCTCTATAGAGTTCGAATCTGTCAGCAGCATTGCGGAACACATTTTGGAGCATGACAGGGGTTATTTTTGTAACTGCTGTTACGATACGAGTACGTAAATGTCCCAGCTTCATTCAGATGGAATTTTAAACACTGTCGTCTTTCAAGAAGATGGGGCACCTTGTCATTACGCAAACATTGTTTGGGAGTACCGAAATGAACGATTTCCAAATTGGTGGATCGGACGTGGAGTCAACAGGCCCTGGGCGGCTCGATCTCCTGACCTAACGCCCTTGGATTTCTTTGCATGGGGCTTTATCAAATCAAACGTATATCAAACGAGGGTTACAGATCTGCAAGATTTACGTGTTCATATAGTAACTGCAGTTACAAAAATAACCCCTGTCATGCTCCAAAATGTATTCCGCAATGCTGCTGACAGATTGAACTCTTCAGAAATACTGATGGTGCTCATGTATTATAGAATCATATGCTTAAGTCTTCATTAAATGTATGCCTTCTATTATATTTTTATTGAATTTTTTACCCTTTTTTGCTACGTTTTCACTGAAATAGATAGGAACTTTATAAACACCCTGTATATATATATATATATATATATATATATATATATATATATATTAGTCATAAATGCCCAAGTTAGTCAACATCTCTGTAAATTTTAAATTTTCGTCCGTGACCATGTTTTACTCGGTCGTTGGAACAGGTTATATATTTTATATTTTCCAATTTTTAATCACTTAAATAGGAGGGGAGGGGTCTATAAGAAAGTTTAGCGTAAGAATTTTTTTTGCGCATACATGATTATTTTTTTAGATTTCAACCGCGTTAGGATTTTGATTGAAAAAATTCGAACTCAAATAAGTCGTGTTTTATGTTTCCTCATGATTTACACACCCTCTGATTTGTTTCAGATTAGGTTAACTCAAGTTAACCTAACCTAACCAAGTGTAAGCTAACCTCAAAACAGTAGGTTGTACAAGAAAATCCGACTTATTTACAAAGTTTAACTAAGTGGTAAAACAGTGGTTTACTATTGACTACTTGGGTATTTAGTTAATTATATATATATATATATTAGATACGATAGAAGTGTTCTTCGGGAATCTTATCCTCAATAGGAAATAAAGATAAGAGATACGACTCTCAACACATATTGGCCAAACGTTTCGGTCCACTCAGGGCCATCTTCAGTGACTAATGAAAGCATCAAAACAAAAAAAATCAATAATATAACTAAAGAAACAAAAGTAAAAAAAAAATTTAAGATAAATATACTGTACATAGTTATAAAACCTAATACAATAAGCAAAATAGTTAAAATATAGCTTAAAACAAATTATCTGCATTGTAAGACAATAAAACAATGAAAGTCAAACCCATTAAAAATAAAACACCAGAATAAACTAAAATTTAAAAGGACTAACCTAGATGGTAAGAGTTGCAAATGACAACTGGAGAGAAAGGAAAGGAGTAAGAACCTAAATTAGTGCGTTAGTTGTGTTGAATAGGTGTTGGTTGGTTGATTATGAAATATGTAATTTTATCGAGGAAAAGCTGTCGTTTAATTCTGAATTTAATTTCCTGATAAAGATGGATTCTAAAATTTTGAGATCGAGTGAATTAGAAGCAGACGACAAAATCGTAAAGGAGTGGAAAGAGGGCAAGAAGTTCGATAAGAAAGATCCAAATGCTTCGAAATCCTAAGTTTTAACTGCAGAGCAGTCTGCCCTACATAGCGACTTTGGCAGGTCGCACATGTATATGGATAAATTACAAAGGATCTCAAAAG
The DNA here is from genome assembly GCA_023014485.1 of Bathynomus jamesi. NCBI lineage: Eukaryota > Metazoa > Arthropoda > Malacostraca > Isopoda > Cirolanidae > Bathynomus > Bathynomus jamesi. The sequence goes on along the minus strand of JAJOZX010004951.1, from coordinate 130,932 downwards.
TACGGGGAGGTGATCTTTATGGCGAAAAAAAGGATTGCAGTGAATTAATTAAGATTAGAATTAATAATTATGAAATCGCATTAAGGGAAGTGTCTGTCCAAAATAGAGTGGACATCTTTATTAAGTTGAAAAGTTAGTTGGTCTAACAAAGGAAGCTTAAGATAAACCTGTTTCGAAACCGTGGACTGAATTATTTTAGGCGTATATAGGTTATTTAAAAATTTTGAAATTAATGTTTCAATAGTTAAAGTGCAATAAAAATTATAGTTAAAAAATCTCTTAAGATACTGAATTTCTAAGTTAAATGAAGCCCAACTTGAACAGAGGTGATAGGCTCTAAAAATACGACTTTTAATACTAGCTAGTTTAAAACTAAGTGGGATATTACTGAAAAAATGAGTACTGAGTTGGGTGGTAGTTGGTTTTCTGTATACTTGTGTTGAGAAGCCGTACTATGTATATTTACGGTAACATCAAGAAATGAAATTTTATTGTGTTCTTCTACTTCCATAGAGAATTTAATATTAGGATGCTTAGTATTAATGTAATTTAAAAACAAAAGGGCATGATTTATGCTTAAAAATGACAAACAATCGTCTACATAACGCAGGGGTCACCAACCTGGGCGGTAGCGCCCACTAGTGGACTCACATTGAAGGTAATTAAACATGTATTTCATTATTTATTTTATCGATTATGTCGATTTATTGTTTTTGATCTAAGGTGGGCGATAAGCTTTTTTAATTTTCAAAAAATCGTAAAAGTGGGCGGTGAACAAAAAAAAGGTTGGTGACCCCTGACATAACGTTTAAATAAAATAGGTTTAAAGTCAGGCGGACAACCCCTCAGCCACTTTTCCTCGTGAAAGCAAAGAAAACTATTAGCAAAAGACGGACGAAGGGGAGAACCAATTGTCATTCCCTCGTGCTAGTGGAAAAGTTCTTTATTAAAAAAGAAAATGGTATCCTGGACTGATAACTTTAAAAGTTTTGAAAATAATTGTTTGCTTAATCCCAAAATGTCATTAGTGGAGCCAAACAAAGAAGTTATAATAATATCACAAGTTTCTAATACAGATACATTGGTAAACAAAGACTGAACATCAAAGGAAGTAATGAAACAATCCTTAAATTTCAACTTGGTGACACAATCAACAAACTCAAAAGAATCTCGCAAAGTGAAATGATTACGTGTGAGAGGGTCAATGATTGGGACCAAAAATTTTGCGAGGTTATAACTTGGAGTATTCATGGCTGCAAGAATGGGGCGAAGCGGAACTCCAGGTTTATGGGTCTTAGGTAGACCATAAACAACCCCTGGGTTAGTACCTGAAGCAAAAAGCTTATCGTAATGGTTGATTAAAAGCCCACGACTTTTGAGAGAGCATAAAAAGTTGTTGATTCTGTCCTCCAGCTTCACAATATATTTAAATGGATCAGTCTGCAGTTTCAAAAACTTAGTAGAATCAGAAAGTAAATTATACATTTTATTTAAATAGTCTTGTTTGTCTAAGACAACAACACCTTTACCCTTATCAGGCTTACAAATAATTACATTCTTATCCCTCCACAAGGGATATATGCGCCTCGATGGTGTAGTGGTTAGCGTCGCTGACTACGAATCCATCGGCCCCGGGATCGAGATCCGGTTACGACAGGCGGTGCGCAGCAAAACCCAGCTGTTCATCCTTCCACACAATAAAAAAAATTGATTGTAGATAAATGGGTACCCTGGGTAGCATAGTGGTTAAGACGCTGGCCTGCTGGTGGGGCGTGGTTCGGATTCCACGTTAAACTGTAGGTCTAAAGTGGAGTGACAAACTTAACCTTCGTCAGAATGAACAATTCGGGGGAAAGCAAAACCAACCAACCAACCAACCAAGGTTACATATTACTGGTTTATATAATGAATACGAACTGTAATATACACAACAGATTTAAATTACATTTCCCTTGTTTCATTATCTCTGAATTTAACTTTCACATAAAACTTTACAATGAAAATTATTTAACCTTTTATACATAAAAATCAAAGCAAGAAAGCTTTACACCGCCAAATAAGAATTAGGAATTCTATATAATTAAATACTGAGAAAAAGCTTTTGGTAATATCTATTGTTATTTATTTTCTCCGCGGTTCCCATCCTCCTTTCAAATAGAAAGACAAAAAAAAAAAAAAAAAATTTCACACAATTTGAATCTAAAATTCAATTCTCATGAAGCAGTTGGAGTTATAAATTCATTAGAAACTATTTTCATTTTTCTCTTAAAACAAAAGCGAAAAATCCTCCACTTTTTTATCACCTTAAAAATCGACATAGGTAGTACAAACATTTTTAATGAGAATTTTACAACCTTAATAATATTTGTGAGAAAACAAAGTTTCACAACAGGACCTTTTGAATCGACTGTACTCTAGTATGAAAGGCATATGTTTTTTATGATATATTAAAACTTCCAAATTATTAAATGTTTTTCTTCGTTATTAGAAAAGAATCAATGAATGAATAAATTGATAAGTAATAAATAAATGTTAACCCCCTCCGCCTATGGCCTTGGGCGGTTCGAGGTTGTTGACGGGGGGGGGGGGTTCTGGTTAGGTTGCAGCAACGGATTTCTCACTCTGGGGTAGTTGGTACTATGGAGATAATCGCAGTAGTTCCTTTTATACTACACTCCGATTTCTTCTTGTCGGGGATCGGAGGATTCTGTGAAACATGCTAAATTATCTAATGGTTCCCCGATTCTTCTTCTAACGTATCGGAAAATTATTCTTTTTCTATTTTAAGACTAAGTTCTCTGAAGAAAGCAGGGCTCAAAGGAGAAGACAAAGATATTCTCTTACTGTAGTTTACTGTTTCTAAAATGTTACAGGTAATGCTTCAGCCTCTAGGTCAGATCAGAATAATCAGAATGAAAATTTGAAAAATTATATGAGTTTATAGCCACAAATTTTGGTGACATCATTATTATTTAATGTTGACCTGTTTTTTATTTATTTTCAAAAGGCTGAATTTTTTTTCAAAATATTTGAAGACAAAGGTAAATTTTTTGGCTGTAACAGTGTCTAGACTCTAGACAAGTAAGCAAGATATTTGAAGACGAAGTCATATTCTTCTTTTAAACAGCATATTGACACATCTGATGTTATCATGATTTGCCGAGTTAACTAAAAATGGAAATTGAAATATGCATTTTATTATGGATTAAAATTAAACATGCATATGAGCCAAAATTAAATACTTAAAATTTAAAATTAAGTGGTAAGCAAGACATGACTTCATCTTTTACAACTAAGAGAGAATATATAAAGAAAATGAATATTGCAGAATTTAACACGATTACATGATTAAGCTAAATCTAAAAAATTATTAAGTAATTTAAGAAAGAAATAATTCATCAATTATTTTGCAAAAATAAAATAGAAAGGAAATAAAAAAAAAATTCCAAACCTTGCGCTTCATATACAGTCAGAGTGTCATGCGAGTTTGGACTTTATATGCAAAAATGAATATAACAATTATTCATTATTCATTTTAAGAAAAATGAGTATAAGAATTATTCATTATTCACTTTTACATAAATAAATAAAATAAAGAATATTTAATGTATTTATAATTTTGATTAGGAAATATTTAAAGCAGTAAAAGTACTTTTAATAAAAGCTCGAATCTGTCCCTGCAATTCCCCCCCAAAAAGAAATAACGTAAAAATAGTTGCAAATATATTTATTTCTGCATTAAGCCTCTCTCTCTCTCTCTCTCTCTCTCTCTCTCTCTCTCTCTCTCTCCATTTAGTTAAAAAGAAAAGAGTGAAATATTTCTTTTTATTCTGTTTATTTAGACTGAATATCAAATTTAGCATCTGGTCCGTGTATATTCCCGCATTATTTTTTTCAAATATCTGTGCACCAATGTAGTTTCCCCTCGTCAAGTGCATTCGGAATATGAAAGGGGGAACTAATTACATTATAAATGTGGACCTCTTGTATGACAAATCTATGAAAGGATTTATTAGCATTTTTAACTATGTGCGTTTGTTGTTTGTAAATTTTCGCTCAGTATGATGTAAAACCTAATTTGAAAAAGGGTTCGGTTATATTATATATATATATATATATATATATATATATATATATGTGTGTGTGTGTGTGTGTGTGTGCGTATTGTGTCCCCCAAAATGTGGCCAGTTTTTGCATTAGTCCAACAAAACCACAAATTCAAGGATAATTAAATGAACCAAATCTTATGGAAATGAAATGAAAGGTAGTTTATTTAAATCGGACGAGTAGAGTCTCGCTAAAAATTAAACTTGAAAAAAAAGTTGTTAAACAATGATGTTGACAAAAAAGGTAATTTTAGAGACTTATATGAACATTAAAGAAGTTTACATTAAACAAAAACAAATTGAATAAAACATTAAGGCAGCAAGTGTTCAATGTGTCCTTCATTATTACACAGGTCAACAAAAAAACTTTTTTTTTTCGTTGCGAAGGAAATTCGTACGAATTTAGGGTATTTTGGGGTTGCTGAATTCCAAAATGAAAGTAGTTTTTCCGATTTGGCTCTAGTTCTTGAGATAATGAATGCCCTCAATTAATAGGAAACGTAACCATAACGCGTGCATATGGGAAACTACTGGAACATTCTAGATGGTGACACCGAATAAAATGCCATTATGTATTTCATGTGTTTACTTTTGTATGATTTGAGACAATTTCAATGCGATTTGTAAGTAGGCTCCGCCTGAACATTAAATTTTTTGCATTTTTACGTGTTTCAATGGGGTACCAATTATCTCATAAATTAGAGCCAATCTAGCAAAACCGATGTCATATTCGGAATCAGCACCACAAAGTTACCCCAAAATCACTCTAATATGATTGGCAATAAAATGAGTGTTGACCAGTGTCATCAGTGATCAGTTGTAGGCTTGTGTGCCACTGGCAAACTGCTGGAAAATGGTGTTTTGATCGAGCTCATTCCATGCTGGTAAAAAGCTCTTTCAGATATCAAATATTTTGTCTGTAAACTTTGTCAGCTAAATGTCCCCATATGAAATAGTCAACTGGATTTAAATCGTACTATTTAGTGGCCAATCTTCTGGCGCGATGAAGTAGAGACATTGTTCTTGCAATTATGCATTGGTGTGCCGGGATCATTGTGATGGACCGCCGTCTTGCTGAAAAACATTGTCAACTTTATATTGACAAATATAAATTTGTAGAAAAATTACACATCCGATTTAAATAAAGTAACTACAGTAGTATGATGGCATTTGGTTAGAGGAATTTGGGGTGCTTTGAATCCTGCCCCTGGAGGGGACCCCTAGAGGCATTCGCCTCCGTTAAAAGAGGCCCTCCTTCCTTAAGTTCCTTACCCATTTATGGGGTCTCACCGTCCTTAATGAAGGCCATTTGTCCCTTGAGGGCCCCTGGCGCAGGAACGATCTTCTCTCTGCTTGATAAGGAATTCTTTGTCATCTTCGTTAGTCATTATCTTTAAGGCATCTGCTCTGGCGACATCGAAAATATCTTCAAGATCAGCATTGAATACTGCCACATTCATTTGTATGCTTTCTGAGGATGACTTCCTATTTTTCTTTAGAGCGCAATATTGTTCGAATAGTTTTCTCAATTTCCTCTCAGCATTGTCCGATCTTTGAGTTGGAATCCTTGCTTTATCCCAGAAATAAAGAACAGCAGAGACAGTCTCTTTCAAACTTGCAGTGACTGTTCGTTTTTCCTCGATGTGATGAAATAAGAACTTGCTTAACACTTCACGCTTTGAAGGTAATCGCAAGGTTAGAAGATCTTTTGTAGGTTTTCCAATGAGTCAGGTACTGGCAGAACTTTGGGTCGGCCGTTTGGCGTCCACCATGTCGATCAGTGACTGTAACAAACAGAAAACAAATCAATATTTAATAACATACATTTATAACTACAGTATGTAATAAATAACTTATAATTTATCAGTCTCTTTCCTACAATGGGGTATGTAAATGAAAAGAAAAGAACCTAATCTAAAATCGCATATTTTAAACATGGCTCCCTCCATTCATATGTATATTTATTGTATATTTTACATAATAAGACTATATTATATATGGATATGCTATATATATTTTATACATATGTAATTATATGCAAAGAATATTTAATATATACATTAATTTATAGTTTCTATACATTTCAGTACATATGCATGTAGCAACTTGTAGCTCCTAAATATTCTAAAATAATTCATAATATGAATAGTCAACATTTATATATGCATATTATATATTTAATGAGATTTTTACTTACCAAAAATATACGAAGTTTATTTCTGTTTCATCAGGAAATCAATGTTTCACCCACATCATACAGATGCCTACTACCCACTGCATTAATAGGGCGGGTCATACTATGCATTTTTTTTAAATCAATGGAGAGGGGTGTTCAAATGACATATTTTGGTGTATAGAACACAATTCTGAAGAAAATATTTAATTCTGATAACCCTAACCTACATCATTTTGCAGTTGATTATTATTAAATTGTTGATTATTTTACTATTGTAGTTACCCCAGAATATGTCTTCTCACGTTTTCTATCATGGCTGCTCACGTTCTCTCTCATAGAGCATTGTTCTAACTAATTCATATAAACACATATAATGTAATTCATATAATAATAATAATAATATTTAAATACTCAAATAAAAAGGTGTGCCACTCCACTTAATTGTAATTATCATACAGTTTGGTATATGAAATATTTTGACGGTTTTCTGGCGCGCATAAGGCCATTTTCTGAGCCACCTTTCTCAGAGGCTAGAATGTAACGTTTCAGAACATTCTAAAACGTTTTGCGAAATATTTGAAGTGACTCATGATTTATGAAGCTATTTTACCACCTCGGCTTGCAAAGATCAAGGAAGAACACTATAGTGTTGTTAGTGAGCCTGGCAGCTACTATCTGTTCCACTTTACCCCAGAGAAAGCAACTAAAGAGGAGTCACATGCGGAGAAGATTGCTAAGGTCCTGTTTGCCTGGCTGAAAGAGAGGGGTTATGATAAGACCTTGTTGGCCATTGGAGGAGACTCAACAAATGTCAACACTGGTGTGAAAGCTGGAGTAATGCGGAAGCTGGAGCTGCACCTGGGGAGAAAGCTGGTCCGGTTGGTGTGCAACCTGCACACTGTTGAACTTCCCCTGCGCCATCTCATTGTTGACCTTGATGGCCCTACTCTGTCAGACAAAAAATTATCCGGGCCAATAGGAAAGCTCCTTGATTCTGCTACAGACTTTGATATCAATCCAAACTTCACCCGAATCTCTGTTGGCCCTCTACTGATCAAGCTTCCTGACAAGGTCATTCAAGATCTCTCAACTGATCAATACTATGGCTATAAAATTGTCTGTGCAGTCAGGGATGGAGTACTTCCTGCAGGGCTGGCTCTGTTAGAGATAGGACCAGTAAACCACAGCCGCTGGCTCACCACAGCGAACAGACTTCTCAGGCTCTGGGTGTCAAAGCACGGACTTAAAGGAAAGAACCTGAAGATTCTGCAATTCATTGTGGAATTCATCATTGGAGTGTATTACCCATGTTGGTTCAACGTGAAGGTCAAGCACTCCTGGATCGAAGGGCCTAGGCACATCCTCTTTCAGCTGGACTGCCTCAAGTCCAAGAGAAAGGAGGTGCTGGATATTGTGATGCCAACTGTGAGAAGATCTGCTTGGTATGCCCACAGTGAAGTCATCCTCCAAACACTACTCTGCTCTGAGGATCAGAAGGAGAGGATTGAAGGGGTGGAGAGAATCCTGGCCATCAGGGAGAGGGGGACCCGGACACTCAGCTGGGAGACTCCTCTGTTAGGAGCAGAAGGACACCTGACATCAATTGTGATGCTTCCAGCATCGGTGACTTGATCAGCTGGTCAGAAGGTGTGTCAGAGCCACCTCTCACCTGCTCTCTAAGCACCTCAGAGGTGAAAAACTTCATCAACACCCCCATGGAGGTGCGCAACTGGCCTTGCCACACACAAAGCATTGAGAGGGTTGTTAAAATGGTGACTGAGGCTTCTGCTAAGTACTTCTCACAGGAAAAGAGGGATGGAGGGATCAGGGCTCAGGAGACCAGCAGGAAGCTGATGTCCAAGTCTGAGTCAAAGCAGGATTTGTGCAACCTGGCAAAGTTCAAGATGTCAGGAGAATGATCTTTGTAATTATATCTAGTGATATACATGCAGTTCACCTATTAATAAATATATGTAAAGTTGATTTGGCCTTGTCAATATAAATGATTTACCTTATATCTTTTAATATATTATAAAGGGGTTCAAAAGGGAAAATTGGCAATTTAGAAATACAAAATGAAGTAGGTTAGAGTTATCCTATCCAAAAAAGAAGCTCATATTTGAATTCCCCATGTGAAAACACATAATTTAGACACCTTGATAGTAGGATTTCCTTCAGATTCATGTTGTCACCTGAGTACGACCCGCCCTACTGCATTAAGATGCCCCACATTTTCAGCCTTTGCTTGTCAAAATCTGCAAACTCAGGGTGAATCAAGTCACTGCTTGATTCAAGCTCACTCAACCCAAGATGAATTAATATGTGGGTTTTGTACATGTATAATTTTGTATATTGTGTATCCTTTGCAGCTATCGCTCGTAACCTATATATATATATATATATATATATATATACACACACATACTCGCACATATGCACACATACTTACACACATACACAGGGAATTACCCAAACCAATATAATTCTAGTATGAAAAATGTTCAATTTGTAGCGACCTCTAAATCTGTTCAAATTTGCTCAAATTTTGTGTAAGTCTTGCTACTGCATAGAGTAAACAAGAGCAGCCTTGAGGAGATTAACATTTTACAGTTTGAAGTTTTACCATACTATCTTGGCCACCCTAATGTGTGTGTGTGTGTGTATATATATATATGTGTGTGTGTGTGTGTGTATATATATATATATTAAAGCGTGTAAATGAGTAAACACACATTCCTAAATGTATTACAATAATTAAACATGTGCTGAAGGTACTTGGTATGGCGTACTTACTCATAAGTAATGCATAGAAATATCAAACCTATGATTTTATTTCAGGGGCGGCTGTAGCCCCCGTAGCCCCCCCCCCTGTCTACGTCCCTGTATGTTACACAGAACATGCATGGAACAAGGGCTTCCATCATGAAAAAGAAAAACTATAGTAAAGGATGTTTATAAATTCCCTATCTATTTCAGTGAAAACGTAGCAAAAAGAGTAAAATTCAATAACAATATAATAGAAGGTATACATTTAATGAATACTTAAGCATATGATTCTACATGAGCACCATCAGTATCTCTATAGAGTTCGAATCTGTCAGCAGCATTGCGGAACACATTTTGGAGCATGACAGGGGTTATTTTTGTAACTGCTGTTACGATACGAGTACGTAAATGTCCCAGCTTCATTCAGATGGAATTTTAAACACTGTCGTCTTTCAAGAAGATGGGGCACCTTGTCATTACGCAAACATTGTTTGGGAGTACCGAAATGAACGATTTCCAAATTGGTGGATCGGACGTGGAGTCAACAGGCCCTGGGCGGCTGGACCTCCTGACCTAACGCCCTTGGATTTCTTTGCATGGGGCTTTATCAAATCAAACGTATATCAAACGAGGGTTACAGATCTGCAAGATTTACGTGTTCATATCGTAACTGCAGTTACAAAAATAACCCCTGTCATGCTCCAAAATGTATTCCGCAATGCTGCTGACAGATTGAACTCTTCAGAATACTGATGGTGCTCATGTATTATAGAATCATATGCTTAAGTCTTCATTAAATGTATGCCTTCTATTATATTTTTATTGAATTTTTTACCCTTTTTTGCTACGTTTTCACTGAAATAGATAGGAACTTTATAAACACCCTGTATATATTATATATAATATATATATATATATTAGTCATAAATGCCCAAGTTAGTCAACATCTCTGTAAATTTTAAATTTTCGTCCGTGACCAGTTTTACTCGGTCGTTGGAACAGGTTATATATTTATATTTTCCAATTTTTAATCACTTAAATAGGAGGGGAGGGGTCTATAAGAAAGTTTAGCGTAAGAATTTTTTTTGCCGCATACATGATTATTTTTTTAGATTTCAACCGCGTTAGGATTTTGATTGAAAAAATTCGAACTCAAATAAGTCGTGTTTTATGTTTCCTCATGATTTACACACCCTCTGATTTGTTTCAGATTAGGTTAACTCAAGTTAACCTAACCTAACCAAGTGTAAGCTAACCTCAAAACAGTAGGTTGTACAAGAAAATCCGACTTATTTACAAAGTTTAACTCAAGTGGTAAAACAGATGGTTTACTATTGACACTACTTGGGTGTATATATATATATATATATATATATATATATATATTAGATACGATAGAAGTGTTCTTCGGGAATCTTATCCTCAATAGGAATATAAAGATAAAGATACGACTCTCAACACATATTGGCCAAACGTTTCGGTCCACTCAGGGCCATCTTCAGTGACTAAATGAAAGCATCAAAACAAAAAAATCAATAATATAACTAAAGAAACAAAAGTAAAAAAAAAATTTAAGATAAATATACTGTACATAGTTATAAAACCTAATACAATAAGCAAAATAGTTAAAATATAGCTTAAAACAAATTATCTGCATTGTAAGACAATAAAACAATGAAAGTCAAACCCATTAAAAATAAAACACCAGAATAAACTAAAATTTAAAAGGACTAACCTAGATGGTAAGAGTTGCAAATGACAACTGGAGAGAAAGGAAAGGAGTAAGAACCTAAATTAGTGCGTCAGTTGTGTTGAATAGGTGTTGGTTGGTTGATTATGAAATATGTAATTTTATCGAGGAAAAGCTGTCGTTTAATTCTGAATTTAATTTCCTGATAAAGATGGATTCTAAAATTTTGAGATCGAGTGAATTAGAAGCAGACGACAAAATCGTAAAGGAGTGGAAAGAGGGCAAGAAGTTCGATAAGAAAGATCCAAATGCTTCGAAATCCTAAGTTTTAACTGCAGAGCAGTCTGCCCTACATAGCGACTTTGGCAGGTCGCACATGTATATGGATAAATTACAAAGGATCTCAAAAGTACGGGGAGGTGATCTTTATGGCGAAAAAAAGGATTGCAGTGAATTAATTAAGATTAGAATTAATAATTATGAAATCGCATTAAGGGAAGTGTCTGTCCAAAATAGAGTGGACATCTTTATTAAGTTGAAAAGTTAGTTGGTCTAACAAAGGAAGCTTAAGATAAATCTGTTTCGAAACCGTGGACTGAATTATTTTAGGCGTATATAGGTTATTTAAAAATTTTGAAATTAATGTTTCAATAGTTAAAGTGCAATAAAAATTATAGTTAAAAAATCTCTTAAGATACTGAATTTCTAAGTTAAATGAAGCCCAACTTGAACAGAGGTGATAGGCTCTAAAAATACGACTTTTAATACTAGCTAGTTTAAAACTAAGTGGGATATTACTGAAAAAATGAGTACTGAGTTGGGTGGTAGTTGGTTTTCTGTATACTTGTGTTGAGAAGCCGTACTATGTATATTTACGGTAACATCAAGAAATGAAATTTTATTGTGTTCTTCTACTTCCATAGAGAATTTAATATTAGGATGCTTAGTATTAATGTAATTTAAAAACAAAAGGGCATGATCTTTATGCTTAAAAATGACAAACAATCGTCTACATAACGCAGGGGTCACCAACCTGGGCGGTAGCGCCCACTAGTGGACTCACATTGAAGGTAATTAAACATGTATTTCATTATTTATTTTATCGATTATGTCGATTTATTGTTTTTGATCTAAGGTGGGCGATAAGCTTTTTTAATTTTCAAAAAATCGTAAAAGTGGGCGGTGAACAAAAAAAAGGTTGGTGACCCCTGACATAACGTTTAAATAAAATAGGTTTAAAGTCAGGCGGACAACCCCTCAGCCACTTTTCCTCGTGAAAGCAAAGAAAACTATTAGCAAAAGACGGACGAAGGGGAGAACCAATTGTCATTCCCTCGTGCTAGTGGAAAAGTTCTTTATTAAAAAAGAAAATGGTATCCTGGACTGATAACTTTAAAAGTTTTGAAAATAATTGTTTGCTTAATCCCAAAATGTCATTAGTGGAGCCAAACAAAGAAGTTATAATAATATCACAAGTTTCTAATACAGATACATTGGTAAACAAAGACTGAACATCAAAGGAAGTAATGAAACAATCCTTAAATTTCAACTTGGTGACACAATCAACAAACTCAAAAGAATCTCGCAAAGTGAAATGATTACGTGTGAGAGGGTCAATGATTGGGACCAAAAATTTTGCGAGGTTATAACTTGGAGTATTCATGGCTGCAAGAATGGGGCGAAGCGGAACTCCAGGTTTATGGGTCTTAGGTAGACCATAAACAACCCCTGGGTTAGTACCTGAAGCAAAAAGCTTATCGTAATGGTTGATTAAAAGCCCACGACTTTTGAGAGAGCATAAAAAGTTGTTGATTCTGTCCTCCAGCTTCACAATATATTTAAATGGATCAGTCTGCAGTTTCAAAAACTTAGTAGAATCAGAAAGTAAATTATACATTTTATTTAAATAGTCTTGTTTGTCTAAGACAACAACACCTTTACCCTTATCAGGCTTACAAATAATTACATTCTTATCCCTCCACAAGGGATATATGCGCCTCGATGGTGTAGTGGTTAGCGTCGCTGACTACGAATCCATCGGCCCGGGATCGAGATCCGGTTACGACAGGCGGTGCGCAGCAAAACCCAGCTGTTCATCCTTCCACACAATAAAAAAAATTGATTGTAGATAAATGGGTACCCTGGGTAGCATAGTGGTTAAGACGCTGGCCTGCTGGTGGGGCGTGGTTCGGATTCCACGTTAAACTGTAGGTCTAAAGTGGAGTGACAAACTTAACCTTCGTCAGAATGAACAATTCGGGGGAAAGCAAAACCAACCAACCAACCAACCAAGGTTACATATTACTGGTTTATATAATGAATACGAACTGTAATATACACAACAGATTTAAATTACATTTCCCTTGTTTCATTATCTCTGAATTTAACTTTCACATAAAACTTTACAATGAAAATTATTTAACCTTTTATACATAAAAATCAAAGCAAGAAAGCTTTACACCGCCAAATAAGAATTAGGAATTCTATATAATTAAATACTGAGAAAAAGCTTTTGGTAATATCTATTGTTATTTATTTTCTCCGCGGTTCCCATCCTCCTTTCAAATAGAAAGACAAAAAAAAAAAAAAAAAATTTCACACAATTTGAATCTAAAATTCAATTCTCATGAAGCAGTTGGAGTTATAAATTCATTAGAAACTATTTTCATTTTTCTCTTAAAACAAAAGCGAAAAATCCTCCACTTTTTTATCACCTTAAAAATCGACATAGGTAGTACAAACATTTTTAATGAGAATTTTACAACCTTAATAATATTTGTGAGAAAACAAAGTTTCACAACAGGACCTTTTGAATCGACTGTACTCTAGTATGAAAGGCATATGTTTTTTATGATATATTAAAACTTCCAAATTATTAAATGTTTTTCTTCGTTATTAGAAAAGAATCAATGAATGAATAAATTGATAAGTAATAAATAAATGTTAACCCCCTCCGCCTATGGCCTTGGGCGGTTCGAGGTTGTTGACGGGGGGGGGGGGGTTCTGGTTAGGTTGCAGCAACGGATTTCTCACTCTGGGGTAGTTGGTACTATGGAGATAATCGCAGTAGTTCCTTTTATACTACACTCCGATTTCTTCTTGTCGGGGATCGGAGGATTCAGTGAAACATGCTAAATTATCTAATGGTTCCCCGATTCTTCTTCTAACGTATCGGAAAATTATTCTTTTTCTATTTTAAGACTAAGTTCTCTGAAGAAAGCAGGGCTCAAAGGAGAAGACAAAGATATTCTCTTACTGTAGTTTACTGTTTCTAAAATGTTACAGGTAATGCTTCAGCCTCTAGGTCAGATCAGAATAATCAGAATGAAAATTTGAAAAATTATATGAGTTTATAGCCACAAATTTTGGTGACATCATTATTATTTAATGTTGACCTGTTTTTTATTTATTTTCAAAAGGCTGAATTTTTTTCAAAATATTTGAAGACAAAGGTAAATTTTTTGGCTGTAACAGTGTCTAGACTCTAGACAAGTAAGCAAGATATTTGAAGACGAAGTCATATTCTTCTTTTAAACAGCATATTGACAGATCTGATGTTATCATGATTTGCCGAGTTAACTAAAAATGGAAATTGAAATATGCATTTTATTATGGATTAAAATTAAACATGCATATGAGCCAAAATTAAATACTTAAAATTTAAAATTAAGTGGTAAGCAAGACATGACTTCATCTTTTACAACTAAGAGAGAATATATAAAGAAAATGAATATTGCAGAATTTAACACGATTACATGATTAAGCTAAATCTAAAAAATTATTAAGTAATTTAAGAAAGAAATAATTCATCAATTATTTTGCAAAAATAAAATAGAAAGGAAATAAAAAAAAAATTCCAAACCTTGCGCTTCATATACAGTCAGAGTGTCATGCGAGTTTGGACTTTATATGCAAAAATGAATATAACAATTATTCATTATTCATTTTAAGAAAAATGAGTATAAGAATTATTCATTATTCACTTTTACATAAATAAATAAAATAACGAATATTTAATGCATTTATAATTTTGATTAGGAAATATTTAAAGCAGTAAAAGTACTTTTAATAAAAGCTCGAATCTGTCCCTGCAATTCCCCCCCAAAAAGAAATAACGTAAAAATAGTTGCAAATATATTTATTTCTGCATTAAGCCTCTCTCTCTCTCTCTCTCTCTCTCTCTCTCTCTCCATTTAGTTAAAAAGAAAAGAGTGAAATATTTCTTTTTATTCTGTTTATTTAGACTGAATATCAAATTTATCATCTGGTCCGTGTATATTCCCGCATTATTTTTTTCAAATATCTGTGCACCAATGTAGTTTCCCCTCGTCAAGTGCATTCGGAATATGAAAGGGGGAACTAATTACATTATAAATGTGGACCTCTTGTATGACAAATCTATGAAAGGATTTATTAGCATTTTTAACTATGTGCGTTTGTTGTTTGTAAATTTTCGCTCAGTATGATGTAAAACCTAATTTGAAAAAGGGTTCGGTTATTTATATATATATATATATATATATATATATTATGTGTGTGTGTGTGTGTGTGTGTGTGTGTGTGGTGTGTGCGTATTGTGTCCCCCAAAATGTGGCCAGTTTTTGCATTAGTCCAACAAAACCACAAATTCAAGGATAATTAAATGAACAAATCTTATGGAAATGAAATGAAAGGTAGTTTATTTAAATCGGACGAGTAGAGTCTCGCTAAAAATTAAACTTGAAAAAAAAGTTGTTAAACAATGATGTTGACAAAAAAGGTAATTTTAGAGACTTATATGAACATTAAAGAATTTACATTAAACAAAAACAAATTGAATAAAACATTAAGGCAGCAAGTGTTCAATGTGTCCTTCATTATTACACAGGTCAACAAAAAAACATTTTTTTTTCGTTCGCCAAGGAAATTCGTACGAATTTAGGGTATTTTGGGGTTGCTGAATTCCAAAATGAAAGTAGTTTTTCCGATTTGGCTCTAGTTCTTGAGGTAATGAATGCCCTCAATTAATAGGAAACGTAACCATAACGCGTGCATATGGGAAACTACGGAACATTCTAGATGGTGACCGAATAAAATGCCATTATGTATTTCATGTGTTTACTTTTGTATGATTTGAGACAATTTCAATGCGATTTGTAAGTAGGCTCCGCCTGAACATTAAATTTTTTGCATTTTTACGTGTTTCAATGGGGTACCAATTATCTCATAAATTAGAGCCAATCTAGCAAAACCGATGTCATATTCGGAATCAGCACCACAAAGTTACCCAAAATCACTCTAATATGATTGGCAATAAAATGAGTGTTGACCAGTGTTATCAGTGATCAGTTGTAGGCTTGTGTGCCACTGGCAAACTGCTGGAGAAATGGTGTTTTGATCGAGCTCATTCCATGCTGGTAAAAAGCTCTTTCAGATATCAAATATTTTGTCTGTAAACTTTGTCAGCTAAATGTCCCCATATGAAATAGTCAACTGGATTTAAATCGGACTATTTAGTGGCCAATCTTCTGGCGCGATGAAGTCGAGACATTGTTCTTGCAATTATGCATTGGTGTGCCGGGATCATTGTGATGGACCGCCGTCTTGCTGAAAAACATTGTCAACTTTATATTGACAAATATAAATTTGTAGAAAAATTACACATCCGATTTAAATAAAGTAACTACAGTAGTATGATGGCATTTGGTTAGAGGAATTTGGGGTGCTTTGAATCCTGCCCCTGGAGGGGACCCCTAGAGGCATTCGTTCCGTTATAAGCGGCCTCCTTCCTTAAGTTCCTTACCCATTTATGGGTCTCACCGTCCTTAATGAAGGCCATTTGTCCCTTGAGGGCCCCTGGCGCAGGAACGATCTTCTCTCTGCTTGATAAGGAATTCTTTGTCATCTTCGTTAGTCATTATCTTTAAGGCATCTGCTCTGGCGACATCGAAAATATCTTCAAGATCAGCATTGAATACTGCCACATTCATTTGTATGCTTTCTGAGGATGACTTCCTATTTTTCTTTAGAGCGCAATATTGTTCGAATAGTTTTCTCAATTTCCTCTCAGCATTGTCCGATCTTTGAGTTGGAATCCTTGCTTTATCCCAGAAATAAAGAACAGCCAGAGCTGGGCAATAAATACATTGAATGTATTTAAATACTAAATACTAAATACATGGGAGAAATGTATTTTAAATACTAAAACTAAAATACAATTTACGAAGTATTTAGATACTAAATACAAAATACATCAATGTATTTAAATACATTGTAAATACATTTTGAATACATACAAATTTTAACATATGCATTCACTAATTCATGAGTAACAACAATATAAAATGCTTGATAAAGGATAAAGAATAGTACAATCTAATTTCTGATTATATATTTCCCTTTTTAGAACAAAACAAAACAAAAGAAAAACTTAGAACTTACGATGTTCAACCATGACATATTATACTCATTATATCATTGCACAATGAGTAACAATTAATGAGTAGATGAGACATAAACGTAAACATAAGACGTAAACATAAACATAAGGCACCTTACGAATTCTCTTTTATTTCACGGTTGCTGGGGATCAAAACCAATCTTTCAAAAGTTTGTGTCTGAAAGAGAGTTTCTTTTGGGAGTCAAAGTGATTCCCGCGAATGAGGAATATTTGCTCTACGGTGCCGAAGATGGTAATGTCGTGTTATAGTAGAGGAACAGATCAGACGATTTTAAAAGCTTTTTCATCAATGAATTTTCCATCGCAAATTGGATTGATTGCAACGAGTTAGTTACAAACAGGCCCACTTAAGGCAGAGTCATTTTGTACGAGTATTCGGTCAATTTCAAGATATTTTTTGATGTCTAAGAAGAAAAACACTTACCTTCAGATGAGGTGTACAGATTCTTGTAGCATTGCTTGCAGCAGAGACTTCGTGTTTACACAGCAAGCAGGTGCCCTTTACCTTATTACCGTCTTTAGATTAATTTAAAGTATTTCCATCAAACAGAGGGTGCACTAAATTGTTATCTGCAGATATATCACTGTTTGATTCACCAGATTTGTTCTTGAAGCCATGACACGCACACGATAAAGAAATCAACCGCTTCGACTAAGAGTGGCACACAACTGATTGAACTGACACGTTGAAACATGAACCATGCTGTACTACACTGTCGACCGTCGTACTGTGCTAGTACAGAAGTGTATTAAACCAGTAAAAAGTATTTACATTTTTAATTTTGAGTATTTAAATACATTGTATTTAAATACTCATTAAAGTATTTAAATACTATATTTAAATACATGAAAAACAATGTATTATAAATACAGTTCTAAATACCAAATGTATTTAAATACGTATTTAAATACAAATGTATTTAAATACTGCCCAGCTCTGAGAACAGCAGAGACAGTCTCTTTCAAACTTGCAGTGACTGTTCGTTTTTCCTTGATGTGATGAAATAAGAACTTGCTTAACACTTCACGCTTTGAAGGTAATCGCAAGGTTTAGAAGATCTTTTGTAGGTTTTCCAATGAGTCAGGTACTGGCAGAACTTTGGGTCGGCCGTTTGGCGTCCACCATGTCGATCAGTGACTGTAACAAACAGAAAACAAATCAATATTTAATAACATACATTATAACTATGTAATAAATAACTTATAATTTATCAGTCTCTTTCCTACAATGGAGTATGTAAATGAAAAGAAAAGAACCTAATCTAAAATCGCATATTTAAACATGGCTCCCTCCATTCATATGTATTTTATTGTATATTTTACATAATAAGACTATATTATATATGGATATGCTATATATTTTATACATATGTAATTATATGCAAAGAATATTCAATATATACATTAATTTATAGTTTCTATACATTTCAGTACATATGCATGGAGCAAACTTTGTAGCTCCTAAATATTCTAAAATAATTCATAATATGAATAGTCAACATTTATATATGCATATTATATATTTAATGAGATTTTACTTACCAAAAATATACGAAGTTTATTTCTGTTTCATCAGGAAATCAATGTTTCACCCACATCATACAGATGCCTACTACCCACTGCATTAAGATGCCCACATTTTCAGCCTTTGCTTGTCAAAATCTGCAAACTCAGGGTGAATCAAGTCACTGCTTGATTCAAGCTCACTCAACCCAAGATGAATTAATATGTGGGTTTTGTACATGTAATTTTGTATATTGTGCATCCTTTGCAGCTATCGCTCGTAACCTATATATATATATATATATATATATATATATATATATATATATATATATATATAATATCCAAACCAATATAATTCTAGTATGAAAAATGTTCAATTTGTAGCGACCTCTAAATCTGCTCAAATTTGCTCAAAATTTTGTGTAAGTCTTGCTACTGCCATAGAGTAAACAAGAGCAGCCTTGAGGAGATTAACATTTACAGTTTGAAGTTTTACCATACTATCTTGGCCACCCTAATGTGTGTGTGTGTGTGTATATATATATATATATGTGTGTGTGTGTGTGTGTGTGTGTGTGTACACACATATATATATATATTAAAGCGTGTAAATGAGTAAAAACACATTCCTAAATGTATTACAATAATTAAACATGTGCTGAAGGTACTTGGTATGGCGTACTTACTCATAAGTAATGCATAGAAATATCAAACCTATGATTTATTTCAGGGGCGGCTGTAGCCCCGTAGCCCCCCCCCTGTCTACGTCCCTGTATGTTACACAGAACATGCATGGAACAAGGGCTTCCATCATGAAAAAAGAAAAAACTATAGTAAAGGATGTTTATAAATTCCCTATCTATTTCAGTGAAAACGTAGCAAAAAGAGTAAAATTCAATAACAATATAATATAAGGTATACATTTAATGAATACTTAAGCATATGATTCTACATGAGCACCATCAGTATCTCTACAGAGTTGGAATCTGTCAGCAGCATTGCGGAACACATTTTGGAGCATGACAGGGGTTATTTTTGTAACTGCTGTTACGATACGAGTATGTAAATGTCCCAGCTTCATTCAGATGGAATTTTAAACACTCTCGTCTTTCAAGAAGATGGGGCACCTTGTCATTACGCAAACATTGTTTGGGAGTACCGAAATGAACGATTTCCAAATTGGTGGATCGGACGTGGAGTCAAACAGGCCCTGGGCGGCTCGATCTCCTGACCTAACGCCCTTGGATTTCTTTGCATGGGGCTTTATCAAATCAAACGTATATCAAACGAGGGTTACAGATCTGCAAGATTTATGTGTTCATATCGTAACTGCAGTTACAAAAATAACCCTATCATGCTCCAAAATGTATTCCGCAATGCTGCTGACAGATTCGAACTCTGTAGAGATACTGATGGTGCTCATGTATTATAGAATCATATGCTTAATTCTTCATTAAATGTATGCCTTCTATTATATTTTTATTGAATTTTACCCTTTTTTGCTACGTTTTCACTGAAATAGATAGGAACTTATAAACACCCTGTATATATATATAATATATATATATATAATATATATTAGTCATAAATGCCAAGTTAGTCAAACATCTCTGTAAATTTTAAATTTTCGTCCGTGACCAAGTTTTACTCTGTCGTTCGAACAGGTTATATATTTTATATTTCCAATTTTTAATCACTTAAATAGGAGGGGAGGGGTCTATAAGAAAGTTTAGCGAAAGAATTTTTTTGCTGCATACATGATGATTTTTTCAAATTTCAACCGCGTTAGGATTTTCATTGAAAAAATTCGAACTCAAATAAGTCGTGTTTTATGTTTCCTCATGATTTACACACCCTCTGATTTTTTCAGATTAGGTTAACTCAAGTTAACCTAACCAAGTGTAAGCTAACCTCAAAACAGTAGGTTGTACAAGAAAATCCGACTTATTTACAAAGTTTAACTTAAGTGGTAAAAACAGGTGGTTTACTATTGACGCTACTTGTGATTTAGTTAATTATATATATATATATATTAGTTACGATAGAAGTGTTCTTCGGGAATCTTATCCTCAATAGGAATACAAAGATAAGCGATACGACTCTCAACACATATTGGCCAAACGTTTCGGTCACTCAGGGCCATCTTCAGTGACTAACTGAAAGCATCAAAACAAAAAAAATCAATAATAATAACTAAAGAAACAAAAGTAAAAAAAAAATTTAAGATATAAATATACTGTACATAGTTATAAAACCTAATACAATAAGCAAAATAGTTAAAATATAGCTTAAAACAAATTATCTGGATTGTAAGACAATAAAACAATGAAAGTCAAACCCATTAAAAATAAAACACCAGAATAAACTAAAATTTAAAAGGACTAACCTAGATGGTAAGAGCTGCAAATGACAACTGGAGAGAAAGGAAAGGAGTAAGAACCTAAATTAGTGCGTTAGTTGTGTTGAATAGGTGTTGGTTGGTTGATTATGAAATATGTAATTTTATCGAGGAAAGGCTGTCGTTTAATTCTGAATTTAATTTCCTGATAAAGAGGGATTCTAAAATTTTGAGATCGAGTGAATTAGAAGCAGACGACAAAATCGTAAAGGAGTGGAAAGAGGGCAAGAAGTTCGATAAGAAAGATCCAAATGCTTCGAAATCCTAAGTTTTAACTGCAGAGCAGTCTGCCCTACATAGCGACTTTGGCAGGTCGCACATGTATATGGATAAATTACAAAGGATCTCAAAAGTACGGGGAGGTGATCTTTATGGCGAAAAAAAGGATTGCAGTGAATTAATTAAGATTAGAATTAATAATTATGAAATCGCATTAAGGGAAGTGTCTGTCCAAAATAGAGTGAACATCTTTATTAAGTTGAAAAGTTAGTTGGTCTAACAAAGGAAGCCTGTTTCGAAACCGTGGACTGAATTATTTTAGGCGTATATAGGTTATTTAAAAATTTTGAAATTAATGTTTCAATAGTTGAAGTGCAATAAAAATTATAGTTAAAAAATCTCTTAAGATACTGAATTTCTAAGTTAACCCTTAAGTGGGCGCGCCCCTATTCAAAACTTAAGTGGGCGCGCGGCGCACGGAATACACCGTAGTCCTTTAATGACTTTAAAGGTAAATAAAATCATTTTTGAGTAAAATAAATGTATTTTATTAAGATTTTTATGTATGCATTTCTTGTTATTCGGTGTCTATGTCAACATTTCTGTGACATATTTCACAGGTGTATGTTATTTCCATGTGATTTTTGCATGTGAAGTTTGTGCAAGTTCCATATTTCAGAGTTGTGTTATTGTTTTTGCACGCCCACATGTATAACACCTTCCCCTTTTCATTTCTACTTTGCTTTCTCGTGCTCTTTTATTTGCTGGTTCCTCCTCTTCTTGACTTACGTGTTTTGAAAGTATTGCTCTAATATTTCCTGGAAGGCTTTTTATATTCTTTCTTTCCTTCAAATGACTCCTTAGTAAGCCCATTGCTAGCATTTTCAAGAAATTTCTTCTATATTTGTGTGCAGTCTCTCTATGTGTTGCATTGAATAACACTTGAGCATTGATTCCTGCTACATTTAGCAATGCAAAGAACAGTGCAAGGGGCCATCTTCGTGTTCTTCTCGACACTGAATAAGTTCCACACATCTGGTCTACTGTATCTACTCCCCCTTTTGTCATATTGTAATCCATGATCATTTCTGGTTTGCTTGTTAGCGAGTTGATGGCTGCATCATGATGCATTGTTGAAAACAATATTACAGACTTATTTTGCTTAGGTACAAAGACACCATTGTTACATCTTTCTGGAATCCAAATAGGGAAGACTTTACTTTTCTCCCCTTGCTCGGTTGAAACCCTTTTGGCAGTTCTCTCTTATTTTTCATTACTGTACCAAGGAATGTTATTTTGGAATTCAATAGGGACAGGACAAGAGGATAACTAGTATACCAATTGTCACAGGTCAAATTCCGATTAGAGCCTTTTAGATAATCGATTAGCCGGTTTACAATCGCTGATGGCGTGTTGACAACGGAAAATGGGCCATCTGGCTGTTTCCCACAATATACCTCCAAATTGCATGTATAGTACGTTTTTGAGTCTGCTAGTGCGAAAATTTTTATACCATATTTTGCAGGTTTCTTTGGCATATATTGTATAAAACTGCATCGTCCTCTAAATGATTCCAATTTCTCGTCTATGGTAACTAACTCACTTGGTGAATAACAGTCTTTGCAATTTGCCACAAATTTGTCAAGTATTGTCCTTATGGCTGCTAATTTGTCAGTTTCCTGTCTTATAAGCCTTGTCCTTTTGTCATCAAACCGTACACAAGCGAGCAAAAACAGAAACCTTTTGTAACTCATTGTAGCACGAAAAATTTCTATGCCTGTACCATCATCAGTCCAAAGTTCAAGAAAATTTGTGTGATTTGCTTTCTTTAGACCAGCAAGATAAAGAAGTCCAATAAATGCCAGTATTTCACCTTTTGTAGTGTTTTTTATATCTCTGTCTCTGGAATAGTCGTGAGTTGAACGTTTATTTTCAATGGTCAAATTCGTGCAAATTACAGTAGTATCTATCATTCCTTCATCAAAGAAGTTAGAAAAAGCTGACAACTCATCTGTCACATTTTGAGCACTTACTTTTGATCTTGGCTTAATTTTGGTCACGATATTGGTAGAGGGAGTTCTACTAAACTTACTTCTAAAAGGATTTTTCTTCCAAATTGTTGTTCCATCTTTTCCAACAAAGCAATTGACTTCATCTACTTCACTCGAGCTAGAATTATCATCTGAAGAGGCCGCCTGCTCTGAGTTAGAGTCATGTTCTTCTTCAACTAGAATCTCCTCTTCAGAATCTTCATCACTTCCATCAATGTCCTGTTCTGATAACATAACTCTGCCAATGTGGCAGCAATATGATCATTACACACCATTTGTTCAGCCCTATAAAAAATGAAATTTACAGGTAAAAAAATAATTTTTGAAAAGCAATTATCAAATATAGTATTTCTCTTCATTCAAAACAAAGACAATAATCAAAACTCACAAATAAAACTAATAACATGAATATAAACAGGTGTAGAAAAGAAAAGAAAATCCCTTAAAGATTACTTACATAACTGGGCGCGCGGCGCACAAAGTGCTATGTCTCCGAAAAAATTTGAAATCGGAGCTCCTAACGGACACAGAAAACGCAGCAGAGAACGGCAACCACTCTACGCGACAGTTCGTGAGTGACTAGGAGGGTACCTGTAACGGCAAATATATTTCAGCGAAATTCACCAAATATTTCAAATTTTTGGCGGTTTGGCGCACTGCATGCGCCAGCGCGACCAGTTAAGGGTTAAATGAAGCCCAACTTGAACAGAGGTGATAGGCTCTAAAAATACGACTTTTAATACTAGCTAGTTTAAAACTAAGTGGGATATTACTGAAAAAATGAGTACTGAGTTGGGTGGTAGTTTGTTTTCTGTATACTTGTGTTGAGAAGCCGTACTATGTTTATTTACGGTAGCATCAAGAAACGAAATTTTACTGTGTTCTTCTACTTCCATAGAGAATTTAATATTAGGATGCTTAGTATTAATATAATTTAAAAACAAAGGGGCATGATCTTTATGCTTAAAAATGACAAACAATCGTCTACATAACGCAGGGGTCACCAACCTGGGCGGTAGCGCCCACTAGTGGGCTCACATTGAAGGTAATTAAACATGTATTTCATTATTTATTTTATCGATTATGTTGATTTATTGTTTTTGATCTAAGGTGGGCGATAAGCTTTTTTAATTTTAAAAAAATCGTAAAAGTGGGCGGTGAACAAAAAAAAAGGTTGGTGACCCCTGACATAACGTTTAAATAAAATAGGTTTAAAGTCAGGCGGACAACCCCTCAGCCACTTTTCCTCGTGAAAGCAAAGAAAACTATTAGCAAAAGACGGACGAAGGGGAGAACCCATTGCCATTCCCTCGTGCTAGTGGAAAAGTTCTTTATTAAAAAAGAAAATGGTATCCTGGACTGATAACTTTAAAAGTTTTGAAAATAATTGTTTGCTTAATCCCAAAATGTCATTAGTGTGGCCAAACAAAGAAGTTATAATAATATCACAAGTTTCTAATACAGATACATTGGTAAACAAAGACTGAACATCAAAGGAAGTCATGAAACAATCCTTAAATTTCAACTTGGTGACACAATCAACAAACTCAAAAGAATCTCGCAAAGTGAAATGATTACGTGTGAGAGGGTCAATGATGGGACCAAAAATTTTGCGAGATTATAACTTGGAGTATTCATGGCTGCAAGAATCGGGCGAAGCGGAACTCCAGGTTTATGGGTCTTAGGTAGACCATAAACAACCCCTGGGTTAGTACCTGAAGCAAAAAGCTTATCGTAATGGTTGATTAAAAGCCCACGACTTTTGAGAGAGCATAAAAAGTTGTTGATTCTGTCCTCCAGCTTCACAATATATTTAAATGGATCAGTCTGCAGTTTCAAAAACTTAGTAGAATCAGAAAGTAAATTATACATTTTATTTAAATAGTCTTGTTTGTCTAAGACAACAACACCTTTACCCTTATCAGGCTTACAAATAATTACATTCTTATCCCTCCACAAGGGATATATGCGCCTCGATGGTGTAGTGGTTAGCGTCGCTGACTACGAATCCATCGGCCCCGGGATCGAGATCCGGTTACGACAGGCGGTGCGCAGCAAAACCCAGCTGTTCATCCTTCCACACAATAAAAAAATTGATTGTAGATAAATGGGTACCCTGGGTAGCATAGTGGTTAAGACGCTGGCCTGCTGGTGGGGCGTGGTTCGGATTCCACGTTAAACTGTAGTCTAAAGTGGAGTGACAAACTTAACCTTCGTCAGAATGAACAATTCGGGGGAAAGCAAAACCAAACCAACCAACCAAAGGTTACATATTACTGGTTTATATAATGAATACGAACTGTAATATACACAACAGATTTAAATTACATTTCCCTTGTTTCATTATCTCGAATTTAACTTTCACATAAAACTTTACAATGAAAATTATTTAACCTTTTATACATAAAAATCAAAGCAAGAAAGCTTTACACCGCCAAATAAGAATTAGGAATTCTATATAATTAAATACTGAGAAAACGCTTTTGGTAATATCTATTGTTATTTATTTTCTCCGCGGTTCCCATCCTCCTTTCAAATAGAAAGACAAAAAAAAAAAAAAAAATTTCACACAATTTGAATCTAAAATTCAATTCTCATGAAGCAGTTGGAGTTATAAATTCATTAGAAACTATTTTCATTTTCTCTTAAAACAAAAGCGAAAAATCCTCCACTTTTTTTCACCTTAAAAATCGACATAGGTAGTACAAACATTTTTAATGAGAATTTTACAACCTTAATAATATTTGTGAGAAAACAAAGTTTCACAACAGGACCTTTTGAATCGACTGTACTCTAGTATGAAAGGCATGTTTTTTATGACATATTAAAACTTCCAAATTATTAAATGTTTTTCTTCGCTATCAGAAAAGAATCAATGAATGAATAAATTGATAAGTAATAAATAAATGTTAACCCCCTCCGCCTATGGCCTTGGGAGGTTCGAGGTTGTTGACGGGGGGGTGGGGGTTCTGGTTAGGTTGCAGCAACGGATTTCTCACTCTGGGGTAGTTGGTACTATGGAGATAATCGCAGTAGTTCCTTTTATACTACACTCCGATTTCTTCTTGTAGGGGATCGGAGGATTCTGTGAAACATGCTAAATTACACTGGGGAACAAATTTCAACGTTTTGTCTATTGAATTAGATTTGACAGTTAGTTCTAGGTAATTTAGGTGCGCTGAGCACGAAGTTTTACTCGGTTTTGCTCTATCAGGTCCTGATTTTGCTCAACACCCCTCCTCTTTCGTCGTATTCATAAAAAGGTTTTTTTCTCAATACTCGCTGTCTTTTTGCAGTTACACATTATGCAACTAGGTTTTTTCTAGGTATTTGTACCTATTGTTATGGTATTGTTGTATTATGTATATTTTATATGTAACACCCTAAAAATATTTTTAATTTTGTCATTTTTAACCCATTTTAATATTAGTAAATTAAGCTAAAAATATCATAGAATTCTAAAATTTTCTCGAGCGTTCCTGTTCTCTGTAGAGTATTCTAGAGGGACAACTAAAATATATAAAAGCGACTCGTTTCCAGAGTTAATCAGTCAATTCAATCAGTCAGTCAGTCAGTCAGTTGAGTTAGTTAATTAAGTTTGGGCATTAACATAATTTTGAATTGGCATATGATTTAGTGAGTAATTTTGTCATCGTGATTTAATATAGTTGATTTAATTAGACGTAATTTATATTGTACCTACTCATCCGTGTTTCTAGTTTAATTTCATAGATTGTAAGTACCTATTTCATAATAAGTACCTATTTAAACTAATTTTTGTGTTTATATTTCAGATTTTCTTAAATTTATATGAATTAAGGGCTTTAAATACCTTTACAAATTGGCAGAACAATCAAGCAATATGTCATCAAGCACTAGAAAGTTCAAATGCAAAAACAACCCTGATTCCTTCTGTTATATATGTGGAAATTTTACACTTCCACATCAACGAGCAAATATAACTGACTTCGTAAAAAGAGCTTACTTAGCTTATTTTGGCATAAAACTGGGGGACCAAGATAAATCGTGGGCTCCACATAAAGCCTGCACTATATGCATTGAAAGACTGCGACATTGGACGAAGGGTTCGGATTCAAAATACCTTTTGGAGTTCCGATGGTAAGTTATGATTTCATAAAACTACGTAATTTAATCACTAGTATACTGTAACTTACCTAATGTAATTGTAACTTAGGTACATAAGCAAAATTTACAGAAAATGTTTATAAGAATCTCAAATATTGCATAAGGTTGAAACACATAGAAATGTTAAATGTTTGGGTGATAACTTTTGATAAAATTCATAAAAACAAGTCTCTCGTCGCTTTTGTTAACGCTTTACAATTTTTTTCCATATCAGGTGTGGCGAGAGCCTACTAACCACGAGACCGATTGCTACCTTTGCTTTGTCAAGACTTCGGGCTTCACTAAGAAAAATAAACATTGTATCGAGTACCCAAATTTCGACACCGCGATACGACCTGTGCTACATTCAAATGAGATCCCCATTCCAAAATTTAAGGGTCTGCCAACTCAAGAATTAGTTGAAGATGTTCCTGAAATATTGTTATGCACTTTGAGGAGTCAGACACCGATTTTGACCCCAGCGTATTTGAAAGTCAAAACGATCCGCAAAAGTTTAACCAGGCCGAGTTGAATGATCTTGTAAGGGATCTAAATTTGCCAAAAAAGGCTGCGGAAATTTTAGCTTCAAGACTTAAAGAGAAAAACTTGCTTACTTCAAACACATACATTTCATTTTACAGAAAAAGAGAAGAAGAACTTGTTAAATATTTTAGAACAGAGGATAGTCTAGTATATTGCTGCGACATAGTTGGTTTGTTAGAAGATGGGGGTTGAGTCTTACGATGCAAATGATTGGCGCTTGTTTTAGACAGTTCGAAAAGAAGTCTTAAGTGTGTGTTGTTGCATAATGGCAATCTATACGGCTCGATACCGATTGGGCACTCAACAAAATTAAAAGAAAAGTATGAACATATAGAAAAGGTTTTAAATCTTATCAAATATAGGGAGCACAAGTGGATCATATGTGTTGACTTAAAAATGGTTAATTTTCTGCTAGGACAACAAGGAGGGTATACTAAATATCCCTGCTTCCTTTGCTTATGGGACAGCAGAGCCAAGGAAGAACATTATTTCAAACAAATCTGGCCAGCACGAACATCACTTACTGTCGGAGAAAAAAACGTAATTAATCCACCTTTAGTGAGCAGAGATAAAATCATATTTCCTCCTTTGCATATAAAACTAGGCCTCATTAAACAATATGTAAAAGCTTTAGATACGAACGGCGAGTGTTTCAAATACATAACTTCAAAATTTCCAAGTTTAAGTTATGAAAAAATCAAGGCGGGAATTTTCGACGGTCAACAAATAAGAACAATGATTAAAGACAGCAATTTTCCTAATGTCATGAATGAACGCGAAAAAAATGGCTGGGACTACAAACAGTTAGGTTGCAATATGAGCATAAAAATGCATTTTTTGAATAGCCATCTTGACCAATTTCCAAGTAATTTAGGTGATGTAAGTGACGAACAAGGGGAGAGATTCCACCAAGATATAAAAATTATGGAGGAACGGTACCAAGGCCGCTGGGATTCCCACATGATGGCTGATTACTGCTGGTGCTTGAAAAGAGACCTGCCATCAACAAGCAAATACGCTAGAAAGTCTTACAAAAGAAAATTTTTGCCACAGTGAAAGCTTCATATCTGTTTGTTTTTTTATTTTAAGTAATTTCTATCGTTATAATGTAATTTTACTGTAGTTTGAACTGCTTGTATTCATGAAACTTGAAAAAAAAATTAACACATGACTTAATTTTTTAGTCCTAATTTGAAAAATCTGGAAAATGGCACATAGGCTGTCGACAAGAATCAGGACCTGATAGAGCCAAACCGAGTTGAAATTCGTATTCAGCGCACCCAAATTACCTAGAATCAAGTGTCAGATATCATTCAATAAAATACGTGTTGCCCAGTGAATTATCTAATGGTTCCCCGATTCTTCTTTTAACGTATCGGAAAATTATTCTTTTTCTATTTTAAGACTAAGTTCTCTGAAGAAAGCAGGGCTCAAAGGAGAAGACAAAGATATTCTCTTACTGTAATTTACTGTTTCTAAAATGTTACAGGTGATGCTTCAGCCTCTAGGTCAGATCAGAATAATCAGAATGAAAATTTGAAAAATTATATGAGTTTATAGCCACAAATTTTGGTGACATCATTATTATTTAATGTTGACCTGTTTTTTATTTATTTTCAAAAGGCTGAATTTTTTTTCAAAATATTTGAAGATAAAGGTAAATTTTTTGGCTGTAACAGTGTCTAGAGTCTAGACTCTAGACAAGTAAGCAAGATATTTGAAGACGAAGTCATATTCTTCTTTTAAACAGCATATTGACACATCTGATATTATCATGATTTGCCGAGTTAACTAAAAATAGAAATTGAAATATGCATTTTATTATGGATTAAAATTAAACATGCATATGAGCCAAAATTAAATACTTAAAATTTAAAATTAAGTGTTAAGCAAGACATGACTTCATCTTTTACAACTAAGAGAGAATGTATAAAGAAAATGAATATTGCAGAATTTAACACGATTACATGATTAAGCTAAATCTAAAAAATTATTAAGTAATTTAAGAAAGAAATAATTCATCAATTATTTTGCAAAAATAAAATAGAAAGGAAATAATTTTTTTTTCCAAAACTAGCGCTTCATATACAGTCAGAGTGTCATGCGAGTTTGGACTTTATATGCAAAAATGAATATAAGAATTATTCATTATTCACTTTTACATAAATAAATAAAATAAGGAATATTTAATGTATTTATAGTTTTGATTAGGAAATATTTAAAGCAGTAAAAGCACTTTTAATAAAAGCTCGAATCTGTCCCTGCAATTCCCCCCCACCCACCCAACAAAAAGAAATAACGTAAAAATATTTGCAAATATATTTATTTCTGCATTAAGCCTCTCTCTCTCTCTCTCTCTCTCCATTTAGTTAAAAAGAAAAGAGTGAAATATTTCTTTTTATTCTGTTTATTTAGACTGAATATCAAATTTAGCATCAGGTCCGTGTATATTCCCGCACTATTTTTTTCAAATATCTGTGCACCAATGTAGTTTCCCCTCTTCAAGTGCATTCGGAATATGAAAGGAGGAACTAATTACATTATAAATGTGGACCTCTTGTATGACAAATCTATGAAAGGATTTATTAGCATTTTTAACTATGTGCGTTTGTTGCTTGTAAATTTTCGCTCAGTATGATGTAAAACCTAATTTGAAAAAGGGTTCGGTTATTTATATATATATATATATATATATATATATATATATATATATATATGTGTGTGTGTGTGTGTGTGTGTGTGTGTATTGTGTCCCCAAAATGTGGCCCTTTTTGGTTAGTCCAACAAAACCACAAATTCAAGGATAATTAAATGAACCAAATCTTATGGAAATGAAATGAAAGGTAGTTTATATAAATCGGACGAGTAGAGTCTCGCTAAAAATTAAACTTGAAAAAAAAGTTGTTAAACAATGATGTTGACAGAAAAGGTAATTTTAGAGACTTATATGAACATTAAAGAAGTTTACATTAAACAAAAACAAATTGAATAAAACATTAAGGCAGCAAGTGTTCAACGTGTCCTTCATTATTATCAGTGATCAGTTGTAGGCTTGTGTGCCACTGGCAAACTGCTGGAGAAATGGTGTTTTGATCGAGCTTATTCCATGCTGGTAAAAAGCTCTTTCAGATATCAAATATTTTGTCTGTAAACTTTGTCAGCTAAATGTCCCCATATGAAATAGTCAACTGGATTTAAATCGGACTATTTAGTGGCCAATCTTCTGGCGCGATGAAGTCGAGACATTGTTCTTGCAATTATGCATTGGTGTGCCGGGATCATTGTGTTGGACCGCCGTCTTGCTGAAAAACATTGTCAACTTTATATTGACAAATATAAATTTGTAGAAAAACTACACATCCGATTTAAATAAAGTAACTACAGTTGTATGATGGCATTTGGTTAGAGGAATTTGGGGTGCTTTGAATCCTGCTTTGAATCCTTACCCATTTATGGGGTCTCACCGTCCTTAATGAAGGCCATTTGTCCCTTGAGGGCCCCTGGCGCAGGAACGATCTTCTCTCTGCTTGATAAGGAATTCTTTGTCATCTTCGTTAGTCATTATCTTTAAGGCATCTGCTCTGGCGACATCGAAAATATCTTCAATATCAGCATTGAATACTGCCACATTCATTTGTATGCTTTCTGAGGATGACTTCCTATTTTTCTTTAGAGCGCAATATTGTTCGAATAGTTTTCTCAATTTCCTCTCAGCATTGTCCGATCTTTGAGTTGGAATCCTTGCTTTATCCCAGATATAAAGAACAGCAGAGACAGTCTCTTTCAAACTTGCAGTGACTCTTCGTTTTTCCTCGATGTGATGAAATAAGAACTTGCTTAACACTTCACGCTTTGAAGGTAATCGCAAGGTTAGAAGATCTTTTGTAGGTTTTCCAATGAGTCAGGTACTGGCAGAACTTTGGGTCGGCCGTTTGGCGTCCACCATGTCGATGAGTGACTGTAACAAACAGAAAACAAATCAATATTTTAATA
This sequence comes from Bathynomus jamesi, assembly GCA_023014485.1. Lineage (NCBI taxonomy): Eukaryota > Metazoa > Arthropoda > Malacostraca > Isopoda > Cirolanidae > Bathynomus > Bathynomus jamesi. The sequence continues at coordinate 98,920 of JAJOZX010004951.1, read as the reverse complement.
ACATACATTTATAACTATATAATAAATAACTTATAATTTATCAGTCTCTTTCCTACAATGAGGTATGTAAATGAAAAGAAAAGATCCTCATCTAAAATCGCATATTTTAAACGTGGCTCCCTCCATTCATATGTATATTTATTGTATATTGTACATAATAAGACTATATTATATATGGATATGCTACATATATTTTATACATATGTAATTGTATGCAAAGAATATTTAATATATACATTCATTTATAGTTTCTATACATTTCAGTATATATGCAAAATGCATGTAGCAACTTTGTAGCTCCTAAATATTCTAAAATAATTCATAATAAGTCTTATGAATAGTCAACATTTATATATGCATATTATATATTTAATGAGATTTTTACTTACCAAAAATATATGAAGTTTATTTCTGTTTCATCAGGAAATCAATGTTTCACCCACATCATACAGATGCCTACTACACACTGCATTAAGAGGCCCCACATTTTCAGCCTTTGCTTGTCAAAATCTGCAAACTCAGGGTGAATCAAGTCACTGCTTGATTCAAGCTCACTCAACCCAAGACGAATTAATATGTGGGTTTTGTACATGTATAATTTTGTATATTGTGTATCCTTTGCAGCTATCGCTCGTAACCTATATGTATATATATATATATATATATTTATTACACACACATACTCACACATATGCACACATACTTACACACATACACAAGGAATTACCCAAACCAATATAATTCTAGTATGAAAAATATTCAATTTGTAGCGACCTCTAAATCTGCTCAAATTTGCTCAAAATTTTGTGTAAGTCTTACTACTGCATAGAGTAAACAAAAGCAGCCTTGAGGAGATTAACATTTTACAGTTTGAAGTTTTACCATACTATCTTGGCCACCCTAATGTGTGTGTGTGTGTGTATATATATATTATATATTAAAGCGTGTAAATGTGTAAAAACACATTCCTAAATGTATTACAATAAATAATTAAACATGTGCTGAAGGTACTTGGTATGGCGTACTTACTCATAAGTAATGCATAGAAATATTAAACCTATGATTTTATTTCAGGGGCGGCTGTAGCCCCCGTAGCCCCCCCCTGTCTACGTCCCTGTATGTTACACAGAACATGCATGGAACAAGGGCTTCCATCATGAAAAAGAAAAACTATAGTAAAGGATGTTTATAAAGTCCCTATCTATTTCAGTGAAAACGTAGCAAAAAGAGTAAAATTCAATAACAATATAATAGAAGGTATACATTTAATGAATACTTAAGCATATGATTCTACATGAGCACCATCAGTATCTCTACAGAGTTTGAATCTGTCAGCAGCATTGCGGAACACATTTTGGAGCATGACAGGGGTTATTTTTGTAGCTGCTGTTACGATACGAGTACGTAAATGTCCCAGCTTCATTCAGATGGAATTTTAAACACTGTCGTCTTTCAAGAAGATGGGGCACCTTGTCATTACGCAAACATTGTTTGGGAGTACCGAAATGAACGATTTCAAAATTGGTGGATCGGACGTGGAGGCAACAGGCCCTGGGCGGCTCGATCTCCTGACCTAACGCCCTTGGATTGCTTTGCATGGGGCTTTATCAAATCAAACGTATATCAAACGAGGGTTACAGATCTGCAAGATTTACGTGTTCATATCGTAACTGCAGTTACAAAAATAACCCCGGTCATGCTCTAAAATGTGTTCCGCAATGCTGCTGACAGATTCGAACTCTGTAGAGATACTGATGATGCTCATGTAGAATCATATGGTTAAGTATTCATTAAATGTATACCTTCTATTATATTGTTATTGAATTTCACCCTTTTTGCTACGTTTTCACTGAAATAGATGGGGACTTTAAAAAACCCTGTATTTGTTATTTACCATTACTTATTCGGACTATAGTGGATTTAATTTTCCCAGAAGAGTTCCTTGTTCCATGCACGATCTGTGTGTAACATGAAAGTTCTTCAGGGGACCATTCTGAGTTGTATTTATACATTTTTAAAAAACTTATAAAAGGCGAACCCACTAACAGATTCAGATGATTTTTATTTCTTTTTATAGCCTATAGCCTAATGAGATACATCGGCGAAATTGTTAACAGCCTTGCCTAGCCTAAGGAGATACAAAATCGAAATTAGTAATAGCCTTGCCTGCCTACAGTAAACATGGAAAATGGAAGTGTGCGCTTATCATCTGAGCAACGAAAATGGATACTAACGTCGTATTTTAAAGTCGAGAAGATATGAAAGGTTCAACAACAGTGGAGAGACAATTTTGGAACTAATCCTCCAACTCGACTTACCATTTCACGTATCTGTGAGAAATTTGAAGTATACGGTACTGTGCATGATGTGTACAAGCAAGCGACTGGGCGTCCAAAGACATCAACAGATGCTAACACTTCTGATGAAGTGCTACAGGTATTCAACCGATCACCAAGAAAATCTGTGAGACAATGTGCTCATGAAACAAGGAAAAGTAAGACAAGTGTCCACAGAATTCTGAAGAATGCTAAATGGAAATCTTACATCCCGAGATTATTACATGCCTTGAATGAGGATGATCCGGATCGCAGAATCCAGTTTTGCGAATGGTTTCGAGTAAAAAACACAGAAGATGGCCAATTTGCGGACAAAATTGTGTGGTCTGATGAGGCTACATTTAAGTTGAATGGTATAATTAATCGTCATAATTGCACATACTGGTCACAAGAAAATCCACACATTTATGTGGAACGACATGTAAATTTACCGGGTATAACTGTCTGGTGTGGTTTTTCTTCCAAAGGTTTGGTTGGTCCATTCTTTTTCGATGGTACAGTTACCGGTCATAGCTACCTCAACATGCTTCGGGGAAAAGGTTTTCCTGCAATTCGACAGTTATACGGAGATGAGGACATTTACTTTCAACAAGATGGAGCACCTCCTCATTACCATCAGGATGTCAGGAACTACCTTGATGAAACATTTCATTATCGGTGGATCGGACGACGAGGTAGTATCGAGTATCCACCACGTTCACCAGATTTGAACCCACTTGACTTTTTTTTATGGGGTCATTTGAAAAATGAAGTATACAGTAGAAGACCTACATCACTTGAACAACTAAAGAGCACAGTTGAAGAAGCGTGTAGAAATATCCCTACAAACATTTTTGTTGAAGTCTGCCAATCAGTGAATCAAAGAGCGCAGTGGTGCATTGATGTCAATGGTCGACATTTCGAACACTTACGTGTTTAAAACAAATTAAACTATCTATTATTCCGATGTTGTATATTTTACCTATAAAAAGAAATAAAAATCATCTGAATCCGTTAGAGGATTCGCCTGTTATAAGTTTTTTAAAAATGTATACATGGTTTTGGGACACTCTGTATATATATATATATATATTATATATATATATATATATATATATATATAGTTAAACACAGACCGTGCATGGAACAAGGAACTCTTCTGGGAAAATTAAATCCACTATAGTCCGAATAAGTAATGGTAAATGACAAATACCATAGTTTTTCTTTTTCATGATGCTAGCCCGACGAGGGCAACGGGTCTCTCGCAAAGAGGTCCCATAAATATAGCTTCCCTCACCAGCTATCTGCTGCAGATAGCTGGTGAGGGAAGCTATATTTATGGGACCTCTTTGCGAGAGACCCGTTGCCCACGTCGGGCTAGCATCATGAAAAAAAAACTATGGTATTTGTCATTTACCTTACTTATTCGGACTATAGTGGATTTAATTTTCCCAGAAGAGTTCCTTGTTCCATGCACGGTCTGTGTTTAACATATAAGTTTCTCAGGGGACCATTCTGAGTTTGTGTATATTAAACGGACGTGTTACGTGCCTTGAAAAGTGGACGCTCAATGTCCCGGTTGAGGTTTAAGTTTTGTTTTTTTTGGCTAAAAATACAATAGTTACCCCTTTGTCTTTGATTTATTCAATCCGACGTGAATGCAACGAGTCTTTTACTTATATAGAGGTTCTGAATGTAGTGGGACTAGGCTTGCTTTAAACCCTAGATCCATGTCCCAAAGCTGGATCCTGTCTGCTTTGCAGATAGCTGGTGAGGGAAGCTATATTTATGGGACTTCTTTGCGAGAGACCCGTTGCCCACGTCGGGCTAGCATCATGAAAAAGAAAAACTATGGTTTTTGTCATTTACCATTACTTATTCGGACTATAGTGGATTTAATTTTCCCAGAAGAGTTCCTTGTTCCATGCACGGTCTGTGTTTAACATATAAGTTTCTCAGGGGACCATTCTGAGTTTGTATATATATATATATATAAATATATATATATATATATATATATATATATATAAAAAAGAGTGATTAACATTTTCGGCAAGAAAAAATGTCCTCATCAGAGAAAATTTAAAAAGACTAAAAATAAACTTTCTTGACATTAAAAGCAAAAAGGAAATAGGTCAGTCTCTCTCCTTGTTCAAATCATTTTTTTTTCACTTTTTTCTGCGATGAGAACTTTAAGCCAGAAATGTTAACTTTTCTTTTATAGAAATACATACATACATACATGCATGCGTTCATACATTCAAACGGACACTTTTCCTATACGCGCAAAGCTAAGTTCCAGGAAGAAGAGTCCTCCTAAAGTTAAATGTAAAAAAGTAGCTATTATATCCGGCGTAAGTTGTAACCCTCGGATTAATAATATAATTTTTAAAAAATTCAATAAACCATTCTTAAACACGGCAAAATGCGGAAACTTCTCAACTAAAGTTTAATTAAAAAAGAATTATTGGTGTTAAAATGAGTTTCATGATTATATATATATATATATACACCTTACCTTACCTTATGAACCTTATGTTGTTTCGTGCGTTGGTCTCTCTTCACACGGAGGTCAAGCTGGTGGCCCCGCCTCTAGGTCTGGCCTGGTGGAGGAGCGAGTTGCTTTCTTGCGCTCTCCACCGTACATAGCCAGGCACGCCCGGCTCATCTGGTACTATCCTGAGCCAGGCATCCAGTCTTTTCTTGAAGACTTCAACTTTGACCCCCGTTACGTTCCTGAGGTCCTTAGGAAGCTGGTTGAAAAGTCTTGGCCCCCTGACAACCAAGCTATTTTCCTTCAGGGTTGAGGAGGTCCCTTGTCGGCTTTAATTTGGGAACACTACACATTCTGCCTTTCCTATTTTCCAGTGTTGTTTGAATGGTAATTGGGTTTAGTTTTAGGTTTGGTACCAGTTTTTCGATCATTTTCCATATGTAGATTATGATGTACCTCTCTCTTCTTCTTTCCAGTGAGTACAGATTTAGTTTACGTAGTCTTTCCCAGTAGTTGAGTTCTTTGCAGCCATCAATCTTGGCTGTGAAATGCCTTTGCGTTTCTTCTAGTTTATTAGTTTCTTCCTTTTTATATGGGGACGTCAAAACTGAGCAGTATTCAAGTTTTGGTATAATCAGTGTTTTTAGCAGGGGAATCATTACTGTCCTGTCCCTTCTCTTGAACGTTCTTAGAACCTGTCCGGCGACTCTTTTTGCTTTATTTATCGCTATCTGATTTTGTGTTTCGAATTTCGCATCATCTGTCATTATTATCCCGAGATCAATCGCTTTCATGCTTCTCTGAATTTCCTGTCTATCTGGAGCATAATATGCAGTCTGTTTAAGTTCTTCTTTTCTACCATATCTCAAGAGCTGAAATTTCTCGGCGTTGAATGACATGTTGTTGTCTTCTGACCATTTGTATATTTTGTTCGTGTCCCTCTGCAAGGCCTCCACGTCATGTACATCGCTGATTTTTCTGCTGATCTTTGTATCGTCTGCAAAGGATGTTACTATACTATTGCTGTTTACTCCGCTGTCTATGTCTGTTAGCATGATAATGAACAGGAGTGGGGCCAGTACTGTCCCTTGTGGTACTGAGCTGCGTACTTCCGATTCTGATGATGATATACCTTGAATTTTGACGACCTGCAGACGATCACTAAGGAAGTTGTAGATCCATTTTCCCACTTTGCCTGTTATTCCCATGTCTTTAATTTTATGTGCTATTATACCATGGTCACATTTATCGAAAGCTTTAGCAAAATCTGTGTATATAACATCGTAGTTGTCATTGCCTTCCAATGCATCTAGGATATTGTTGTAGTGCTCTATTAGTTGTGATAGGCATGATCTACCTGATCGGAATCCATGCTGATTTTCGTTGAATCTTTCCCGTGTCTCCAGGAAATCATAAATTTTCTCTCTAACTATTCTTTCAAATACTTTGGTGAGGTGGGACGTCAATGACACTGGTCTATAGTTCTTTGCTTGAGATCTGTCCCCTCCTTTATATATAGGGACAATGTTTGCTCTTTTCAAGATGCTCGGTATTTCCCCAGTGTCTAGGGATCTTCTCCATATCCAGTATAAAGGTGTAGCTATTTCATTTTTACAGTTTTTAATCAATAATGCGTTCCAATTGTCCGGACCTGCAGCTGAATGTAGTTTCATTTGTCCTATAGCTCTCGCTACATCTTCTGGTGTAAATCAAAGTCTGTTATATACTCTCCTTGCAATTCCTCTTCAAAGAATGCATTTATGTCAGGTATCGCTTTGTCACTTTTTGGGGTACTGAAAACTGATTCATATTGAGCTCTCAATGTATCAGATATTTCTTTTGGATCGTCGGTTAGTTCATTATTTCCCGTCCTTAAGGGCCCAATAGCGGCGCGCGTTTTTGTTTTCCTTTTTGCATAGCTATAGAAGTATTTTGGATTTTCCTTTATTGCTTCTACCGCCTTTTCCTCTTCCCTCTCTGTATGGTCCTTAATCAGGGCTTGTATTTCCCTATCGATACCCTCCAGTTTTTCTTTTATTGTTTTCCTGTCATTATCTCCGCAGTTTCCTAACTTCGCCTCCACTCTCTTTCTTTTGCCTTCTCTAGCCAGCTCCTCTTTCCTTTTGGCTGTGATTTCGGAGCATATTTTTCTAAAATTCTCAGCGTTTTTTCCTCCAAGGTTGTTAGCATTTCTTCAGTTGTTTTATTCTCGAAAATTGTTCTCCATTCTATTTGGGCCATGTGCGATCTGATTGCTTCCCAATTTATAGTCTTCGAGTTTAAGTTAAAGGCCCCGAATTTACTTCTTTCCACAATATGTGTATTGTCTTCTAATGCTGCCGTCATATTTGTTGATATCTCGATTAAGTTGTGGTCTGAGATAATGGTTGGGGTTATTTTTATATCAGCAATCAAGTTCGTGTTATTCGTGAATACCAGATCCAGGCAGTTATTTTTTCTGGTATTTTCTGTTATCTCCTGTGTCAGCATAAACTCGTTTGTGAGAGCCATCAACATTTTTGCTTGTTCCTGATCTTCTCTTGTGCCCCCCTTGTCCTGGTGAATATATATATTCCTATTCACCTTTTTGTATTTTATAAATGGGAAGTTAAAGTCTCCGCAGATCATTATATTGGGGGATGGAGGGTTTATGGCCTTTATTAGCTTTCTAATGTCATCAATGGCCTCCGAGAATTTTTCGGTTGGGGTGCTTGGAGGTCTATAGATGACTATTACTATCAAGTTTAGTTTTTCTATTTTCACTGCTAGGAGTTCCACATAGCTGTTTGATTTACTTATTATCGTCTCTGTCATATGACCTTCCTGTACATATATAGCACAGCCACCTTTCCGTCTCGTCGTTCTATCCGCTCTTAGTAAGTTGAAGCCCTCTATATTTATCTCTTTCTTATCAATACAATGTTCGCAGTTTTCACAATTTCCTTGGCAATCTTTAAGATGAGTTTCTGTGAGGCATGCGATGTCCGCCCTTGTTTCGTCCATAAATCCTTTCAGGTACGAAACCTTATTGAGTGATTGGTTTGGTCTTATTCCTTGAATATTAGCCAGGACAATTTTTATGTTCTCTGTTTTTCGTTGCCCCTTGTGCATTTCAAGTTCGTTTTCCTTCGATATCGCTTGATTCGTTGCTCTATGATCCTCCGAAAGAGATCCGTTTCCTCCTACTTGTATTGGTAGCTTCTTGCCCGGTAGCGATTTGGCTCGGGGGTTTCCAGCTGTGTCAACTGCATGTGGATGACATTTAGCATTCGTAAGGTGTCTGAGATGTTGAAAAAATTTTCTTGTTCGCTTATTGTGTTCCTATTGTTGTTCCTATTGTTATTTTTATTCCTATTGTCATTTAAACTTTTTCCTTTGTTCGTTGAGTCCGTCGGGAGATGTTGATAGTAGCATTTTTCCCGAATTTGCAGGTTCCATATTTTGCGTAAGTTCTGCAAATGTCCGGGTGGTAGAATTTACATCCGTCTCCAAATTTACAATGACCATTATTATAGAAGAAATTGCATATTGGGGGATGTTCATATATACATTGTCCTCTTTTAAATCTGCAATTATCTTTTATATAATACCTGCATATAATCCTTTCCCCATATTTACTCTTGGCTTTTGTTTTTTGCTCCTTCTTGGGAAACAGTTTTACTTCATTTTCTTGACTGCCCTCTTGTCTTGTCCTATTTGTGCTATTTGTGCTAGTTGTGTTTGTGTCCTTCGTTGCCCTTATGCTGTGTGTTGTCTTTACACTCTTTGTCGCCTGTGTGTTTTCGGCCTCGTTTTGTGACGGTATTTGATTTTTTTCTATTTCGCCTTTCTCAGTTTCTTCCGTTTTCCACTGTTCTTTGTTTCCACTTTCCTCTTTCATTCTCTTCTCGTAGTCTCTTTCTGCTTTAAATACCGTAAAAGAGTTTAATTCGGTCAAGCAGTTTTCGCAGAAAAGTTTTATCCCATTAAACTGCTTTGCGTTCGTTATAAGGAGATTTTTTCATCTCCCCATTCTAGGCATTTAAAATCAAAAAGTAGCTGACAAAAAATCACACCTCATCGCCACTGTTTCATCCGTTGCATCTTTACAGATACCACAGAGTTGCAGGTATGCATTAATTTCCATGTTGGTGAAGTGACTCAAAAAGGGGGTATTATGGGAGGTATTGGGTGGGGGATGACTCAAGCTGTGCGAGGGAAATGATTTTCCGTTACTCCAGGGTGGGGGATGTGGCATGCTGTATACTTCTCACTGATTGGTCCTCTCGACTGTGGCTGCGGGGGATAATTGCGGGCACTTCAAAAACAAAACTTTCCTCACAGACTCGGAAAAAAAACAAATGCTGTATATATTAATTCACTTTGTTTTTATTTACTTTTTTTTGGCATACGCCGCGATTTTTACTTTTTTAAAAAGAAATACCACTATGCACTATCAATTAACTCACAATATCGGCACCGTTTAAAACCGCCACACACATATACCCCCACACAATATATATATATATATATATATGCAGTAAAATCACAGAATAACACATGATCTTATTAATAAGCAAACAACCACAGGGAAAAGCAAAAAGAAACACGAAATCCGAGCGCTTTCGTGATATATTCACATCTTCAGGGACAAGAAAGAAAGAGACAGAATTTACCAAATAAATTAGTTAAATACACAAGCGAAAAATTCCTAATCGGCAACTCAATTTAAAAAACAATAAAACATTCTAAAGAATTTTTCAATAGGTAACCTAATCTAAAGGCTACTAAATTATTGAATACATAAGAACTATATAAATGAAATTAGACAATTAACATGTACAGAAAACAAAAATTATTATAACAGTTATTAGAAATAGTATTTAATTAAAGCAAGCAGTTAAGTGGTAAGAATTTAAGGAAACAAAAGACATGGTGGCATCGTCGTACGGAATATTCCGAATATCTACAAACAATCTGAAAAATATTTCCCAATACATAACCTGTTTAAAAGTCTAATAAACTATGAAGTACATAAAGATTATATGAAAGAAAAATACAATTAAAATGTATACATAAGAATGTTAACAATTCTTAAAATATTTATTTAATTAAGGCAAACAGTTAAGGGGCAAGAATGCGGTCGAAAATAAGTTCATTGATGATAAAATTAGTAAAATATATAAAATTGCGTTTGATTTAAAATATCCAAAGAACTGCATAGATAAATCCTTAAAAATGGCAAAGAAAACCTTTTACGAGGTAAAGGACAAAACTCCTTATAACACAAAAAATGTTTTAGCTATACCATTTAGAGAAAATTTCCTTCATCTGCCGAAACTGCTGATGATTTTTAACGTAAATATTGCGTTCAGAAATTTAGATGTAATTAAGAATTCATTGATTAAAAACTCCCCTTTAAGTGAACAGGGTTGTGTATATAAAATTCCATGCACAATATGTAATAAATTTTATATTGGTCAAACTGGTAAGACGCTTGAGTTACGTATTAAGCATCATAAATAGAGTATAAGAATCGGCCAGGAATCTAACGCCATTTTCATTCATGTAAGAAATACTAATCATCCCATTGACTGGAAAAATGCCTTCAAATTAAGTTTTAGTAAATCTATTGTTAGTAGAAATATACTTGAATCGAGTGTGATCAAGAATAATGTGGATTTGGTTCTTAATATTAACCCTGGGGAGCTTTATAAATTAGACTCGTACATTGTTAGAAAGTTTGGTGTAGGGCCTATTATTTTTTACCGCATTCTTGCCCCTTAACTGTTTGCCTTCATTAAATAAATATTTTAAGAATTGTTAACATTCTTATGTGTACATTTTAATTGTATTTTTCTTTCATATAATCTATATGTACTTCATAGTTTATTAGACTTTTAAACAGGTTATGTATTGGGAAATATTTTTCAGATTGTTTGTAGATATTTGGAATATTCCGTACGACGATGCCACCATGTCTTTTGTTTCCTTAAATTCTTGCCACTTAACTGCTTGCTTTAATTAAATACTATTTCTAATAACGGTTATAATAATTTTTGTTTTCTGTACATGTTAATTGTCTAATTTCATTTATATAGTTCTTATGTATTCAATAATTTAGTAGCCTTTAGATTAGGTTACCTATTGAAAAAATCTTTAGAATGTTTTATTGTTTTTTAAAATGAGTTGCCGATTGGGAATTTTTCGCTTGTGTATTTAACTAATTTGTTTGGTAAATTCTGTCTATTTCTTTCTTGTCCCTGAAGATGTGAATATATCACGAAAGCGCTCGGATTTCGTGTTTCTTTTTTCTTTTCCCTGTGGTTGTTTGCTTATATATATATATATATATATATATATATATATATATATATATATATATATATATATACTGTATATATATATCAAACTAGGTCAACCTGCATTGCATAAACAAAATAGAATTTCATAATGTCAACGTTCGACCTTTTGCAAGTCGACCTTATTCTAGCTCGACCTTACCCAAGACTGAGTAAAATCGTCTGGCGTTAGCCAGAATAAAATCAGTAAAGTAACACTGGGCGCTAGAGGGTTAATATTCTAACAAAGAGTAACTAACCCATACATATATTTCAAATTTTCAAAGAAAATTCTTAACCTAGTGTAACCTAGCTGGGCATAATGTAATCTAATCTGACCTAATTTAAAGCAATTTAACATAAATTTAAATAATATGCGTATGGTCGACATTTTTCACATTATGCAAGTTCAGAAATTTTGGTGTCGACCTTATACATATCGACATTATGCAGATCTACATTGTTCCGCTACCACTGTCAACCGAACACCGAACACACTCTAAACCAGCCAAATTGCAAGGCTAACCTAACCAAGACTAACTTAACCTAGCGTCCCCTGAAAGGCCATAATCTACTCGAACTAATCCATCTAACAACCTAACCTAACTTAACCTAACCTAATGTCACCTTGTATATAACCTTTAATCACAAAGAAAACTACTAGGGGCACTCAATCTATTTTGCCCCACCCTTTTTTCTTAGCTAAATAATAGGCCATGGGGCTGAAATGTCTTTAAGGCCGTAAGTTTGAACTTTCTGCGCTTCACATAACCGGATTTTTCCAGTTTGAACCTCCCTTCCTTCTATAAAACCGCTTTCAAACGCCCTTGTTTAAAACCGATGGTTAGCACAGTTTCGAAAATGGCGTCTGACAGTGATGTGCGTCGTAAACAGCAGAGAGCTGTTCTTAACCACAGAGAAGGAAACAGTTGGAAATATTCACAAACGTCTACAAAACGTTTACGGAGATGCTGTTGTTGATCGAAGCACAGTTGGACGGTGGTCTAAACGTGTGAGATCATCGGAGAGAGGGAGAGCCAGCCTCGATGATGAGCCACGCAGCGGTCGCCCGGCATTGGCTGTGACATCTCACACTGTGCAACGTGCTAACAGCATCATTCGATCAAATCGGCGCGTCGCATACGAGGAGCTATCACTGGAGCTAGGAATTAGTGAAGGAAGTGTGAATACGATAATTCAGCAACTGGGATACTCAAAAGTGTGTTCACGGTTTGTTCCTCGCGAACTGACTGAAGATCAGAAAGCCCAAAGAAAAGAAATTGCTTCTGAGTCGTTGGTTCGATACGAGACAGAAGGGGATGACTTCCTTTCACGAATTGTGACTGGAGATGAGACTTGGGTACACCACTTTGAACCTGAAACAAAACGCCAATCCATGAAGTGGCATCACGCAGACTACCCACGCAAGAAAAAGTTCAAAATGGCTCCCTCTGCACGAAAGGTTATGGCCACCATCTTCTGGGACATGAAAGGGTGATTCTGGTGGACATTATGAAGAAACTTCAAGAAAGGACAAACAGTCAACTCAGAGGCATATATTGCTACTCTACAGAGACTCCAGAGACGTATAAAGCGAGTTCGACCGGAGAGAAAACTGGAAGACGTCCTTCTTTTGCACGATAACGCAAGACCACACAACAGTTTGCAAACAAGAGAGGCCATCACAAAAATGCGCTTAACTGTGTTACCCCACCCTCCTTCAGACTTCCATTTGTTTAGGCTAATGAAGGATGCTATTCGTTGATGAAAGTTTCAGAGTGAGGATGAGGTTGTTCAGGAGGTTAAGAGGTGGCTCCAGCGGAACCCAGTGGAGTTTTACCAGCAAGGAATAAAGGCCCTTGTTTCGAGGGAGGTGGAGGAAAGCCGTAGAAAAGGATGGAGACTATGTGGAAAAATATAAACTTGTGATAAAGGTATGTAACTACTTGTGTGCAAAATTTCTGGAACTTACAAGGAAACTTGGAAAGAAGAAGAAAAAGGTGGGGCAAAATATATCGAGTGGCCCTCGTACATTACCAGTTTCATAGGGAACAAAAGTTGGAAGCATTTCGAAAAACAAAATTTATATTTGTTTTGTCTTCAAAAGTGTAATAATACTTTTGACAGAAATACTGTACAGACAGGCATACAGATTAAAGAAAGAGTGTGTTGTTTTATGAGGGATAAGTTAACAACTAAAGTTCACAAACGGGAAGAACATAAAATAATAATTGGTACAGAGTCTTAATGAAAACTGCTGTTCATATTTTTTTAATTAAAACCCTTTAATTTATGGAGTTTATATATATATATATATATATATATATATATATGTATATATATATATATATATGAGGCTACGCTACAGAAACATCTTCAGATACTTTCGAGCTTCAACAATTTCTTCAGTTATTTCTACCTCATAAAAAGCCCATTGTTCCATCGACACAGCAGCCGTGATGAAGATGACGTCACATCGCACCTCCAGTAGAGACTCCTTCGTAAGAACCCTTACTCGAAGTGAGTCACACCTCAGTCGAGCTGGCACTTCGCAGTTCGCACCATGCCAGAAGCAGTCAAAGGCCGTCCGTCACGGCGCGTGTTACATCATTAATTAACTACTGCGCATCTGTTTCTTTTTGTTATTAACCTTAACCAGTAGTTCAGGCATTTTCTTACCGAACAATTCGTTAACCTCATTCACTGCATAATATTAATCAAACGTTTGTGTCACTTTAACCACTCATTGTTTTGTTTTAATAAAGGAAGAAAACTCACCATATTAATTTCCTTAATTAGTAACCAATATTATTGATTTCATTTGAAAAGATGTGGTGACCTCGAACCTCAAGTAATCATTTATATAAACAATTTAACATTATTATAGTGCCAACGTGTATATATATATAAATATATATATATATACCGAGAGAGAGAGAGAGAGAGAGAGTGTGTGTGTGTGTGTGTGTGTGTGTAGAACATACTAAACGTGACCGCTATCGGGACCAAACAAAAGTGGTCATTTTAGGCAGGTGGTCATTTTCGAAAAGAATCATATTTCTCCGAAGAGAGCTAATAACAAACTGAACGACTTTTTTCAGTCACGTGTATGGGCTCTAAAAAGGGTTTGCCCACTAATTTTCTAAAATCGATGCAGTTTCGTACTGAAACGCACTCTTTATTCCTTGTATTTAACCGTGGAAGCAATTTTTTAAAAATTATAGGTAAGAGTCATGACATTGTGTTCTATTACAATCGCACAGTCACAATGCTGAAAAACATTTACATTGTAAATACAGGGTGTTTCAGGTCGACCATAGAAATATGGAAATTGGAAATTGGCGGAATTTGTAGTTTGTATTTGGTATTTGAAGTAATTCCGCCAATTTTCATAGTTCTAGGGTCGACCTGAAACACCCTGTATATGAGTTTTGCCGGTATCATGAAATATTTTAAGTAGATTTTGATATTTAATCACATATCCATACATTAACCTCCAAATTCAACTTTCAGTAACTTTCAACCTACGATACCATGGATTATTTTAAATTTTTAATTATGGTATGTAAATATTAATTAATAGAAAATATAGTTAATAATATACGCAGGCGTTTTACAAAGGTACTAAAAATACAATCAAACTTGGTTGATGAATAAGTTCTTTGCTTTACATTACCTTCAAATTCGTCTTCCAGTAACTTTCAGTCCACGATACCATGAATTATTTTAAACTTTTAATAATGGTATTCTCAACTATTGTATAATATTTGAGCTTGAAAATGATGCACCAGATCTGGTAAATTTCTGCCAAATTTATCAATTTCGCCAATGACTGTGTATGAAATATATATTTAACTTCTACGTCAGGGCTTCCAACCTTGGGGTCGCGAAGATCATATTTGGGGTCGCGAACCGATCTGCTAATTTTATTTTCAATTCTTTTCTTACGACCGTCCGACAAGGCATTTATCAATCATTAATGTAGTTGCACATAACAGCTGAAATCCGGCCCCTTCCTGCGCATAATAAACGCTGAGCTTATGAAGTGTATATATAACCTTGGTTAACCCTAGTTTTGCTTCTGCCCGAATTGTTCACGCTGAAGAAAGTCAAGCTTGCCACTCCACCTTAGAACTACAGTTTAACGTGGAATCCGAACCACGCCCCCACCACGGGCAGTGAGAAATTACCAAGTCCTAGCCTGGACGCAATTCTATCGCCCTTCCATCAGCTCCAAGCGTCTTAACCACTAGGGTACCCAAGGTACCCATTTATCTACCAACCAATTTTTTTATTGTGTGGAAGGATGAACAGCTAGGTTTTGCTGTACGCCGTGTGCCATCACCGGGTCTCGATCGCAGGGCCGATGGATTCGTAGTCAGCGATGCTAACCACTACACCACCGAGGCGCATATATACATATAAAATAAAATAACTTAAGTTTGTCGAACTTCGATCAGTGTTTGGAGTCGTGAATTGTGTGAACATGATTTTCGGGGTCGCACATGACAAAGGTTGGGCAGCTCTGTTCTACGTCCGTTTATTATTCGTATCTTCTTCGCGCACATTGCACGGTTTTTGTTTTTCATTGGCTTTTCAGTAATAAAACCCAAACAGAATAGAAGACATTACAAGAGAGTTTGATTTTTATAAATCAAATGAAATATTATTTTTAATCACGTAATATTCCTTTAATGTAGTTTGCCTTAAAATAAAATTTATATTTTTTTTAAAGAAAACGTGTGCAACTCTGACGGTCAAAGGATCGTAAAATTAAAATATGAATTAGTTGAAGAATTTGGGTGTTTTACAATTGAAAGGAGTTTCAGCTGAACGAAGAAGATCAAAGTGAAACACTTTAAGTGAATGGTTAAATATGCAATGCGAATACATCTCCGAAATATCTCGTTCTCCTTTTATTTGAGATTTCAGTCTACGAGTAAAACAGCACTTTCTTTTATGAAAGTGATTATTAATGAAATGAAGATGCTAAAAAAAAATTTACTACATATATACAGTGTAATATATATATATATATATATATACAGGGCGTCCCAAAAAAATGTATACACACTTTAAATAATTATAAAGCAGTGTTTATTAAAATACATTTCATTTTCAAAATGTAATAGAATCTACAGACATTATTTAATTGTTTTGTCAACGCCTGTTTTCAAACTGACGTCCGTTCTGGTCCAGGCACTGCTGATAACGCGAAGCAATGGAATCGCAAACATCACGAAACATTTCGTTGGTATTTGTGTGCATTCTCGTTCAATGGCTGCTCTCAATTCAGCGACTGTTGCAGGTTTTATAGCGTAGACTTTGTCTTTTAAGTATCCCCATAAAAAAGTCTAGTGGTGTGAGGTCTGGTGAACGCGGAGGGTATTCTACGAAACCCCTTCGTCCAATCCACATCCACATCGTGCCAAGTACCACTCGCAATACTCCACTCTTCGGTCCGGATCATCTTCATTAATAGCATGGACTAATCTTGGAATGTAACTTTTCCATTGACAGCGCTTCAAAATGCGTTGGACAGACGATTCTGAAATTCCTACCTCACGACTCGCTTGCCGCACAGATTTTCTTGGACTTTGGTGATACGTTTCCAGTACTCTTTCTTGCTTTGTGGGGCTTGTCGATGTCTGTGGTCTTCCGGAACGCTTCTTGTGGACATTCTGAACAGTTCCATCGGCTTCAAACTTATCTCTAATTCGAGTGATGGTAAGTCGCGTTGGTGGATCTGTTTGAAACTCCCTCCTAAACTGTCTTTGCACTTCAACTGCGTTTTCACACTTCCAGTAGCATTTTAGAATGAATTTCCTTTGTTCAAAGCTTAGTCTGACTGCCATTAGTAATTCTAATGGGTTTAACTTGGAAAGAAAGAAACATCAATTGAGCTATCAGCTGTTAAAATGTGTATACATTTTTTTGGGACGCCCGTATACTGTACAGGGTGGGCGGAAAGTAGCTCCCTAATTTAAATTACATATAAATTATGTATAAATTGTGATTGTATTGTTATATTGTTATGGTGTGTTCTCTAAAGTGGTATAATTGTAACGTTCATTTTTTTTTTTCATTTCAGATTGAAGGGTAACATGGCTGAGCGTTTAACACTGCAGGAGCGTGCCCAGTTGGCGGCTCGGTACGAAGTTTGGCAATCTGTCGTTCGAGTTCAAAGATGGTGGCGGGCCATTCACGGACCACGTGCCCAAGTGGACCCGAAAACAATCAAGAACTGCCACTCGAAGCTCATGACCACGGGGTCTGTGGCAGATGTTCGAAGATGTGGTCGCCCTTCGACATCCAGGGCCCAGGAGACGGTGCAGGCAGTTCAGGAAATGTTCGCACGGAGTCCACGAAAGTCAACTCGCCAGGCAGCTCGGCAAAGTGGACTCTCCCGCTACTCAGTGCGAACTGTGCTGAAGAAGGAGCTGAACTGGCGTGCGTGGAAGCCGCATTACTGCCAATCTCTCTCGGACGAGGACTGCGACATTCGCATGGAGTTCGGGGAAATCATGCTGGCTTGGCATGAAGACTGGCCCCATCTCTTCCGCAACATCCTCTGGAGCGACGAGGCGGTGTTCCACGTCGGAGGCTTTGTCAACCGCCACAATTGCCACTACTGGGCAGGGGAGGATCCCATGGTTACCGCTGAAAAACGGCAGAATCGGTTCAGTGTAACGGTGTGGTGTGATATGACCTCAGATCAGGTTGTGGGCCCGTTCCTTCTGCGCAACACCATGAATGCTGAGCGGTACCTTGCTATGTTGCGAAACGAGGTCTGGCCGGTTGTCAGCACATGGGAGAACATCGACGATCTGATATTTATGCAAGATGGCGCCCCTCCGCACTTCGCTCTTGTTGTCCGTGAGTGGCTGGATGCCCACTTCCCTGGGCGTTGGATGGGTCGTCGTGGTCCACATCAATGGCCAGCCAGGAGCCCCGACTTGACACCGTGCGACTTCTTTCTTTGGGGGTGGGTAAAGGAAGAAGTCTACCGCACCAAACCGAGGACATTGGAAGAACTGGAGGACCGAATTCGGGAAGTCATGTCCTCCATCCCGCCGGAGTTCCTGCTAAAGTCAGTGGACGCCATTCCTGGGCGGCTCCAGAAGCTGGTGGAAAGAGTTGGAGCCCACATTGAATTTTAGAGAAAACCTACCATGTATGCCTACCTTTTCATATTATTTCTTCTGAAATAAATGGATAATATACGTATTTTTTTACCAATCCAAAATAGGGAGCTACTTCCGCCCACCCTGTATATCAGTGGCGGTTCTTTAGATTAGGCAGGTGAGGCGACGCCTCACCTAATAAAAACAAAATATTCCATCTTGTATATATATATATATAAATATTAATAAGATAAATTTATATAAATGCATAAAAATATTATTCATAAAAAGTTTTTTTCCCCCATTCATTTTTTACACAAAAAGTCCCATATTTCACACATAAAGTGCTAGCATTCGAAAAAAACTTGCTTCGCCTTGTATTCATGAGGCGAGACAACCAAAACGCTCAGTAAATGCAAAAAACTTCACTTTTTTACGTGAAGGTCAAAATATGAGAATAAAAACCCACTCTAATAGAGAGAGTTTATTTCCACGACAGTTTCGACGCCCACTGGCATCCTCCTCGGGTGGATACAGAAACACAAATGAAACAAAACAAGAGGGAAAAACAGTTCAGGGATCGACCGTTAAGAAATTCGCACCTAGGTTGGATTCCATTCTTCTCGAGACAGGAGGGGCATTTTCATTAAGTACATTCGCACAAATTTTAAAACTATCTTCCTGTTCTAAACATACAGATTCTATTATTTTTACATAATTATTACATTTATAATTAAATTTATTACATTTAATATTGCATAATTATTAATTACAGAAATTATAAATTTATATTACATTGGTTATTACATTGTGTTTATTATACAGAAATTATAAACCGAAAAACGAATGAAAAAAGGCGATTAGGAAATAATCCAGAGACCATTGAGAAATTCGCACCTACTGTAGGTTAGATATCGTTCTCCCGAAACCAGAAGGGCATTTTATTACAGGGTCAGCTTATAACTACATTTCCACAAATTAAAAATATCTTCTTGTTCTATACATACAGATCCTAATGTTTTGACATAATTACTGCATATATTTATTTCCACATTAATTACTTCCATTATTACATTTACTAAAAGCGAGTAAGGAAACATTCCAATCCAGAGACATTTAAGAAATTCACACTTAGGTTCGAACACGTTCCCACGACTCCGTAAGGGATTTATTGACCAAGAATCTCATTAAAGGGTCTAACTTATAAGTACCTTCGCACGGAGTCGTGGGAACGTGTTCGAACCTAAGTGTGAATTTCTTAAATGTCTCTGGATTGGAATGTTTCCTTACTCGCTTTTAGTAAATGTAATAATGGAAGTAATTAATGTGGAAATAAATATATGCAGTAATTATGTCAAAACATTAGGATCTGTATGTATAGAACAAGAAGATATTTTTAATTTGTGGAAATGTAGTTATAAGCTGACCCTGTAATAAAATGCCCTTCTGGTTTCGGGAGAACGATATCTAACCTAGGTGCGAATTTCTCAATGGTCTCTGGATTATTTCCTAATCGCCTTTTTTTCATTCGTTTTTCGGTTTATAATTTCTGTATAATAAACAACAATGTAATAACCAATGTAATAATAAATTTATAATTTCTGTAATTAATAATTATGCAATATTAAATGTAATAAATTTAATTATAAATGTAATAATTATGTAAAAATAATAGAATCTGTATGTTTAGAACAGGAAGATAGTTTTAAAATTTGTGCGAATGTACTTAATGAAAATGCCCCTCCTGTCTCGAGAGAATGGAATCCAACCTAGGTGCGAATTTCTTAACGGTCGATCCCTGAACTGTTTTTCCCTCTTGTTTTGTTTCATTTGTGTTTCTGTATCCACCAGAGGAGGATGCCAGTGGGCGTCGAAACTGTCGTGGAAATAAACTCTGTCTATTAGAGTGGGTTTTTATTCTCAAAACGCTCAGTGTTGCTACGAATATAAACTAGTTGCTATGACGCCGATGACGTCACTCACACTGCTGAAATATTACTGGCTGAGGTGAAATGAATTTTCGCCTCAGCCAGTACTTCATACTATATAAATTTTTTTTGCCTCACCACTTAAGGAATGCACGAGCCGCTACTGATATATATATAATTTAAATATTGATTTTCAGGCGTATAAAGAATTGAATATTCATATTTTTAAATTCATTCTTCCAGCATACTAATAATTTCCATGTAAATGTAAGAATTCGGACACATGATACCGAGGAAAAAGTAAAAATGCCAACTGACTCTCTCTGAAAATTGAAATGGATTTGAAACAAACTTCTGAGCACCTACACACACACACACACACACACACAGACCAATTGTAGATTCTGTTCATGTCTGTTTGTAGAGATCCTATATCTTATGGGTTTCTTATTTTTCTACTAGTTTTTGTGTCATCGGCAAAGGGTGTTTCTGTGCTGTCACTCGTAACATTCTCATGTATGTCAGTTAGCATGATTATGAAAAGTAATGGAGTTAATACTGTTCCTTGTGGTACTGAGCTAAGGACCTCTGACACTAAGGAAATTATATACCCATTTTCCTACTTTTCCTGTTATTCCTATATACAGTATTTCATTGTGTTCTATATTCTATTAGGGTTTGTCAATTTTAGTAAAGTCAACAATTCAAAAAACTACTAGTGACCAAATGATGCATTTTTATGTGCTAAATCGAAATATGACTTTAAAATCCAGATTTTATCACTCCTAGCTATTTATATTTGAAGTTGAAGTTTACGAAAAATCAGCAATTTTTGCAAGTATTTTTTTTATTGTATATAACTACATTTTACATACATTACATACAATTAAAGACATTTCGATTGTATTTCAATATTAAAACTTAGAAATATAGATAGGTTTCTTAAACTTTGCCAAGGATGCCATATATAACTAAATTTTACATACATACAATTAAAGACATTTTGATTGTATTTCATTATTAAAACTTAGAAATATAGATATGTCTCTTGAACTTTGCCAAGGATGTCATGTCTACCTTGCTCTTGTTCCTGAACATGAGCTCCCTACTGGCCACCTGGCCACTGATGTACGCCTCCCTCCTCTCTTGTGAGTAAACATGTTGTGCTGCTTCAGTTGTCATCTTTACACACCTCTCTACTGACTGTGTGTGTGTGAGGGCCATGCAGGAACTTCCATTGGTCTATCCAGAAACTCCTTGATTGCAGCAGTGGTGAGGGAGCAGGTCAGAGGAGGGTCAGTCACGCCAGAGTTCTAGTCAATAAGCTCCGAGAGTTTGTTGGGATCTGGGTTGATGTCAGGAGTCTTCCTGGGTCTGACACTGCTGTCTCCCACCTGTGTGTCCTCATCTCCTTCACCTTTGATTTCCAGTAATTTAGGGTGTCAATTTTAGTAAAGTCAACAATTCAAAAACTACTAATGCTCAAATGATGTCATGCAATGCTCAAATGATGTCATATTATCTAGCAAACTTAGAAATATCTTTATTGTTGTTTAAAAAAGCCATTTACCTACTTATATTTGACCAGGACGAAGGAGTACGAAGACTTCATACCAAACTCAGTCTGGTATGAAGTCTTCGGCCTCCTCTCTCCTCCCTGCCTCCTCCACTCATGCATTGACAATCAAAACTCCAGCATTTGTGACTATGTGAAACTTAGAAACCATACTGCTCACCAAAAATAACCAAAGTTGACCACACATATCAATGGCACATTGATATACGATGCTACAGTCATATTTAGGTTATATTTCAAACCTTTATGGCCAAATATAAGTAGGTAAATGGCCTTTTTAAACACTAAAGATATTTCTAAATTTGCAAGATAATATGACATCATTTGAGCATTAGTAGTTTTTGAATTGTTGACTTTACTAAAATTGACATACCCTAAATTACTGGAAATCAGAGGTGAAGGAGATGAGGACACACAGGTAGGAGACTGCAGTGTCAGACCCAGGAAGACTCCTGACATCAACCCAGATGCCACCAAACTCTCGGAGCTTATTGACTGGAACTCTGGCGTGACTGACCCTCCTCTGACCCAGTACCGGGTTAACCCGAAGGTTTAAAGGCTGAAAGCCTTGGCCTACGGAAAAATGTGGCGTACGAAAATTTTTTTTTGTCAATAACACTAGCAGATTTTCTGGCAGTTGTCATCTGACCTTGAAGTAGAGGTGTTTGTTTAGTTGTTTTCCACTTTATTTGTGTAGACTGTAGAGTAGACCTAGAGAGTGATATAGAGCTAGATCTCGGTGATGAATCATTGCTTTCTCCAAATACAGTATTTCTGAGGTGTCCCTCAAATCGACAGAGCAGGTGCTGCAATTTTTTCTGCAGCACATGATGACCGCGATTTTCCCAAACCTCTACATAGCTCTACTTATTTATTTATGCTTGTTGGGTACTAATTCCGAAGGAGAGAGATCATTTTCGACTCTACAGTACAGAGAGTCAAGAATTGTTATCGATCAACCCTGGGACAATATCTGCACTAGCACTCATCTCGACTGAAAGTGATTTGGCTCGCAGTTTGGATTTTTCAGAGATTAAGATGTTCTCCCAAAAGAAAGCCAGAAAGATAAGGTCACTTAGGTTAAACCGTTCGACGTTTTCAATGTCCGGCTTTTTGCTCGGTTTACTGTGTGCAATTTACTTTACGTTTGTTTGCTTTACAATTTGCTTTACTGTGTGCAATATATTATATATATATATATATATATTATAATATATATATATATATATATATATATTCTGTACAAGTGAAGCTAAAGACACTCTCTTTCGTACTTTCTGCAGTAATATATATGGAGAGCAACTCTGGGTGAATTATAAAAAAGGTTCTGGCAGAACCCTAAACTTGCTGTACAACAGGTCTTTTAGACTCTTACATAAATGCTCAGCTTCGCAAATGTTTGCTACCCGCAACGTCCTGAGCTTCTCGGAGGTAAAAAGACGTGCTCAATACAGTCTAATGCAAAGAATTAAAAAATCAACCAACCCGATCATCCAAGCTATCCATAAGTCCTGCCATTTATCCTCTAAGCTATGGACTTCTTGGTACGAAAAGGTCTGTCTGTAGCTCCACTTAACTTCGACATTACAGTATTATTTCTAATCAATTGTATATATTTCTATCTTTAGTATATGAACTGTCACTGTGTTAATAATATTTGTCATATGGACTATTAGGGTGTGTCGAATTTTTCAACTTTCAAATTCCAAATATGAGGGGTGCTAAAAAGTTGCAGCATGACTTAGGAATTCTAAAGATATTTTTGTTAATTTAATATAATTTAGGTTTGCTTGGTAAGAAGCTACATAAAAATAGTGACTTTTTTTACTTTTTTGTGGAATTATATAATAATTATTATATTAATAATTATATATGCTGTGTGTATATATAATGCACTGCTGTTTTTGCTTATTTCACAGGTTGAAACATAATTCATCAGTGTGCTGAAGATTACTTGTCCGTCAGTGCTACCATCCTAACCAGTGGGAATTGACCTACAATGGCTTCTAAAAGGAGGACAAGACTGGGGACATTCACACATATGAGCAACCTAATTGGAACTGGTAGAGAGTTGTTGCCCTCTGAACTCCCAACTCTGCGAGACGTTCTGAAATATGGGCTACTGCTAAGAGAACAAAGTGGTGAGGATGTGAGAAACTACCCAGCAGCCAGTCTTGCAAAGGACATTTACCCTAAAGTGCTTGAAAAGTGGGAACGAGCAAACAGTTCTTTTGTAGCCCCCGTTGTAAATTCACGAGTCACAATCTTAAACAAGACCCAAGAGAGCTGGGAGCAGGCCAAAAACATATCTCTTGGGAGAGGAAAGCTACATGTCAAAGAGGCTTTCATTGCAAAACTTGACAAGCTTTTGACATCCTCAGTTGCAAGTGTAAAATTGTTCTCTGCTCTGAATTTGGCTGCCTTGCAGATGCTGGTTGCAAAAACGAAACTCACATTAACTGTACATGCCCTAGGGAGATGAAGATCCCTGTGAAGGAACTTGCTTTCATTAAAGGTCAGAGAGACAAGTCTGGTTCTATTGGACCACATCAGATTGGCTTGCCAGATCAACCTGAGCACAACAGACAAGTCAAAAAGCAGAAGCGGCAAGAAGACGAAAGAAGTAGGCTTGCTGAATATAAGCAGACAAGTAAGCAGGATGTTTCAATGCCATCAAATGAAATAATTTTCTCTGATGATGAAAATGAAGAACAAATAGCTGATGCTCAAGATGGAAAGGATGGAAGTTATGAAGTGACATTAGAAATACCAAGCACGTCTTCAACTTCCAATAAAAAGCCAGAGTACAACACATTAGAAATACCTAATGTTGCTATGCATAGCATCAGATATGGTGTTCGCCTGCGTGCCACAGCTGCCATCACCACTGCTGCCTTTATGGATGCTGGCTTGATCACTGAAGAAGGCAAGAGACTTGTAGTTGATCACAATAAAGTCAAGAGGGCCCAAGAAAAAGTTATGAGATCCCTGGATCAGGAATTTGATGATCTTTGTAAGAAGGGTGAAATTGACTGCATCTTCTTTGACGGCCGTCAAGATACAACTAAAGTTATGCTGAAAGCAGACAATTCAGATCGTCAGTTCCCCAGCATCATCAAAGAAGAGCATTATTCTGTGTGCAGTGAGCCAGGTGGAAGATATCTCTACCACTTCACTCCTGAGAAAGGCTCAACGAGAAAAAAACCTGCTGAAGTTATTACTGATAATCTTGTAGATTTCATGAAGAAGAAGGGCATTGATAAAAGCCTGCAGGCCATTGGAGGTGATTCTACAAATGTTAACACTGGCTGGGAGGGTGTTCCATGCATTGGGTAGAGGTCAAGCTTTGCCGTAAGCTGATCTGGTTGGTTTGTGCCCTCCACACTAACGAGTTACCCCTGCGACACTTGATCACAGCATTGGATGGGAAGACCTTGTCTAACAACAAGTGGACAGGTAACATTGGCAAGATGCTAGACACTGCAACCGAACTTGAAATTGATCCTTCATTCACCAAACTCTCAATTGGAGAGCCTCTTACTTCACTGAGTGACAATGTCGTAAAGGATCTCTCTACTGATCAAGCGTACGGGTATAGGATCACACAGGCCATAAGGACAGGAGAACTTCCCACAGATCTGGCCCTTCTTGAAATTGGTCCAGTGAGCCATTCAAGGTGGTTGACAACAGCAAACAGGCTTTGTCGCATATGGGTTTCAAAACATGGCCTTAAAGGCAAAACCCTCAACAACTTAAGACTGATAGTGGAATACATTGTTGGTGTGTACTACCCCTGTTGGTTCAACATCGAAGTAAAACACTCTTGGGTGGAAGGTCCACGCCACATCTTGTTTCAGCTGCGGCTAGTTAGGCTGCAAAAGAAGGCTGTAGTGGATGCTGTTTTGCCAACCATCAAGCGCTCAGCATGGTATACATTCAGCGAAATGATAATCCAGACACTCTTGTGCTAAGATGACAGTGAGGAGAGGAGAGCTGGTGTCCAAAAGATTGTTGACATGAGGGGTGGAGATGATGACACACTTAGAGATCTTTCTGTACGTCCCAGGAAGACACCTTCCATCAACCCCAGTGCTTCTTCCGTGTTGGAGCTGACAGACTGGTCTGACGGGGTATTTGAACCTCCTTTGACATGTAAACTGACTACAGCGGAAGTAAAGAAGTTCTTTGACAAGCCTATGCAAGTTCCACAGTGGCCCTGTCATGCTCAGTCAATAGAGAGGTCTGTGAAACAAGTCACAGAGGCAGCAGGCAGGGTGTATACACATGAGAAACGTGAGGGCTATATCAGAGGCCAAGAAGCAAGTCGGCGGCTGATGTCCAAGAACGAATCAAAGCAAGACTTGATGAAACTTGTTGTTTAAATATTTTTTTTTACTGATGTCATTACTTTCTAATGTTATTTTATGATTACAAGGATATGTTTTATGATTACTAGGATATGTTTTATGCAGAGAAACTAAAATTTTTATAGCATTACCTGGCATTTTGAGAAGCTAAAATTAATAAATGTTGTTTTCCGAGAGCAATTTATGTGCTTTTTAATCAAACGTAGATTTACCAAGCTAAGTGTTGAGCAATCACAAAAATAATAGCAGATTTGAATTCTTCCACATCCAAAAACATATTTTTAAAACCCCTCAGTGAAAGAATTGGCAAAAATTAATTTTCACCTCCCAAATTGACACCCTAATATATATATATTATATATATATATATATATATATATATATATATATATATATATTTTTGGTGAAATATATTTTTTTATGTAGGCCTATCGTATTTAATCTCTTAAAATTATCTATATTATACTCAATTACAAATGAAAAATATGTCGAGTACTTTTTCTAATACCGATATATTGGAAGGATTTGTTGAAGTCCACGCAGTCCAGCCTTGGCCTACGAAACCCTTAATCCGGCCCTGCTCTGACCTTCTCCCTCACCACTGCTGCAATCAAGGAGTTTCTGGATAGACCAATGGAAGTTCCTGCATGGCCCTCACACACACACAGTCAGTTGAGAGGTGTGTAAGGATGAAACTGAAGCAGCACAACATGTTTACTCACAAAAGAGGAGGGAGGCGTACATCAGTGGCCAGGTGGCCAGTAGGGAGCTCATGTCCAGGAACAAGAGCAAGGTAGACATGGCATCCTTGGCGAAGTTCAAGAAACCTATCTATATTTCTAAGTTTTAATATTGAAATGCAATCAAAATGTCTTTAATTGTATGTATGTAAAATGTAGTTATATATGGCATCCTTGGCAAAGTTCAAGAAACCTATCTATATTTCTAAGTTTTAATATTGAAATACAATCAAAATGTCTTTAATTGTATGTAATATATGTAAAATGTAGTTATATACAATAAAAAAATACTTGAAAAAATTGCTGATTTTTCGTAAACTTCAACTTCAAATCTGGATTTTAAAACCATATTTCGATTTAGCACATAAAAATGCATCATTTGGGCACTAGTAGTTTTTTGAATTGTTGACTTTACTAAAATTGACACACCCTAATATTCCATGGTCACACTTGTCAAACGCCTTGGCAAAGTCTGTGTATATCACGTCCTACTTTTCATTGTTTTCGAGTGCATCGATAACGTTATAGTGTTCCATTAGTTGTGATAGGGATGATCTTCCCGACTGGAATCCATGTTGGTTATCACTTAATTTTTCCGAGTTTCCAAAAGTCATAAATTTTTTCAATATTCTTTCAAATATTTTGATGAGATAAGCTGTAAGCGATCGATCTCCTCCTTTATATATTGGAACTATGTTCGCTTTCTTCAGAATGCTCGGTATTTCTCCCGTGTTTAGTGATCGTCTCCATATCAAATATCAAAAGTGCTTAGCGATTTCATTCTTGCAGTTTTTGATTAGTGTTACATTCCATTTGTCCGGTCCTGCTGCCGAGTGTGTTTTTAGTTTCTGTGTAGCTTGTGTGGTATCATCTGTTGTAAAGTTAAACTCCGTTATACTTTCCACTTGTAATTCCTCAACAAATGCATTTCTATCGCATATTAGTTTATCAGTTTTGGCGATACTGAAAGCTGATTCATACTGAGCTCTTAATACTTCAGATAAATCTTTTAGATCATCGGGTAAAACATTGTTTTCATTTTTCAAAGGTCAGATATTCGCGTGATTTTTTTATGTTTAGTAGTATGATTTCAAAATGGTAGAGTGCAATTGCGATGGTGATCAATGTTGCAAAGGGGGTGGGGTAATTTTGCAAAGCGGATGGGGGTTAATGTTGCAAAAGGGGTGGGGGTATTGCAAATGGGATGAGGGTAGTCCTACCCAAGTTGCATAAACGGGATGGGAGTAATGGGGAGGGAGTTATGCAACAAGGGGGTAGGGGGAAACCCCCAAGTTGCATGAAGGGGGGAGCTTTGGGGGAGAAGTTGGGACGGCCTCACCCCTCAAAGGGGTATCCTAACCTAAGAAGGTAAACCTTAACCTAAGAAAGAGAGAGAGAGACACTCAGACCATGTTTTCACCTGTACCGCCAGGTGCATAACGAGAGCTCAGGTACCAACATCTGTTTTATATGGAGGGGGTTGCTAGAGAGCACTATTTATTTTAATTATTTATATGGAGAGTTGCCAGAGAGCACTATTGAATTTAATTATTTATATATGGGGTTGCCAGATACCACTGTTGAATTTATTTATTTATATATGGGGAGTTGCCAAATATTTATTTTATTTGTTTATATATGGAGGGGTTGCCAGTTATTTAATTTATTTATTTATATATTGAACGGATACCAGATATCACTATTTGTTTTAATTATTTATTTATTAAAGGTAATAGAGATGTTCCCAATGCTTTTGCCAGATAGTACTATATAATTTAATTATTTGTTTATTTACTAAAGGCAAAAGAGAGAGAGAGAGAGAGATGAGGTGCTGGAGATGTATGTGGTGGGCGTGTGTGCGTGTGCACGAGAGAGACGAAGAGAGAATGAGACGATAATTAAACGAATTAAAATACAAACTAAATTTGTTAACAGAAAAAAGGAAAGTCCTGAAAACACATTTGGAACACATTCGAAAAATAAGTTACAAATGTAACAGAAAATTAAATATACAATCAAATTAGCTCATAAGAAGTCCATATAATACCTTAAAATATATATATATATATTCTTAAATATTGTTACGGCTAAAGTAAATTTTCTTTAGGAATATTATTGAATTAAACATGTCCCCAATAATACATTGAATATCTTTCTAAACACCTTATTAAGATTTGTACAAAAATTAATAAATTAAAAAGCAATTCACTTCCAAAAGAATTTCAGTCTTAATGTACCCCTATTCTCTCTCCCTTCAACCGTACCACAGAGGAGGTGAAATACAAACAAAAATTGTTCAAAGAAACGCGTACCATTTTGCAAAAAGAATAAAATGAAAAATTTAGTGCAAAGATAGCAGTATTAAGATTTCTTATATATGTCAGCGGCCTTAATATTGAAAGACGTACATGTACGTTACTTTCTCTTAGGTGTGTACTAGGGTTTCTGGTTCGGGATAGCGCACACAATCCCGGGACTACGGGAAATAATGAAGCTTAATCCCGTGATCCCGAGATTTTCCGGGAAATTTCTTGATATTTATTTCAAGTACTTTTACTTTTTAAAGAGCTCGGGGACCCGAAAGAGCTCTTTGCAGATCTCTTAACACTGGTTTGGTACCAGTGCCCCCTGCAGGAAGGTTAATAATGGACAAGGTTGAGATTTAGTTCAATAAGTGTATATTCAAACAAAGCATAAAATAATATTATTTCAGTGGCAATATTTGAACAAAAACTCCTTTCAAATTATATAAAAATATTTCAATTAACAAATTATATTCTCCATTAGCAAAAAACATTATTTTCTCCATTAGCAAAAAAAAAAATCCAGCTATTTCTTGCCATTTGTGTAGTAGCTCTTTAAAAAGCACAGCCGGTTAATGCTGTGATCGTTCAGTTGACTTCTTAGTTTTGTCACAAATAAACCGGCAGCTGAAAATGCTCGCTCTGACTCGACAGATGTTGGAAGGACAGAGTTCAGCCCGCGCAAGAGTAAAGATATATTCTTTGTTCGCTCCCCCGTTGCCTCAAAAATTTCAAACTCTTTTGTTAGAAGCCTGCCCTTCTTGTTAGAGTTGTCATTTGTGTCACATGTGTTCGACTGTATCTTTTTAATTGCTGCATCAAGCATGTAGGATAGAGTCATTAATTATTGTGTCAATTTCACATCATCTTCATCGGATGCACTGGATTCATCACCCAGCTCGCTCTCGCTGTAACCAAATATCCTCCTGAACACCGTCTTTGCATGATTTAATAAAGGCGATTTCGACTCAAGGGCAGGTAGACCTTGACCATCTTCTTTGTTGTCATACTGCTTCCCACTATTTGTGTATTAAAGAAGGCCCACCAATACTTTGTCTCTTCTTTGTTTGATCCTTACGATTAAAGAAAGTTTCATTTTTCTGGAAAATGCTGAACTCTGTTCACTAAGCTCATCAAGGATGAATTTAAACACACCTTCGGCAGTTAACAAAGTTGCATTTCTACTGCCCAAGCTTTCAGCTCCAACCTTAATTGGCTGCAAGGTTGATACGATATCTTGAATTGCTTTAAATTCTAACTCGCTGATGTTCATATCAAGTTTGAGGTCAATCATTGCTTTGGCGACAGTTGATTTAATTTCAAGGAATCGTTCTAGCATTGACAGCAGGCTGTTCCAACGAGTTTTTGAATCTAATATGAGCATTAGTTCTTTGCCATGTTCTGCTTTGACGTACTTTTGAAGGTTTTCATTTTTTAATGGTGATTTTCGAAACATTCTGACAATTTTTCTTATTTTTTCGATAGATTCTGAAATGTTAACTTCGATCCCGTCATCAGATATTTCTATTGAAGAGACGAGCTCACCTACGCTGTTTTCAGAAACATCCGTCTCTATATCGATTACTGCACTGAAGTCCTCCATGTCCGTAGACTCCGTAGAGTCCGTACTGGGCCTACTGGCATCATCGCCGGCTTCACTGCATCCATCATTTTCCAGTCCGTCATTTGTATCCAGATCTGTTCGTGATGAAGAAACTTCTACAGTCGTTGTAGTCTTTCTGTAGAGTACATCACACACAGCTAAATGTATGCCATGTGCATAACACAAATGATGGTTGCAACCCATTAATCTGCCGAACTTTACCATAACACTGGCTTCGTCTGTTACACATGCAACTACATGTTTTTCCACTGATAGGTTGAACTCAGATAACTTCGCCTCGACCACAGCGACAGCGCTTTCAGCAGGCATGGCTCCATGAATCCTGACCATTCCTAGATTCCAAAACTTCCCATCTCCAGCATGAAGGTTTACATTCAGATACCGACAATTTTCAGCGAAGTGTACTCATCGAGTGACAAACTAAATCTACAACCTTCGTTCAGCATCTCACTTATTTCCGATATCACACACTGTTTTGTCACATCGTATTGGCTATAGACTATTTTCATGACATCACTCGGTACTTTGGAAGAAAATGGCCCCTATCAGAAATTGCTTGTCTTATAAATTCACTTTTAGTGATGGCGTTAATAGAAAATCCATCTACAGCAGCTAGTTTGCTTATAATTTCTCCTCTCGTGTCCTTCTTGATGAAAGCAGTGATCTTCTGCTGAGAAAGTTTCCGTTTAGCGTCATTCGATGCTGGCACATCTTCATCTGCTGCACGCTTAGCTGTTACTGGCACCGGCTTTTCAATTGAATGTTTACTTTTTAAATGTCTAATTAGACCGCTTGTTGATAAACCTTTACACAATAAAACTGTCTTGCATTTTTTGCACTTTTCAGAATCATTAACCATCTTTTCAAAATGTTCCCAAACGAACGATTCTTTTTTGGGAGGGTCAATCATGATAAGAATGTTTGACTTTCAAACGATAGTCTGTCAAACGCTAAGCCAAGCAAGTGCAGAGAACGAGCGACAGAGAACGATGCACACCCCTTGACAGCACAACACCTACTGAGTCAGGAGGTGTTGTGCTGTCACTTATAATGAGTCACTGACAGACAGGCGGCAATAGCGTACTGCGCATGCGCAGCCCTGTGTATAATTGCGTCGGTAACGGTGTGTAGTGCAGTATGCATTTTAGTGCAGTGTGCATTTATTTGATGCTGCATGCAAAAGTCTCATGAAGACTTGCGCTTTATGCATCCCGGGAAATCCCTGGAATTCAGATTTTTTCCCGGGAAATATTTAAACCATTATTTTTGCCGGGATCTCGGGATCCCGGGACAGAAACCCTAGTGTGTACGTATGTAAAATGGATTTCTCGTCTACTCTTGAATTAAAAAAGTGTGTACATACCTAAATTTCGATTTCGGCATTCTTAACCTGAGGCGGAAATGAAGACTGTAACTTTCACCTTACGTGTTTCTTACTTAAAAAATAAATTGTAACACACACACACACACACACACACACACACACACACACACACACACTACTGTTCAAATTCCAGGAATGACTCTGATCCAATTGACATACATTAGAATTTAGGTGAATTGGTAGCCGAAGGCTATACCATGCCAGGAGTGAGAGATGTAGGAATGCGGACAATTCGGATTGTCCACTTTCTAATCCTGGGAGTTTGGTTTTATTTTATATAAAAGGCTGTTTCGTATTAGCCCCTTCGATTTAATTAGCATCACACATTCATATATATATATATATATATATATATAATACACACTGCATATATATATATATATATATATATATATATATATATATATATATATATATATATATATACGGTGGTCCTTATTTATATGGTGAAAAATGAAACATCAAAATGTTTCAGTCTGACCTTCTAGAAATGTGACAGGGGATACAAAAAACACTGTTTATGAAGTTTCATGAGAAAATATTAATATTTAGAGGTCGCTCAAGGCCATCAAAATTGTGCAATATAATGTGTCATTACTTGCCACACATTTCCTTGCTATACCTCCTCCAGTATCATGTCAGCCACCTTAATGGTAGGATGTGTGTGTGTTAAACAGGTGCATACGGTGTTTTTCTTTAAACTTTTTTCTTAGTTTTGTAAATGTCTTAAATTTTGTGCCTAATATAACACTGATGTTTTATTTTCAGGTGTGGATTTATGGATCAAAATACATAGTGATGGAGACTCGAAATAAATCCAAGGTTTACTTGATTGCTAAGTGTGAGGACGATATTAGAGGTGCTAAATTGCCATCGAGTAGGCACTGCATCTGGCAATTGCTTATAATCCTACTTCATGAGAATCTTATAATCCAATATTATGAAGCCGTTGAGCGCCCTCTAAATATTAATATATCTCAAAAACATTTTGTATACTATATTTTTACATCAAATGGCATAGTTTGATGGGGTCAGGGCACCAGAGCACGGAAATTTGAAAGTTGAAAAATAAGGCCCACCCTAATATTATATATATATATTATATATATATATATTCCAAATGGGGTCTAACTAATGGTTTATAAAGATTTTTATATAGAGATTGTCGCTAGGACTGGTCTTTCTTAGGAACCTAACTTAACCTAACCTAATCTAAAAGCCTAAGAAAGGATATAAGGACAATCTAACCTAAAAAGTACCTTTCTCTAACTAATGGTTTATAAATATTTATATATAGAAATTGTCTGTAGGCCATGTGTTTCTTAGGAACCTAACCTAACCTAACCTAATCTAAAAGAATATAAGGACAATATAACCTAAAAAATACCTTTCAACCTCTCAAATGCACCTTGTGATGATATTCTTGTGGCGCATTGCACTAATTATTATTATTATTATTATTATTATGACTATTATTACCAACACTATGTTGAGTTGTTACGGATTCAATTGGCTACATATATATATATATATATATATATATATATTATTGCAAATACTACTTCAATATATAATTTTAACATTAAAATATATTGTCAGTAGCTGGCTACCAGGGCAGGAGCCGAAAGGAAACCAATTCCCTCCTACACCAAACCCTGAAAATGAGTCTAGGTGCTACAGAGGGATGAACCACAAGTTGATTTTGTAGAACAAACCATCAATGAACGAGTGTTTTATTACATCCGTCTTATCCAAATATGATCCAAAATAAAAATCGGGTACAACAATTATCAGAAAATTTTTCAAATAAGTAAAAATGTCTTGCCAATTAAAAGAACTATGGAAACAGAACAGCCCATCAATGAGCGAGTGTAAAATCAAGTGTGTTGTTTTATCAGATCAGTCTCATTCAAATATGATCCAAAGTAAAAATCTAATTTGGCAGTGACAATAAATCTGCGGAGAGAATAAGCGAAATTTGATAAAGACACACCTCCATTATTCGTGAAGGTGTCCAATCAGGACTTCATTGCCCAAAGCGTGGGTCCGTTACATCGGTGTTGCGATAGCTGATTGGCACACACATTTAACATAGTCCGCCCAGTTACAATGACAACCAATCAACAAACTTACGAACCGCCTATTAGTCTTCTGAGGGTGGCGTTTACAATTGGGAATCATGCATATAAAAGGAAGTATTTTCAGCTGCAACTCACAGCAGTTATTTTACCAGTGAATAAACACACGCATCATGAGTCAGTCAGAACTTTACAGTTTATCGGATTTATATGAAGAAAACGACACTGCCGCGGTGGCTACAATTAGTCTTCTTAACGCAACCAATCGGGACGGATTATTTGATTGCAGTTGAAATGTAAGCATAAAAATTTATGTACCTGTATTTCTATTTTTTTTGTTTTTGGGGGGCCTATATTTATTCGCGAACTTATTATTTATTTTGGTGTTCCTGAGGATGTTATTATGCGAACGCTCTTGAGCACCATTCTGTTTTCTTCGTGATTATTTCATATATATATATATATATATATCAGTGGCAGCTTTTCAGAGGAGGCATGGGAGACCGGGCCTCCTGTGTTTTTATCACTAAAAACTATGAAAGAGGATTTTGTTTCATAGTATTAATTATATACGATCGTAACATGCAGGAAGTAGTGCATTTAACACTTTGTAATCTATTTTATTTATATAGCGTATATTATAGACAATTTTGTGCCTCCCTTTGTGCCTCCCTCTCTCCCTCACCACAAGCCGCCACTGATATATATATATATATATATATATATATATATATATATATACTACCAGTCAAAAGTTTAAGTACACTCTGAAATATTCATAAATTTCAAATTTTGTTTAGTTTTTTATTTATTAATTAAGTTATTATGACACAAATTCATAAGTACAAACATGGGAACTTAACAACAAATCAGGACAATTTACCAAAAGCAGTCTAAATTTTAGATTCATCAAAATAGCCTCCTCTTGCAGCAATTACAGCAGAACAAATTCGAAGCATGCGCTCAACAAGAGAAAGAAGATAGTCTGGGGAAAACTGCTGCCAGCACTCTTGTAAGAGTTCCCAGAGCTTCTGAGCACTGGATGGCTGCTTGGCTTTCACTCGTCGATCCAGTACATCCCACACTAGCTCGATGGGGTTCAGATCCGGGGACTGTGCTGGCCATTCCATAACTGTGAGCTGACGTTGCCGTTCTTTCTGCTTCAGGTAATTTTGACACAGCTTCGAAGTGTGTTTAGGATCGTTGTCTTGCCGCATTATGAACTGTTGGCCAACTAGTCGCAGTCCAGATGGGATGGCATGGCGCTGTAGAATGCTGTGATAGCCATGTTGGTTCAGTATTCCAGTGACTTTGTGGAGATCTCCAACTTGCTCCCTGCAAAACATCCCCAGACCATCATACTTTCTCCATCGTGCTTCACTGTTGGCACAACACACTGCTGTGTCATTCTTTCACCCGCTCTGCGCCGCACGAATACTCTGCGTTTGGATCCAAAAATTCGAACTTTAATTCTTCAGTCCAAAGGACAAATTTCCACTGCTCAACAGTCCATTTTTGGTGTTTTTTTAGCTCAGGCTAGCCTTTTCTTTTTGTGTTTGGAGTCTCAGCATTGGTTTCTTTGCTGCAGTTCGTCATTTTAATCCTGCCTCTCTTAGTGTTCTCTGAACAGTTGATGTTGAAACTGTTGTACTTCTGGAGTTGTTGAGCTGGGCTTTGATTTCAGGTACTGTGAGGCGTCTTTTGCCCAGACTGGTGACTCGGATATACTTGTCCTCTGAGTCTGCTGTGGTTCTTGGTCGCCCTAACCTTTTTCTCTCCTTATTTTGACCAGTTTCTTCGTACCGTTTAATGGCACAAGCAACCGCATTCATAGAAACTTTTATTTTTTTTGCAATTTGCCTCAGTGATTGGCCCTCATTTCTGAAAGTTACAATCGACTGTCTTTTTTCTGTTGTTAACTGAGCTTTGGCACCCATTTTTGCCTTTTGAAAGACAAAAATATACCTTAAACTACACAGTTAGCTACTCTGCAAGGATTTCATATGTAAAGACCTGCAGCGCATGTTAATAACTGAACACATGTATTAACATACTCCTGAAGAAACACTACCCCAGTAAAGACTTTTAAACTGTTTTTGGACCTTTGTGCAGAGCTAATGGCATTAATTTTAGGTTGCATGCTAGACGTAAATTAACACATTTTGAAGGCTATTTTAAGGAAGCTTCTGTGTTACAACACACTGCATAGCGCAGATGCACTGAAGCATACAATATGAAAGTCAGGTAAACAAATTCATCTCTAGTACCTGTTAAGTTTACATTTGAAGTTTATGTCATGAGCTAAGCAGCAAAACATTGAAAATTAGTAGGTGTACTTAAACTTTTGAATGGTAGTGTATATGGTGGGGCTGTAGTAATTTATTTTTATCTCACTACGTTTTATTGTAAAATGTTTCATTAAAATAGCAGGTATCCTCAATTTTAATTATAGATTAGTTTGCATTAATTATGGTAAAGTCTTGTAACTCCTTGTAACTCTCTTCCTATATATATATATATATATATATATATATATATACACTCTGCATGTGTT
The DNA here is from genome assembly GCA_023014485.1 of Bathynomus jamesi. Lineage (NCBI taxonomy): Eukaryota > Metazoa > Arthropoda > Malacostraca > Isopoda > Cirolanidae > Bathynomus > Bathynomus jamesi. Next base: position 62,113 of record JAJOZX010004951.1, on the reverse strand, counting down.
TTTTATGAAAAGCAAATCGGTTTTTCTTAAAAAAGATTCACAAAAATGTATGAACTAATGAAATTAATTTAAAATTATCCTTTCTCCTCAAAGGTCCGATGAGGAACTGACTCGTCTTATAGCTACTTTTCGTGATAGTTTTGAAGAAACGCAGTGCTAGTTTTGAAGAAACGCATGTCGTGGACCTGCATACGGAGGTGGGAGTTTTGCCGCACAGTCAACTCAGCGATTGCCACATCATCTACAAAATAATGTAAACTTTTTTCTTTTTCTTGTGTTTCGGGTAAGAGCTTTTTTCTTTTTCATATGTTTCGGGTAAGAAGACGCAGTGTATTTTCATCAATTTATTACGATAGAAATCATGTTTTATAAAATATTACAAGTTTTTATATACATCTTAAATTAGTTACAGAATTAGTTTCCGTTACATTTTAAATAATCTAGAGAATACACAAACTTATATTATTGGAGACAATATTGGTGCAATTATTCATTATATATATATACGAGCAAAACATCATACAACAGATCGAGTGCGAACAAACGGGAACCTTTTTTTAAATCTGTCTGCATATCATTTGATCATTCCGCTCAGTGTGACACGGGTCGAATAATTTTTAAAAATTTATAAATTCCTTTCCACGTGATATGTGCCAGAGAAATGAAAGGCAATACATGCCACATACATTACTAAAGTATCCCTGGAATCTGTACGGATTCCAGACAATTTCGGGAATATGTAGCTGCTCGAGAAATTTTACAATAATAACGTCATTCCATGGATGAGTCCCGAATGAATTAAAATAGTACAGAGGGTCCCTATTTTTAAAGTAGATAGGTATTCATTGGATCCCTTCACCACCAATAATATTTGTGCTTACAATAAGACCGCCGCATTTTCTCGTAGTTGGCAATTTCAATGTTTCATTCTTCGCAAAATCACCGATAACTTTGGAGCGCGTGATTCGTTCACTATTCATTACTCTATGAAGTGTATTCGCATCCATTTTAAAAGTTAATGACAACGCCCCTAAATCTGTCAATTTCTATTAGGGCTTGTGACTCGAGGTATACTAGTACACTAATAGGCGCGTCTATCGGCTTGGCGAATTCCAGTCTGACTGAGATATTTCCACTCTGCTGCGGACTTAAGTGCGTATTTACACTAGCAGATAAGTCAGGTGTGATGTCAAACGGATATAGGTTAACCCTTTAACGCCGGAATTGTTTGTACGGTTAAGTTATCAATGCGTGTATTTGAAAGGTTACCAATATGTAGCGGTCGTCCTTTTAGGGTTAAATTGATTGCGTTACCCCAATACCGAGTTCATCACAACCACCGGCAATATGGGCCAGATTACTATATGCTCTCGCGCAAAACGGGAACACAGCGTCAGTTGAATAGTCAGTATCCAATGCGCCGCCCAGCGCAACGCCATTGACGTATAGAGTTATATTTTTAAGGCCGAAACTCTCGAATTTAAAGGCGTTTTTTTATATTTTCCAGTCACCGAAGCGTGTTCCTGCATTTAATTAATATCCTTTTAGATTGAACAACCAGGGTCACGTTTTCTATCTGTTTCGAGCCCAACCCTGCTGGCACTGTATATAGTTTGATCTGTACTCTGTTAATTGAGTATTTTACTGTGGCGTGTAGTAAATTTTTCTCAATTTCTATTTGTTTTTGGTAAACTTAATTTCACACGGCGTACGCGAAGGTATGTTTCCATAATATGAATCACAACGGGCTTTGCACCCTCTTATTCATCAGTTCCCAGATTTAAACAGATCTCAGGATTCGTGCGGCGAGCTTTATTTTCATATCCACCCCATTCACAAGCAACTTCTCCTGGAATGTGAAGTCTGTATGCAGGCGTCCAAAACACATATATCTTTTTAGAATTTTTAAATTTGTCCTTTATACTGTTTTCGTCTCTAGTCTGATTATCGCCCTCGGCAGTTAAAAAAGTATCCTTCACTTCTTCAGAAAAGTTTAGCACATTTTCCAGATAGGCTCGTAGGTGATAGCACCCGGCTCCTGCCGAGATGTTGATCTGATTTAAATATACGTCACACTGACTGAATATGGAGTGTAGAAAGTTTGTTTCAGGGTATACAGCATATTTGTCATCATAGTCCGTTCCATCTGAATGGGCTATACATAGTTTAGCGTACATGTGCACACAGCTTGGATCAAAAAAGTAAGGGCCTGAGCTGGGTATCACGAATTCTGTAGGAGCACTCGAAGAACTAATTGTGTTCAACGGATTAATTACAATAAAGTCACTGTGTTCAGTAGAAACTTGAGTTGGGTCATGTCAAAGAGGGACAGCTCCGATTTACAACATTGTGAACTACACGGATAGATGAAATGTGCCACGACGAGTCAGAAATAGTGCCACCTCTCTCAACAAGTAGTAAACAGCCTATGAATCATGAGAGCAATGTCCTTAGCTTATATCAGTCAAACAAAATAGTCAACCATTGGTTTCAGGCGCTTGGAACACTTCGTTTTTATGTCCTTTTACGTTTAACGTCACCACGTGCTAATAATCCCTTCTTCTTCTTCTTCGGGAGAGCCATCTTCTTCCCACCAACACGCAGTTTTCTCTTTGTATCTTTGATTATTTCGTCCCGTGTACGCTTTAAGTGCTTTTTTAGAGCTTCTTTAGGGTTAGCCCAGCCATTATGTCTTCTACCATGTTAAAACCTGATTGTAGCGCTTTCCTCCCGAAATATCTGGCGCCCCTCTTCAGCAAGGGGACAGCCGTACGTTGAAAAAAATGGACCCAATTCCACTCCCACGCTGGTATCTCACACCTCGATAGACTGTGAAAGGCTTTCGGTCCAATATAACTCAGCGCGTCGAAAGTGCAGCTTCACTGTTAAACTCCCATCACCGAATGGGACATTTTTTTCCCTCAATCGTTCTTATATACAGTATATATTGAGATATTGGTTAATAGATTACCTGCGACATTCACATAATAGGGCCTTCATATGTAATACTCAAGCTCTTCCTCTATGGTTGGGGATGTGCGCGATGCGCAGCAGGCGTGCCTGGGTATCCCTAACACTATATTCCACTATATTGCTGTAAACATAGCACATGTCTGGGGGTGTATAGCCATCACTCAATTTCTCCAATTTCATCTGATACATTAGGCTGGACAAGTCATGCTGTGTCTCGTGAAAGGTATCTCTTTGGAAGGCTGTTCGATATCGCCGCTAGGTTATAATTTTGAACAGCCCTTTGTCTTTAATATTTCTGTTAGCCTGTGATTTTAGGATCAGAGTATATGCATGGGGATCTTTGTTTACGATTTCGTATACTAAATCAACCGTAAGATTTGAGCTTTTTAAACTAACATTTAAGTCTCTCACAACATCGTCGGCCGCACCATTACAGCCCGAACCTAGTGTTACTACTGTATAGTGATGTAGCGGATGTCATTTTTTCACATCCGCGGATGCGTATGCGGATGAGGATGTTTGATTTCAACATCCGCGGATGCGGATGCGGATGCGGATGTCTACATTTTCGTTATTTTTTAGGATATATTCGAGATTTGTTGTGTTTAACGTATATAATAAGTTATTATATAGAGAGAGCTGTAGCTATAATGTAGTATAATTGATTAATTGTACAATAATTGCTGTACTTTTCTCTGAACATATAAAAATAATATCAAGCATCTAACTAATATAGAAATCAATTAGTGAATTCGTCTGCAAATAAATTCGTTATATTTTGTTGAGTTTCAGCCACAATTAGAAACCATAATTGTGTTACCAGGATGCGGGACGTGAACCCAACTCAAATGCCCCCACCGTCCTCTTTCCCAACCTCCACCCTTATAGAAAGAGATCTTTAATTAGCTTGATAACTATTTATATTAAGTTTAAAGTTTTATTAGGCATACTGTATTTAGAAATGAGTAATTAAAATAAAGTAAACTAAGATGTTCATCGTTTAATGTTCAAACTTAATTATAGGAAGGTTATGCTTAAGGAACATTAATTTTTCTGCCTTTTCTGCTGCCAGTCTGTTTCTCTTTTCATCATATATTAATTCAGCACTGCTAAATAATCTCTCGCTTGGTACGTTTGTTGGAGGACAGGCTAAATGTTTCCTTGCAAGTTTACTCAAGTATGGATAGATATCTGCGTATTTTTCCACCAACTAATAGGATTATCACATGCAGCCAGGCGTTTTTTCTGGTGATAGCTCTCGATCATTTTTACTACATCTTTTGACATCGCGTAGGTCTCGTCATTGCTGCTTGACTCAAGAAACTGAGAGACAGATTCTGTGATAGATTTGCTTGTTGAAGGTGTTGGTTCTGTCACTGAAACTTTTATTCTTTTGGTGGGTGGCGAAGCGACAGATTCAAGAGATTGAAGCTAGTTCATTGTGCACAAAACTGATGCAAGCGACAAGACGAGAGGCTGTTCTTGTATGAAGTTACTCTCTTGCAACCTACTTAGATCCACGTTACAAAGCTAAGTTATTTTCACCTAGTACATTAGAACGAGTTAAATCATCACTTGGCAAAGCAGTTCAAAACTGCTTTGCCAAGTGATGATTTAACTCGTTCTAATGTACTAGGTGAAAATAACTTAGCTTTGTAACGTGGATCTAAGTAGGTTGCAAGAGAGTAACTTCATACAAGAACAGCCTCTCGTCTTGTCGCTTGCATCACTTTTGCGCACAATGAACTAGTTCTATTAATATAGTAGAATTTGATAATTTCCGCTTATTAATGACATTTTATCTCAACGGTCCACATCCGCACGACATCCGCAGTCCAAAGTGCGGATGCGGGTGCGGATGCGATGCGAGAAAATGTGCGGATGTTCCGCGGATGCGGATGTGACCTACATCACTACTACTGTACTGTCATACCATGCATCCACAATCCGGGCGATACGCATGATTTCATCCCGAGTTACCCCTGCTATTTACACTCAGCTAGGTCTCTAAGAACCGTAAAAACAGGTTCTTTATAATCAATACTTAATAAAAGGGTGCCCAGCTAAATTTTGCATATTCCAACTTCATACGAATCACGACGCATGCAATGGGTCCAAGGAGTTCTATTACAAAGTTAGCTAGGGTGATGTTAGGGTGTCCAGACAGAGAAGAAGAGGACAGTAGTGTGACGTAGAAATGGTTAGGCGCCATGTTGGATACAGTTTAAGCATCATTATTGCATCAGCTTTTATATAGGTGTTGAAGCTTTCTGGTACCAAAGCCATTTCACCAGGTACATTTTTCTCTTTCTTGAGCCTTTGCTTCATAATTTTTTTCAATTTTACACACATTTTTCCTAAATTAAATGTCACTTTCTGTAGCTCCTCGCGGTAAAAGCCTCCTGCGATTTCCTCCCCGTTCAAATCTTCAACGTAATAGAGCATTCTCTCGCCTTTAGGTCTCATCGCCCTAAATTTAAAAATCTCACGTGTCAAGCCTTGTTCAAATCCTTTCGCGAATTTATTTCCTTAACGCGACAGCCTTACATAATCATTGGTTTTGAAACGCGCAGAGTGTGGCGGTGCTCTACGAATATCTGTTCGCACATCTCGCTCTACGGGCGTACCTCTTTTTAAAATCTCGTTAGGTGTTGTCCCAGTCATGCGATGGTGCGATCGGTTATATGATGAGGCCAATGATTCCAGAAAGTCTATATATCTGTATGGGTTTTTAGGTGTAAAATAGCGGAGCATGCGTTCCTTTATGGTACGTTGAACTCTTTCAGCTAAAGAGGCCTTATGTATAGAATTGTTAGTGTAGTAACTGATATAAACTCTGACATGCTCTGAAAAGCTCGGCCGATAAATTCTTTCCCCATATCCGTACAAAAATAGCCAGAAACCCTATTTTCTTTCAACATCAGCGTTTTGGTGCTTTAGCAACTGTTTCAGGCAATTTATTTTTTAGAGGAATTAGCCACAGATATCTAGAGAATACATCTATTATGAATAAGATGTAGCGTTAACCATCATTATACGCTGAATATCTTTGCATGTCTGTTAAATCCGCTTGCCAAATACAGTCAATCGAAGCCGCTGTTATCTTGTCCGTTTTAAACCTTTTTCTCACCGGCTTATGAAGTGTATAAGCATCCTGCTCCCGCAAAAACCTCTCAACATCTTTTTTCCCTACTCCATCACTGTAAACACTTCTGTACAGTCTATCAACGCCTCCGTAGGAGGCCGGGCAAGAAATGTCATAATAACGTTTTCTTAATATGTTAGCCATTTACGTATTTTAGAGGCACGTGGAGAGGGTTAACCGTTGTTGTTGTTTGGTCTCTTCTTTCTCCTCTTCAGAGATGCTACCGCTGGGGGTGATGGAGTTCTCAGTTGTGGCACATGCGAGGCATGCTCCAAGTCTTTTAACCTGTTCAGATTTCCTATTAATGCTTTGGGTACATTTATTTGTTGTAGTCTTGTTTTAATATGCTTCCATCCTGATGGTGAGGGTCTATCCCACTTTCTCACCAGATCTTGGACGATGTCAATGATATTCGAGCCCTGTACCTTTGTTCCTTCCAAAATAATCTCACCTGTATAAATCCACTGTATGTTGGGATCCTCACTCAATAGATTATAAAGACTTAACCCTTTATTCCTCAATGTATGTGGGGGGCTACTTTTTAATACATGCTCGATATGTTGTGGGGCCGACAAGTTATTCTTTGGTTGGTCAGCTCTATCGTCGGACCCAGGTCCTAAGTCACCATGCTCATCGTTGTCCGTGCTGTGCCTAATAAGCACGGGGATCTCTTGTCGGATTCTTATAATTTTCGTACTCGTGAAAAAATTTCTGCAGCTTCTTGGTATAAGATTCTTTTCTCATCAGGTGATTTTTCACTGTTTAATAGGGCGAACAATTCGCTCTCCATTCTTTTAAACCTGCTTTTACGGGGTTCTAGAACCGTATCTGGACTCTTTGAGCTTTGTAGTGAAGCATACACCTCGTGTGGAATCACTACCACTTTCTTTATTATTTAATCTAGTCAGTAAAGGTCCCAAAACTGAAAATAAGATGGGGAGGAATGAACCCCCTCTTTGTACAATAATTCGTTTTTTCTTCCTCACAGTATGACTTTCATGAGCGAGTGACCGTATTATGTTCTTGTAACGGCGTAGGCGAGCCTTCTGAGGGGGCTTCATTGATACATTGCAATTTATAACGTTAAGACAGATTTCACAGATTCATTTTAAAAAGTCGGAGTTAATATTTTTAACAAACATCTGTTGCATTGCTGGGGGAGTCGATGATAGGTTTTTATTAATTCATGGTATTTCTTTAGCCTCTTTGTCGTTCTGGAATATACACCGTTTCAGACTCGTTTGGAAATATATTCATTCTTAGAAGCACTCCTTGGAAGAACTCCTTACGCTGATTTTGGAAAATTTGATTGGCTAATACCAATTTTTGACACATCTCTACGTTGCGCGAATAAGAATAGATATTGTTTATTTAACGACACATCGCGCATGTATCTATTTTTGAAAAATAGATCCTGATTGATGAAGAACACGCTTATGTTAAGATGGTGGGAGAACACTGTAAATGTCTCGGCAAACGTTTTATCTATTTCTAACATGAGATCGTCAATTACAATGACTGTATGTTCATTTCCCTTTAACGAATTAACGTCATATACGCCTTTGTGGAACAAAATACGAGGGTAATTCAATAAATATCCGCACTTTTTATTTTCACAATTTTATTTTCACATCTGATAGATTATAAACACATCACTTCTCAACATAGTCTCCCTCTTTCTCAATACACTTAGTCCAGCTATCTACAACCTTCCTAATGCCATCACAAAAGAATGTTTTTGGCTGTGTGCGGAGCCAGTCTTGCACCGCCTCCTTCAGGTCATCATCGCCTTGGAATCGCTGACCTCTCAAAGCGTCTTTTAGTGGTCCAAACAGGTAAAAATCCGAAGGTACCAGGTATGGACTGTAGGCTGGATGGTCGAGAACTTCAAATTTAAGTTCTTGAAGGCATTTTCTAGTCTATGCAGCGGTGTGAGGGCGCGCATTGTCATATAACAGAATAACACCTTCCGACAATCTCCCTCTCCGTTTTGTGCGAATTGCTTGTTTTAACTCATTCCGAAGCATGTCAGAATACGATGCACTTGTTACTGTAGTTCCACGCTCTAGATAATGTTCAAGGATAGGGCCTCGTTTATCCCAAAACAGTGTTAGCATAACTTTACCTGCTGACGGCTGCGCTTTGAACTTCCTTGCAACGGGAGATGTTGGATGCTTCCAGTGCATGCTCTGTCGTTTGCTTTCTGGTTCATAGTGATGGATCCAGGTTTTATCTCCAGTGATAATGCGCTCCAAAAAGCTTTCACCTTCATTACGATACCGCGCCAAAAGACGAGAGCAGACGTCCGTACCTGGATCCAAATGGAGAAACATCGCTTGAAGACAAGGAACGCAGTGGCCGCCTTCCACTTCTCGTACGGATGAAAATGTCCAACAGATTCGATTTCTCGTACGAGCAAATGTTTCTCCATTTTTAAACTTTTTGTGACATTTGTAAACGTTAGCTACACTGAGAGCATCATTTCCAAAAGCCGTTTTAATCATTTCGTTCGTCTCCGAACGCGCGTTGCTCCATTTCAGAGATTTATACGTACTGCAAAAACACACCGTCCTTTTAAGCGCTCCAACCAAATACTGACTCATGGTAGCAGATTTTGCTTCAGACTGCAGACGCCAGAGGGCAGGAAGACTCACATATGTAAACGGTTATTTCTTATTTGCATTCATTTCTCCGTAGCAATAAAATTATCGATACTTTTTGATCACTCCTCATATATATATATATATATATATATATATATATATATATATATATATGATGCACCTCGGTGGTGTAGTGGTTAGCGTCGCTGACTAGGAATCCATCGACCCCAGGATGGAGGCCAGGTGATGGCAGTCGACGCGCAGCAAAACTCAGCTGTTCATCCTTCCACACAATAAAGAAAGTGGTTGGTAGATAAATGGGTACCCCGTGTGGCCTAGTGGTTAAGACGCTGGGCTGCTGGTGTGATGTGGTTCGGATTCTACGTTAAACTGTTGGGCTAAAGTGGAGTCAAATGCTTGACCTTCGTCAGAATGAACAATTCGGGCAGAAGTTAACCAAAGGTTACCAAAGGTTTGTGTGTGTGTATATATATATACACTAGGGCCACTCAATATATTTTGCCCCAGCCTTTTTTCTTAGCTAAATAATAGGCCATGGGGCTGAAATGTCTTTTGGGCCGTAAGTTTAAACTTTTTGCGCTTCACATAACCAGATTTTCCCAGTTTGAACCTCCCCTCCTTGTATAATTTCAAACGCCCTTGTATAAAACCGATGGTTAACGCAGTTTCAAAAATGGCGTCTGACAGTAATGTGTGTCGTAAACAGAGAGCTGTTATCAAGTTCTTAACCGCAGAGAAGGAAACAGTTGGAAATATTCACAAACGTCTACAAAACGTTTACGGAGATGCTGTTGTTGATCGAAGCACAGTTCGACGCTGGTCTAAACGTGTGAGATCATCGGAGAAAGGGAGAACCAGCCTCGATGATGAGCCACGCAGCGGTTGTCCGGCATCGGCTGTGACATCTCACACTGTGCAACGTGCTAACAGCATCATTCGATCAAATTGGCACGTCACATGCAAGGAGCTATCATTGGAGCTAGGAATTAGTGAAGGAAGTGTGAATACGATAATTCAGCAACTGGGATACTCAAAAGTGTGTTCACGGTTTGTTCCTCGCGAATTGACTGAAGATCAGAAAGCCCAAAGAAAAGAAATTGCTTCTGAGTCGTTGGTTCGATACGAGACAGAAGGGGATGACTTCCTTTCACGAATTGTGACTGGGGATGAGACTTGGGTACACCACCTTGAACCTGAAACAAAACGCCAATCCATGAAGTGGCATCACGCAGACTACCCACGTAAGAAAAAGTTCAAAATGGCTCCCTTTGCAGGAAAGGTTATGGCCACCATATTTTGGGACATGAAAAGGATGATTCTGGTGGACATTATGAAGAAAGGACAAACACTCAACTCAGAGGCATATATTGCTTCGCTACAGAGACTCCAGAGACGTTTGGGTCAATGAAGGATGCTATTCGTGGAAGAAAGTTTCAGTGACGATGAGGTTGTAGAGGAGGTTAAGAGGTGGCTCCAGCGAAACCCAGGGACTTTTACCAGCAAGGAATAAAGGACCTTGTTTCGAGGTGGAGGAAAGCCGTAGAAAAGGATGGAGACTGTGTGGAAAAATAAAAACTTGTAAAAAAGGTATTTAACTACTTGTGAACAAAATTTCTGGAACTTACAAGGAAACTTGGGAAAAAAAAAAAAGGTGGGCAAAATATATTGAGTGGCCCTCGTATATATCATGTATCATTCAGCTCATTGATTAATACGGTCCTACCTTATATTAATCAAGAATCCTTTGCAAGTGTTAATTATTTTTATAAAAATCCATAATTTATCCATATGTTGACTCGCACCAAGAATGAATTACTGCAAACTTTAAAGGGAGGGAATTCCAGTGGTCCATGGTTCGAGACCCGGTGATGGCAGGCGATGCGTATTGTGTCCAACTAGGATAAAAGTACTTCCGACTCTGTAATTTAAAGTAATTGCCAACTGTGTTTAGATTAACTGCTCCGCAATGTCTCGTTTAAAAGTTATTCGGCATTTACTCTTAAAGGGGATTCAAATTTCTACTTTTACATATTAATTATATCATAATCCATAAGCTTGCAGACTTTTTCAGAAAAATGGATGAACAGGACAAAAATATTTTTAAAATTTGTCTAGGACCATAACCTTTTTTCCTTAAAGGACCGACGCGGAACTAGATCGTGTTATAGAAACTTTTCGTAATAGTTTTGAAGAAAATCAAATCGTGGACGAGAATTCTGGGAGGAATGCACAAGTTTTACTGCACACTCAGCCCAGCGATTGTCGTATGTATGTGTGGGTGTGGGTGTGTGTGTGTGTGTGTGTGTGTCGGGGAAGAAAAGCCATATATCTTCAACAATAAATGATAGAACCAAGAGGAATGTTTTATAAAATAGTACATAATAGCGCTTACTGTATACAACACAATTTTACGTAATATGTCCTACAATATTTCTCACACATATAGGAGTGACATTGGCATCAATTTCTTATACATTATATATTTATATCCAACTTAATCCTTATCCGCTGGGGTGACTCAAATGAGCCAGATTGGCGGACGACGGAAGCCTCAATGAGGCAAGGGCGCATCCCTCCGCTTTGAAATCTTGATACGCACTATTTCATTTCTTGTTTGTCGTTTCCATGGGACTCTGAAGGTAAGAATAGTTGCCTAGTGTTTTCAGAAAAGGCATAAGAGTTTCCAAGTAGTTATGCATCAAAATGAAAAAACAAAAACTAATGATTTGGGAATTGTGTGACGCAGTGCAAGAATCAAAACAGCTGCTAAACCCCTCCCCCTCTACTCCACTTCCCTACCCGCACATATGGTCAAGGAAGGATTTTAATGGGTGAGTAATCTGTGTCAAAGCCTCATATTACGGTACATCGTATTTACGCATTCCATAAGTCTGCACTATATTATAATTATAGATATAAAAATGCAAAATATATATTTTTATCTTTCATGGGAGGGGGGGAGGAATTTTCCTTATCCCGGCAGATAAGGGTTAAATTAGTTGCAGAATTAGCATCCATTACATTTTAAATAAGCTTCAAAGCATAAGACTCGTCCTTAAACGGTACACAAACTAACATTATTGGAGACATTTCATATTTTACACAATATTGTTGCAACTACTCGTTACATTTTATGTATATATACGCGTAAAACTTCACACAATACACCGAATGCGTACAAACGGAAACCTATTTTTTATCTGGCTGCATACCATAACGTCATTTTGCGCTGTCACACAAATCGAATATTTTTTAAAAATTTGTAAATTCATTTCCACGCGGCATATGCAAGTCCGGCAAGTATTGCTATAGTACCCATGTAATTGGTAAGGACTCCAGACAATTTGGGGAATGTGCAATTGCTCGAGAAATTTTACAATAATAGCGTCATTCCAAGGGTGAACCCCTTAGTTAAAATAGTACATTCGTTCCCTATTTTTAAAATAGATGGCCAGCCAATGAATCCCTTCACCACCGCTAACATCTGTATTTAGAATAAGTGCGCCGCATTGTCTCGTAGCTGGAATCTTCAACGTTTCGTTCTTCGCAAACACACAGATAAATTTGGAGCGTGTGATTCGGTCACTATTCATTACTCTCTGGAGTATATTATTCGCATCCATTTTAAAAGTGTGTGACTATACCTCTAAACCTATCGATCTCTATTAGAGCTTGTGATTCGAGTTATACTAGTGCACTATTAGGCGCGTCTCAAGGCTTGGCGAATTCCAATCTGACTGAGATGTTTCCACTCTGTTGTGGACTTAAGTGCGTATTTACGCTAGCAGATAAGTCCGGGGTGATGTTAAACGGGTAAAGGTTAACTTGCTCAATGAATTCCTTCTGTGTTACGCCAATTCCTAGCTCATTGCAAGTACCAGCAATATGTGAATGATTACTATAAGCGCTACGTTTCTAATGTTCCCCTAAGGCGACACCATCGATGTAAGGGTTATATTTTTAAGACCGAAATTTTCGAAATTAAAGGCGTTCTTTTTATATTTTCCATTCACAGAAACGTTCCTGCATTCCAATTAATAACTTTTTAGGTAAAGCTCCCAGGGCGACGTTTTCTATCTGTTTCGATCCCAGCCTTGCTGGCACCGTGTATAGTTTGATCTGTACTCTGTTAGTTGGGTATTTTACTGTGGCGGGTAGTAATTTTTTTTCAATTTCTAGTTGTTTAGCCAAGCTTAATTTCACTCGGCGCACGCGAAGATATGTCTCCATAACATGAATCGCCACGGGCTTTGCGCTCTCTACTTGGTCAGCCCCAGATTTAAACAGATCTCAGGATTCGTACGAGCGAGCTTTATTTTCATATCGACCATATTCACAAGCAGCTTCTCCTTGAATGTGAAATCTGGATGCAGGCGTCAGAAGCATTCATATATCTTCTTTTTAGAATTTGTAAATTTGTCCTTTATACTGCTTTCGTCTTTAGCTTGATAATAGCCCTCGGCAGTTAAAAAGGTGTCCTTCGCTTCTTCTGAAAGGTTGAGAGCATTTTCCAAATAGGTTCCTAGGTGATAGTAGCCCGTTCCTGCCGAGATGTTGACCTGATTTAAATGCACATCACACCGGCTGAATATGGACTGTAGAAAGTTTGTTTCTGGAAAAACAACGTATTTGTCTTCGCAATCCGTTCCATCTGAATGTGTTGTACGTAATTTGGCATACATGTGCAAGCAGCTTGGATCAAAAAAGTAAAGGCCTGAGCTGGGGATGACGAACTCTATAAGGGCACTCGGGGAGCTAATAGTGTTTAACGGATTAATTGTAATAAAGTCACTGTGCTCAATAGAAACGAGTTTCGGACATGTCAAAGAGGGATAGCGTCGATTTACAGTATTGTGAACTACACGGATGGATGAAACGGGCCATGACGAGCCAGAAATAGTGGCACCTCTCTCGGCAAGTAGTAACCAGCTTATGATTCATGAGGGCAATGTCCTTAGCTTATATCAGTTAAAAAAATGATCAACCATAGGTTTCAATCGCTTAGAACAATTCTTTTTTGATGTCCTTTTACGTTTAACATCACGTGCTGGTAACCCCTTCTTCTTCCAGACAGGCCTCTTCTTCTTCTTCTTCCCACCACCACGCATTTTTCTCTTTGCATCTTTGATTATTTCATCTCGTGTACGTTTTAAGTGCTTTTTTAGAGCTTCTTTAGGCTTAGCCCTGGCCATTATGTTTTCTACCGTGTTAAAACCTGATTGTAACGCTTTACTTCTAGATATCTGGCACCCCTCTTCAGCAAGGGGACAGTCGTAAGCAGTATGGATGAAAAAATAGATCCAAGTCCACTCCACGCTGGTATATCACCCCTCGATAGACTGTGAAAGGCCTTCGGGTCATTATAGCACAGTGCAACGAAAGTGCAGCTTCACTGTTAAGCCCCCGTCACCGAATAGGAAACTTTTCCTCTCAATCGTTCTTATATATATTGAGATATTGGTTAATAGATTAGTGGTGACATCCACATAATGAGGTTTGTCATATGTAATGCTTAAGCTCCTTCCTCTATGATTGGGAATGTGAGCGATACGCAGCAGGCGCGCCTGGGTATCACCAACAAACTGATGTTCCACGATATTGCTGTAAATATGGCACATGTCTAGGGCAGGATAACCATCGCTCAACTTCTCCAATTTCAGCTGGTACATTAGGCAGCACATGTCATGTTGGGTTTCGTGAAAGGTCTCTTTGGAGGGCTGCACAATATCGGCCCCCGACTATAATTTTGAACAACCCTTTGTCTTTAATATTTCTACTAGTCGTTGATTTTAACATCAACGTATGGACCGGCGTGTCTATGTTTACGACTTCAAAAAGTAAATCGGCGGTAAGGTATGACTTTTCAAGACTCTTATTTAAACCCCACACAATATCTGAAGCTCTGTCATAATGGCCAAGCCCTAGTGTTAATTTTGTACTATAGTACTGTGTCCCACCGAACAAGACTGATCGCATAGTATCATCTAACGTTATGCCTAATTTTTCACACTCGTCGAGTCTTCTAAGAATGAGAAAAACGTCCTGTTCCTTTTCAACACTTAAAAATTTGGTGGCCAACTGAAATTCGCAAATTCCAACCTCATATGATTCACGACCAATCCTACGGGGCCGTGGAGTTTTGTTACAAAGTTCGCCAGAGTGTTGCCAGGATGTACAGACAGAGAAGAAGAAGACGGGAGTGTGACGTAGAAGTGGTTAGGAACCATATTGCGTACTATTTAAGCTTCATTATTGCATCAGCTTATATATGGGTGTTGAAGCTTTCTGGGTACCCTAGCCATTTCACCAGGTACATTTTTCTTTTTCCTGATCCTTTGCTATCTAATTTTTTTCAATTTTAAACATTTTTTTCCTAAATTAAATGTCACTTTCTGCAGCTCCTCGCCGTAAAAGCCTCCTGCAATTTCTTCCCCATTCAAATCTTCAACGTAATACAGCATTATCTCGCCTTTAGGTCTCATAGCCCTAAATTTAAAAATATCACGTGTCCAACCATGCTCAAATCCCTTCGCGAATTTATTTCCCGAACGCGATATCTAAGTCTTTTAACCTGTTCAGATTTCCTATCAATGTTTTCAGGACATTTATTTGTTGTACACTTGCTTTAATATGCTTCCATCCTGATGGTAAGGGCCTATCGCACTTTCTCACCAGGTCACCCTGTACCTTTGTTTCTTGAAAAAATGACCCCAGCTTTATCGGTCCACTGTATAATGGGATCCTCATTCAATAGATTATAAAGACTTAAGCCTTTATTCCTCAATGTATGTGGAAGACTACTTTTTAATACATGCTTGATATGTTATGGGGTCGATCCGTTATTCTTTGATTGGTCGTCTCTAGCCCGACCCCAGGTCCTATGCCTCCATGTTTAGCGTCGTCTGTGTTGTGCCTAATAACTATGGGGACCTCTGTCGGATTCTTATAATTTTCGTACTCATGAAGAAATTTCTGCAGAGCTTCTTGGTATAAGATTCTTTTCTCATCAGGTGACTTTTCACTATTAAATAAGTCGAACAATTCGCTTTCCATTCTTTTAAGCCTGCTTTTACGGGGTTCTAGAACCGTATCTGGACTCATTGAGCTTTGCAGTGAAGCATAAACCTCGTGTGGAATCACGGCTACTTTCTTCATTATATTAATCTAGTCAGTAAAGGCTCCAAAACTGAAAATAAGATGGGGAGGAATGAACCTCCTCTTTGTACAATAATTCGGTTTTTTTCCTCACAGTTTGACTTTTACGAGCTAGTGTGCGTATTATGTTCTTGTAACGGTGTTGGCGAGCCTTGTGAGGGGGTTTCATTGGTACATTACATTTTATAACGTTAAGACAAATTTCACAGATATATTTTAAAAAGTCGGAGTCAGTATTTTAACAAATATCTGCTGCAATGCCCGGGCAGTCGATGATAGATTTTTATTAATTCATGGTATTTCTTTAGCCGCTTTGTCATTCTGGAATATACACCTTTTCAGGTTCGTTTGGGAATATATTCGTTCTTAGAAGCACCCTAAACGTGTTTCGCGGGTGAAGGTCACAAAGCAAATATATCCATAACGTTGACTTGTAGCTTCTTTATAAACTTTCAGAAAACCCTTACGCTGATTCGGAAACATTTGATTGGCTAATACCCCAATTTGTGACACATCTCTACGTTGTGCGAATAAAACTAGATATTGTGTATATAACGACACATTGCGCATGTATCTGTTTTTTAAAAATAGATTCTGGTTGATGAAGAATACGCTTATGTTAAGATGGTGGGAGAACACTGTAAATGTCTCGGCAAACATTTTATCTATTTCTAACATGAAATCGTCAATTACAATGACTGTATGTTCATTTCCCTTTAGCGAATTAACATCATACAGTATACACCTTTGTGGAAAAAAATATCATCTGGTACTCGTTCAATACTGATTGGTATGTCGAATAGCACCATATGACTCTATGCACAAATTTTGAGAACATCTCCCCCTTATCTTTAATGATTTTAAGCATAAATACAGTGTTACCACATCCTGTAGGTCCAGATATAATACATGTGGATTAGAGTGTGCCACTTTTAATGAATATTTGAAATTTTGAGGCGCAATATTCTCATGTGGTGATCCCTGCTACTTTATTAACGAATATGAAGTTTTAACCCATTCTGCAAATATTTGACCCAGGATCGGGGGCATTGAAATTTTGACCCCAGCCTGTGACGTCATCAGACCGATTTTTCATATGTATTTGGCCATAAAATCTTTATTTATCAACCGATCCGAATGATTCTGGTGTCAATTGATGCAGAATTGGAAATACTTTCTTTCTCATACCAAAACATTAGCTTTTACTAGAAGTGTTTGGTCGAAAACTCAGGTAATCTATACAAATTAGACAAATTTGGTGCAATACAGGAGACATTGTGGGTGTGACCGCCACCCTGAAGCATCATCCCAGATAAGCTTCGCGGCAATGGGCCCATCTGAAAAGCATAATAATAAGAAATAGGCTTATTCCGATGGGTGGGAACAATTTTGAACATGTCAAAGTTAAAATAAACCTTTCACAGAAACGGAATGAAAATTCAAAATTGTCAGTGACATGATCAAAACCCCTTTTTTTTTTAAAGCATACAAAAGTAATATAAAATCATTCCTTTGAACCCTCCTTGCCAGTTTATTGCCAATTCGGTTGCCGTCGAAGATCCTGAAAAAGGAGAAATTGTTAATAATAATTCATAATATTAACCCAGATTAAATACTGAAAATATTTTAATGCATGAAACAGTATATAGAACACTCACCTTTTATTTTTTCAAGTAGTTTCGCAAACTGCTCTTCTTGTAGATGTCTGGAAGAAGGCGTCTTTCATTTTCAACAAGTTGAAGGAGGAGATGACGTTGCTGTTCATTAATGGTGAGGCTCTTAGCATAATCTTCAATAAGTTTCATCCCCCCTTTCAGCCGTATCGTTTGTTATCTTCATGTCTCGCACCTAAGAAGCTAAGCGAATATAGTCCTCGTGTTTCTCCCATTCTTCTACTGGTCTTCTCAGAAACTGCCATGATTTTCGACCAGCAAGGTCGGAAAAGCTTGGTTCCTTCCCTGAGTAAGTGACGGTGACGGTGAGTATAGGGAAGACTGGATGGCCAGTTTTCATGTCATAAATCTTTTTCTCTGACTTTTTTAAGGCATTGGCAATCTTAGCCTTCTCTGCATGTTGACCTTGTGTGAAAATAAGGAGAGTGGTATCACTTCTTCCACAAAGTACCACATTTGCCTATCAAGGGCTTTAAGACCTGCACCTGCCACTTCACTGTTATGTTTTTCATAGGTTTTCAGATCGTGATATAAGCTTAAATCATTAAAAGAAGAATCTGCGGCGTTGTCTGAATGTAGCCATGCTTTAGCGTAGAACAATGCATAAAAAAGACATATCTGCTCAAGCATTTTCATTATATTCTCATCGTAGCCAGCCTGGTATCCAAAAGCATACATTTTATAGGTATAGAATTGCAGACATCCATCGTGCACGATGAGCTGCTCCTGGACGGAGCCAACGTACTCCTTTTGTGGGTACTTCACCTAAAATTTGGATTGTCAACTCAGCGCATTCCCGATAATCACCACGTTTGAATGCATTCTCAGTCAGCAAATCGGTTAATGCATCTAAGACTTCTTGCCGTTTAGACCTTAGCTTTCTGTCCTTGATTTTCAGTGTTCTGAAATCTTTTATGCTTGTGTCAATGCGTTGCCACTTTTCCTCCTGGAACTCTTTGAAAATTTCATAATCTGGTGAAGTGCTTCCTCCAAATATTTCTACAAACACATTGTTGAGTATCCGCTCATATAGGTGATGCCGACAAGCAAGCCACAATACTTTCCTACATAGATATTCTTCAAGTCTCTTACAGGCTCCAGTATGGCCCCCTGAGTTGGAGCTTGTAATGTCAAAACAAACCCAATAACATGGCGCTCTAAGTTCCACTTTTTGATCATATCAAAAGTTTCAGTAGCCTGCGACTCGCCACTAGTATTTGGGATTTCAGGAACAGCCAACAGCTTGCCCTCTTTGGCATTTGGGGCACCCGATACCAGTACGGCAAGTCTTTCCGATTTGCCTCCTGCTTTATCTGTTATCAACTTACTGTCCCAGTGGATGACCGAGAAAGGTGGGGCAATAAAATCCTCTTTTATTTGTCTTGATGCTTGATCTCGAACCATCTCTGCTGCAAGCTTGGCAGAACTTTTAGATAAGGCCAGCTTGCTTAGATCCATTCCACAAGCAGAGGCTACTGCTGCCGTCATTGCTGTCCTCTGTCCCAAAGAGATGTTAAAGCTCTCTGCCATGGAGGATACGTTTTCGGAAAGAAAAATTTTCTGTCTTATGGGTGTGTTTTTAGGAACAGTGAATTCGTCATCGTTATCGTTGTCACTGCTGGACGTCGATGAAGAAGAATTAGCTTTCGATGGCGTTTCAAGTGCTTGGAATTTCTGCAGTGTCGTTTCTTTTTCTTCTCTTTCAAATTTGTTGTAGCTTTCCTTTCGTGTTATGTTTTTCACTACTTTTTTCTCGTAACTTTTGTCAACATTTCCCAGACAATATCTTCTCTCTGTCCTTTGATCTTCGAGATATGTTATGTCTATCATTTTTGATTTTCGTCTTTAACCTTGTTTTTTATCTTATCTAAGGCGTCACTCGCCGTGATATCAAATAATTTCTCTAACTTCCTTAGAAAGTCTTTGTTTTTGCTCAAAATTAGATTTACCTCTGTTACGAGCTAGTGAAGAACGCTCTTTTATCAAATCTTTGAGTTTGGCTTTAGGCAGAGGATTCTTTATTACATTTTTGGTAGGAATGCTTGCCATATACCAGACGACCTTCACTTTCCTCAAAGCAATCGTAATCACTTCATCCTGAGAAGCATTTTGGTATTTTCCTCTAGTTAAATAAATAAAATACTTCAACACATCACCATTGGATGGCAACACACTGCCTTTACCAGTTTTTATGTCAGTCAAAAGTTTTCCAATAATAAGATTACTTGAATCATCACTGACATTTATTTCACTTCGCCTTAGCGAATAAGCATTAGTATCCATAGTCTGAAAAGTACAATAAAAGATCTGAAAAGAAATACAAAAACATTAATAATTAAAATGCATTAATAACACTAATAACTACTAATAACAATTAATATTAATAAGTACAATAACATCAATAACTAAAGAACTTTAAATTCTGAATCAATTAACACAAGAATCATTTGAATCGGTTAATAAATAAAGATTTTATGGCCAAATACATATGAAAAATCGGTCTGATGTCGTCACAGGCTGGAGTCAAAATTTCATTGCCGCCGATCCGGGATCGAATATTTTCAGAATGGATTAAAACTTTATATTCGCCAATAAAGTAGCAGGGATCACCACATGAGAATATTGCACCTCAAAATTTCAAAATTTATTAAAAGTGGCACACTCTAATGTGGATGGGCTCGTGAACCTGAATTTTTCTACAGAAGCCATCTCTAACACGTCACACTTCGAAGTGTAGCATTTACAAACTATAATAAAATTTCAAGTGATGCTCCTTATACTCTACAGTCTTGTTTTTCCTCTTCTTCCCAGAAACGTGAATGATGATGAGGGCGAGGTACTGCGCCAGCAACATGTCCCCATCATCGATATTACAGACGATTCCGATGAGGGTGTGGTTGTGGCTACAGGCTCCACCCCCGCTAGCGAACCCCCACTAACGCCAGCTGTAGCGCCCCCAAACGACAATTCAAAGCGGAGGCATGATGATGATTCGCCTTCCACGTCAGGTATAAAGCGTGCCACGAGTGCTTCGGCTGTTAGACCCCCAGTAATAGAGACCCAACCCTCTACGTCTTACGATACGCCCCCCCCCACACACTAGCTCCTTCCTCAAATAAAATGTGCCCCATTATTCCTGTTCAATTCCTGTTCAATTTCGTTCTGTAGAGGAGGATGGTATAACATTCGAGCTGGTGCGCACCGCCACCCCCACCACAGCCCTGACTAGAAGTCGGTACGTAGTCAGGGTTGACCCTGGAGCCATATATAGCAATGGTGTTGAACACGGTCTGCGACGCGTAGTTGAACATATTGTGGAGTTTGCCCTTCAGAACAGCGACGAACGTGAAGTCAGGACGAGGTTGTCCTTTGGTTTCGGGTCAGATGACGGGGATGTAGATGATTTTTGGGTAGTAATACCATACAGACGTTTGGCTGCTGTAGATGTAAAATATATTTTGGGGCGTATAATACAGGCCTCTCAAAATAGTACAATCTTCAACATGGACAACTTCACGGTAGATATTGACCGGGTATTCCTTGTTGCCGGACATGCGGCCACACCTTATACTGTTAACTTCAATTCTCAGGCTATTTACAGAAGGCATATAAACTCCGAGCGTGGTTGCGGTTTTATAGCATTAGTCTTAGCCCATATGTTTACTGTACTAAATACCTTGGTCAAAAATTTGGTTGTCTACGGTTGTGCAGCGTGCCCGTAAACTGGCTTCAGATTGCAAGCTTGAGTTTGACTGTAATATGGGTCCTGAAGAGCTAAGGTTAGAGCAGGAAATGAATGCTCGTATAGTTGTATTTGGAATGGATGATCGTCGTAAGACTGTGTATGTTTTTAAAAGCAGTGTGAGAGACCGTACAAACCCCCTACTTATTTTTAGGGCTGTCAGGGTCAACGTATCTCCCCATCCGTAATATAAAGGACCTTTACGTGAGTTATGATAAAAGTCGAAAATATGGAAGGCATCATGGTTTGTGCAAGGGATGCCTCGAGTCTGCGGATGATACAGTGAAACATTGTAAGGATTGCTACATGGTGTGTGAGCAGTGTAAAAGCTCCAAATGTGACAGTAGTGTAGTTGAAGAGAAGAGGGATTGTAATGTGTGTAGACGCACATTTTTCAATAATAAATGCTTTGAGCTCCATAAGTCAATTGATACTTGCAGGAAAATGAGAATCTGTGAATGTGGTATGTTTCATATGATGGATAATTGGGGAAATTCACGCATAAATGTGATGAAATTCACTGTTCTACATGCCATGAGAAAGATAAGGCAGCTGGTATAAAGCATGTATGATATATCAAAGATGCTAAGCCTAAAAACAGACCTTGTATAACTGTGTACTACGATATAGAAACATATACGGCTGCTGAAACCAAAAGAGGTTATCCCACATCTACTTGTAAGCCAGACTATCTGTGATGAGTGCATGGAAGTCGAGTGTGATGAGTGTCACAAATGTGGCAAGCGAACAAACGTTTTTAAAACGATCGCACACGACAACCCTGTGAAACTCTGTGTTCATTGTCAAGTTAGCGAACAAGTTAAAAAATGACTGTGTATATTCTTGCCAATAACGATGCAAAATTTGACACACAATTCCTTTATAAGGAACTGCTTGAACACGAGTCCTCAGAGATATTTACAAGTGATCCCTTGAAAAGAGGAAACAAACTTATACAGATGTAAATAAGAGGCAATGTACAGTTTAAAGACACTTTATTATTCACACCTTGTAAATTAGCCAAGCTACCCAAGGTGATGGGCGTAGCCGCTGATGTTTCATAAGGGTATTTCCCATAGACTTTCCTCACTAGCAGCACTTTAAATTACGTAGGACTACCTCCCCCCAAACATTACTTTAACTATGCAAACATCATTGATAGTGTGCGTGAAGATTTTGACCGCTACTACAACAGTTTTAATGAAGATATTCCTTACAATATAGCGGATGAATGTGAGCGCTATTGCATAAATAATGTACGTGTGCTGAGAGTATGTTTCCAAGCCTTTAGAAGGATGTACATAGGCCGGTTCAACTGCGACCAGCTACAAGTCGCAACCACGATCGCCTCATTGTGTTTTACGGTGTTCAATAACAATTTAATTTCATGCCTAAGGTCAATGGTCGTGTTTTTTGGGTGGATGGTCTAAGCGAAGACCGTGCCACTGGTGATAACACTGTGTACTCCTTTAACGGTTGCTGGTGGCATGGATGCCCACGTCCTGAGTGTGGAATGGTGGGAGATATCCATGGTAGATCTCCTGCAGACAGTCTTGCATGGATCCGCACCCGCGATCAGCTTATAGGCTCCCAGTTCACTCACAAGGTCTTGCGGGAGCACGAATATGATGCACGGATGGAGGCAGATGGACAGTACCGTGAAGAAATAAACACAATCAAACGTTCAATGGTGTTGGATCCTCTCAAATGCGATAATAGTTTGTTCGGAGGGCGTACAAACCCATTCAAGCTATACTTTCCACCTTCAGAGGGCGTGAAAATCCATTACTACGACTTCTGTTCTTTATACCCCCACCTGATGAAGAACAATCCGTACCCCGTAGGAACCCCTGAAAAACTGGTGGGATCCGCGCTGCCCACCATCGAAACGTTCTCAGCAAATTTTAACGAAAACTATTTCGGTCTTTCTTTCGTATACGTGCTCCCCACTCGCGACTTAATGATGCCGATCTTATCCGTCGTTATAGACCACAAGCTCATGTTTACCCTGTGCGAAGTGCGCAGAGGAGAACAATGGGACATGTAATCACACAACCAACCAGCGGAAGAACAGAGGTGTATATACAAGTCCTGAGCTGTCCCAAGCCGTTCGCCACGGGTACGAAGCTACCCAACCTTTTCACGCCATATATAAACACTTTTTTGAAGGATCAGGTAGAAGCATCAGGGTATCCGAGAGGAGTTGAGACCGAAAATGAAAAATCGGCGTATATTCAGCGCTACCGTGATCATGAAGGATACAACTTGACCTGTCCCAAATTGTAAAGAACCCGAGCAAGCGCTTTAATGCAAAGTTGTGCCTAAATAGATTTTGGGGAAATTTGCACAGAATACAGGCAAGAGGAAAGTCCATCTAACCCAAAGTTATAACGAGGTGTGGGATTATGCCAACGCTCCCGATAAAGCGGTCATGGAGATCGTGAATGTGGGTAATACGTACATAATAAAGTACAACATTACCGAATTGGCTACAGATACATCACGTGTTACAAACATACCTGTAGCCAGCTTCACAACAGCATACGTTCACATCAAACTTCGGGGTCTACTGCATTCTCTTGGGAAGAGGGTTCTGTACCCAGACACAGATAGTGCGATATTCACAGAAAGGGAGGGTGAATACATGCCGCCTATTGGAGAATTCCTCGGAGAATTGACTGATGAGATCAAAGATGAGTATGGTGATAGTGCCTACGCTCATTCTTTTGTATCAACAGGTCCAAAAACTTATGGGGTATGGGTGAGGGTGGGGGAGGAAGTGCGATATATCGTGAAGGTGAAAGGTATCACGCTTAACCAGGCGAACCGTCGGATCGTTAACTTTGATTCGCTGAAGGAGCTAGTGTGCTTAGAAGATGAGGGTGATCAACCGCCCCAACTGACTGTAGGGACCCACAATTTCGCGCACAAAACTGGAGTGTGTGAAGGTACTTAGGGGACGAAAGTGTGTAGTAACACATAAAGGAAACGCTACCAGGTGCCTGGCACCTACGATACCATACCCTTTGGGTACCATAGCCCTTGAATGTTTTGTTATATATATATATATATATATATATATGTGTGTGTGTGTGTGAGTGTGTGTGTGTCTCTTTACTTGTTAACGATATGTTTGTTTATTTATTACGTGTAGCTCATTATATTCCATGAATTAGACTAATTATCACAGGCCTGCGATGGTTTTGTTGTCCGAAATATTTTATCACTTATATAGTAATTTTTGCACGCTGATTCCGAAAATAATAGTCATTTTTCGCCATTACGTACAGATTTTTCACAAAATGTCATATTTCATATTACATTTGTAAGTAATTTTCATTAAAATTGGCTCAAATTTTTATTAGAAACTACTGCCTATAAATGCTTCCAGATCAGAAGTGACGTCATAGCGCCTTCAAGAACATTCGAGAAACGCACCCCTAAGTACATAAGTGATTGACAAAGCACGAGATGAGTCAGTCTGTCTAGTGCAGTGGTGGTGAACCTTTTTGCTGGCAGGTCATTTTTGTTACTTTTGATTTAAAAAAAACGAAATTGGGTCACAATAATTTATTTACTTACTATTTTTAGTGAGAAATTTGTTATTAGATTTTAGCTGCTAATGTTTTGATCCGAGGTTTATATTTAGTTGTCTTTAGTCTCACACATGCAGCATTCATATCTGTGCCAAGGCGAGTTCTAGTGGTGGATTTGACGAAATTCATGGAGGAAAACAACTGTTCACATGAATAAGATGAACCAAACATTGTTAACACGTTTTTAAACGTATACTATAGGTTTAAAAACGTTTCACTGTGTATCAGCTGTTTATTTCGGTGGAAGAATAAAATAATTTTAAAACTGTAAGGCAGAAAATATTAAAAGTTAGTCATATTTTATTTAAATAAGAGCTCGTGGTCAGTGGTCAGTGGTTAGTGGTTCGCCATCACTGGTCTAGTGCGTGCGAGGTTATAGTTCTTTAGTATTCAAAAGTGCGCGGTGACTATATTTCTTTTGAAATTTGTTTATTTGTTGCTATGGCAACCAGAGGGTGTGTAAATAGCCCAAACATTTTCTGTTATATTTGTGGAAAATTTACTGTGAAAAAAACAAAAGCGAGATATTACAGACTTAGTCAAGAAAGCATACTATGCTACTTCGGAATGAAGCTTGGGGATCAAGCCAAATCATGGGCTCCACATAAAGTTTGCGGTGTTTGTGTTGAACAACCTAGACTGTGGATTAAAGGTTAAAAGGATTCTTTACCTTTTGGAATTCAATGGTCTGGCGTGAGCCTAGAAATCACAGCAATGACTGCTATTTTTGTTCATATAACGTGCAAGGCTACAATACTAAAAATAAAAAGGAAACTTCTTATCCAAACTTTCAGTCTGCTATAAGACCTATTGCTCATGGACCTGGTATACTGTACCTACTAAACCAAATACTCTTGATAGAACTTCATCTGACTCGGTGTCTCATGACGATGGAAACGATGATAGTGATTGTTTTCAAACCGAAACATCTGGTGAACCCCAATTGTTTACACAAAGTGAACTTAATGAATTGGTAAGAGATTTGTCTCCCGAAGGATTCTTCAGAGATTTTGGGATCCAGACTTCGTGTAAAGAACTTGCTTTCTCGCGGGACGTCATTTTACTGGTACAGAAATCGAGAAAAAGAATTCATCCAATATTTTTCTCACGAAAACTCACTGGTATATTGTGACAATGTTTCGGAACCAGGGATGGGAAACTGAATCGAACTGGAATCGATAAACTGATAAAACCGATATTATTTTATGAATTGAAATCGAAAAATACTCGAAATGAAAAAAATCTGACAACTAAAATCGAAATTCGAACTGAAATTGAAAAATAATCAAAAACTGAAATCTGAATTCGAATAGATTAAAAATAACAGTTTTGCGTTTCAGTTTTGAGGAGCATTTGGATTGCAAAAAAATATAAATAACGAATTATTTTCCTTTTTTTGCGACTTAACATGTGTATAGATTTAAAATATCCATTTATCCTTTAATTTGATGTAGAAAATAACGCAGCCTAAAGTAGTAGAGACAATGGTTTTAAAAATGAGAGAAAAAGAATTAGGGAGGAAAATTTTTATCCCATATGAAAATACTTTTCAATAATGACTGTGCTCCTTTCGTTGGCCTAAGTTTAATCACTTGGTAAGGACGCCTTCAGTTTTTTCTGACCATTAAATCTTTCAGTTCGATAATAGCTATATTATCTATATCTACATACTGTGAGTGAGATAATCCATGCGAATGACCGAACTTCAACTCAAATGTTAATCCTTTGGAATGTTATTCTAACCTCCTTGGTATTTCTCCAAATGTTTATCCTTTGAAATGTTCCTCTAAAAAAACTGGAATCGAAATTTAAATTGAATCGAAACGAAAAATATGAAACTTAAATCGAAAATTAAACTCAAATCGAAAAAAAATTAAAAACTTAAATCGAAAGTGAAATCGATATTTTTCAAACTTAAACTGAAATCGAAAACTGGACTTAAAAATTTATCAGTTCCCCATCCCTGTTCGGAACTAATACTTAAGATAGGCGCTGTAGTCTATGACCCAAATGAGTGGAGACTTTTCATTGATTCCTTCAAATGAAGTCTAAAAGGCGTCCTCCTTCACAACGGTAACTTGTATGCATCCGTTCCTGTGGCTCATTCGGTTCACTTGAAGGAAACGTACGAAAATCTTGAGCTTCTTCTAGCTAAGGTTAAATACAAAGAACACGGTTGGCTACTTTGTGGAGACTTAAAAGTGATTTGTATGTTGTTAGGTCAACAACCAGGTTATAAGAAGTTTCCATGTTTTCTTGTGTGAATGGGATAGCCGAGCAAGAACTCAGCACTGGATAAAAAAGGAATGGTCACGCACAGTCAACCTGACACCTGGTTCTAAAAATATTCAACGTGAAAGTTTGGTTGACACGAAGAAAGTCCTTTTACTCACTCTTCACATAAAATTAGGCTTGATGAAGCAATTTGTTAAGGCCTTGGACGAAGATGGAGATTGTTTTAAGTATCTGTGTGGTAAATTCCCAATTCTTTCGGAAGCAAAATTCAAAGAAGGAATTTTCGTTGGTCCCCAGATTAGAAAACTGACTTTGGATGAACACTTTGAAAGAACAATGAACAATCTCGAAAAAGGAGCGTGGATTGCTTTTCAGGATGTTATCAGCAAATTTTTGGGGAACAACAAGGACCCAAACTATCAAAACATTGTGAACAGCATGTTAAATAAGTTCAAAAAGTTGGGTTGTGATATGAGTTTAAAATTACATTTCTACATTCACACTTGGATTACTTCCCTGAGAATCTCAGAGCACTCAGCGAAGAACAAGGAGAACGGTTTCACCAAGACATCAAAGAAATGGAGAAGAGATATCAGGGAAGGTGGGACATCAGCATGATGGCTGATTACTGCTGGATGTTGAAACAGGATACTCCAGAATTACGTATTATATAAAAGAAAAAGAACAGCGCGTGCATTCGAGACTAGACGGCATAGATCTCCCAAGAAAACTCATGACAAATAAAAATAAATATGTAATTGACGTTAATAGCCTTCTTTCTTTTTAAAGTTGTTTGCATTTGTAATTAGTTAGTGGCGCACCGATTAATCGGTATCTGCACCTGGCATGCCGATATTAGGAAAATACCTGGCATGGCCGATTAATCTGCATTTTGCCGATTAATCGGCATGCCAGGTGCCGATACCGATTAATCGGTGCACCACTATAATTAGTATAACAAAGCGAAATAGGTACCTAATTAGCAAAAGATCGGCGCTACGCGCCGATTTTGCTGGATCTGCGATGCTTGGACCTTCGACCCAAACCGAATTGTGGGCCTACGGCGTATTTTATTTTGAACATCAATAGCCCTTTATCTGGATATCGTTCCCAGTCCTCTCACCTTGGGCCTCAGTAATTGGGGTGCTTGTGGCCCTCCAATTACTGGCGAACCAATTATTCGGTCAATAAAACTACAGAAAAGAACGCAGCCATGAAAATCTAAAACTTCACAAATCTTGATACGATGAACTCGGATGTGAAGCTCAAGATTTCATGACTGCGTTCTTTTCTATAGTTTTATTGACCAAATAATTGAACCGACAGTAATTGGGGGGTCGCAGGCCCCTAATTACTGGGGGTTCAATTATTTGGTCAATAAAACTATAGTCATGAAAATCTTAAGCTTCACAAATATTGACACAATGTGAAGCTCAAGATTTTCATTGTTGCGTTCTTTTCTATAGTTTTATCGCGGTGATGGGGGCCCTCGGGCCCAGTAATTGGTGGTGTTGGTTGTGGGGGGGTCACACATATATTTTCGTTCATTACTCATCACCCCCATCCACCATACGAAGTTTGGTCGAAATCGGTTCAGAAACATAAAAGTTTTTTCTGCGGACAGACAGGCAGACACATTTTTGCTAAATTATAATAGTAATGATGCCCGATTAGGTTAATTAAATGGCCGGTTAGGTCAACTGAATGCCCGATTAGATTAATGAATGCCCGGGTACGTTAATTGAATGCCCGGTTAGGTTAATTGTACACCCTTGACGATTGGTTAGGTTAAGTCATGATATTTTCGTTAAAGCCAACGAAAATATCACGACTTAACCTAACCAATCGTCAAGGGAGTACAGATGACCTAACCTGGCATTCAATGAACCTAACCGGGTATTCAATAATTTTACCATAGGTTTCGTAATGATCTTGATGACGTCATTTAATGTTTTAAAATTAATTATTTAATTTATTAACACCCAAGTGCACAACCTCGGGACCTAATCAATATGTGTGTGAAGTTTCATGTTTGTAACTGCTTCCATTTTGGAGTTATGGCTGATGGCTGGAACACACACACACACACACACACACACATACACACACACACACGTCTTTTTATTATTATTATTATTATTATTATTATTATAGATAAACAATAGACTGGTACAAATTTATAACCGAAAGACTTCCGAAAATTAACAATTTTTGATAAAGAAAAGGGGAAAATTGGTTTTGTAGGCCTAGGGGGTCCGAAATTTTCATAAAATGGAAAATAATTGCTATTTTCTTACTTACAGCGACAGGCATAATGATATTAGGATACCTAATAGAAATTTTGTAATATTTTAAAGTGGGGAAAATAAATAATTTTCTAAAAATGATCTTCAACTATAAAAGCGCATCTAATCAGATAACTTAATTAACGTATTTCTATGACAACTAAAATATAGAATGATAAATCAATATCCTATCAGATTGTTTGTGCATACATAAAATTATTTTTACAAAAGCCACAGTAATAAAACGCACAAAAGTCACGGTAAATAATTTCGAGTGTGGCTCGTTTAACTTTAAACTCGTGTTTATTTAAATTGCCCGTTTTAATTATGTAATTTTTTGTATTGAATCGATAAAGAAATCTTTTGTGAATCGAAAAACCTTTTGTGAATCGAATGATATTAAATGTTTAGTAAATATTGATTTATTTTGTGCCAAAATTATGATTAAAAATGAAAAATTAAAAAAATGCGTGTACAGGCATGGGAAGAACTGTACCCCTAAAAGGAGGGAAGGAATTATGTTAGGGAATTTTTTTTAGCATGGGCACTGCACAATAAAAAGACGCATCGAATGGTGAAAACTGCATTGTTCTACACCAATTGTAGCGACCTGTAGGTGTGCGCAAAAAACTGTTACATATATCTATCTATCTATATATATATATATATATATATATATATATATATATATATATATATATATATAAGGCTTCATTTCTGAAATAGTATATTAGATGTAAATTGAAATAAATAATATTTGTTTATGTTGTTGTGTTTTTCCTTCCAGTTTGCAGAAAACCTTTACTTGATAGAAAAAAATGGATATCTTATTCGAAATCAGCATAGTTGAATTATATAAAATCAGTTATTAGTAAGAAACCAACACTTCCAAAGTTCTCATTTACAGGCTTGTGTTATTTGCTGATGATATGTTTATTTATTTAAAATAAATTGTTTCAATTAGCGTTTCATTTTCTTTGTGTGTGTGTGTGTGTGTGTGTGTGTGTGTGCAGGAAAAGGCTAAGCACCGCCCACTGTATAGCCGAGCAAAGGGGTCACGTGACTCCGATCACAGCTGATCATATCTCTGCCCTGCTTGCTCAGTTGACCTCAACTAGCCCTGGATCTCAGCCGTGTATTTTGAGGAATTCTGGCGTAGACGGAAAAAGTAATGGCTACTTTTGATATTGCGTGTTCGACATTCATGAAGTGGTATTCGATAAAGTCCACAGATGTGGTGAACACTCAAAGAATCCCGAGTCCTCCCTCCTTTGAGGCTTTTAAGGCCATATTGAGCCGAGCGAAGCGTGAGGAGCAGGAGGCTCAAATACTCTATGGTTATTCTGGCGAGAGCATTGCGGGCTTTCGTGGCTCAAACGATGTGATGGACTACGTCGAAGGACTAAACTGTGTAAAGGCGCATATACACAGCGAAATGAAAGAAGCATCACATCACGTGCAGAAGAGAAGCAACGGGTATGGGTAGTGAGTCTTTTTGACGAATGGGATGACACGCGGTATTATGTCATGTTACATCACACCGAGTACGCATGCCCTGCGTCTGAGACTGTAAATCTTATCATGGACAGTCTAAAACATTTTTATCATTATGTTCATATATATCATGATGGGGTTCGCAGTGGGGTTGTGGCTAAAGGCCTGTGTGAATTTTTAATAGAGTTGAGGGATGAGTATCGCTTGCTAAGCAAAAAGGACAGAGATGGACACATGTTTCTCTCAAATAGAGCGCCAGTGTATTAATAAGATGTGTGTAGTTCGAGAAAATACAATGTTGAATACCCCTGAACGAAGCTGTATGGTTTCGATAAAACATTAAAGCCGTTATTACTTCATGTAACAGAAAAATTCTGATTCCCCGACATAATGGGATACAAGTATTCACATGACTCTTTCATGTTGGAGCAAGCCCATGCACGAATCACTAACGCTTGGTATGACGCACCCATGTGACTCACCCTCCACACCACACCTCCCGTCGAGCCAAACCGCTCGCCGGCTGCTCATAGTCACCTCAGAGCTTCAACCGACTGGACGTACACTCCTCACAATAGAAAACGATGGAGCTTCCGTTGAGCAGTATCCTCAATGCCATATACGATGTGTCCGTGACGAAGTCACTGCGTGTGTTCAGGCGTAAAACCGGCGCTGTTAATTATGTACTGGAAACGCGTTGTAGACACACAAACTCTGGTAAACGGAATGTTATTTACTTAAGTGTTGAGGAGATGAATAGAATCTTCGTGATAGTTGAGAAGTGGGCCGAAGATCGTTATAAAATACCTGCAGGTGAAGGTACAAGAAAAGAGCAGATTAGTGATGCACCATCATATGCCATTATTTGTACGTCGTGTATGAATCGCGACCATTCATGCATTGATATACGACTGATGTGGAAGAATGCGTCTGATAATAACGTTCTTGTCTACACGCGAAACCGTTTCATCCTCGACAGAATGTTTGAAATCGTCGGTTTCCGCAAACTGAAGCCTATATTAGACGCACGTGTTACCGATATACTTTATTTTGACACGGCCCTTGAATACGCATACACAGCTCTGCTCGACGGGTTTACCGAGTGTAGGACTGAACAAGGCGAGAATGGTTTGGAACTGGATGTGTATTTAAGAGGTATAGACTCTTCGAAATATCTTTAACTTTGGTACAAAGGACTTGAGCGGTACAGGGCTGAGCTCACCTACACTATTCATCCTGAAGAGCTATTTCTTTATATAATGAGCAGCTGTCGGCACGACTTAGAAAATTGTTTCAACTGCCGATACGCGTTGTGAAGAAGAGTACACGGTTGAAAAGCTCGGATTGGAAAGAATAAACCCTCGTTTGGAAAGGAGTGTTCATAAACTTGAATTTAGTAATGATGTTGTAGAAAACGATGCCCTATTTGTGCGTTTTTTTTATTGTATTTTATCCGTGTTTGAAGAGTGATAATTTGCCAGCCAATTGTAAAGTGCGCACAAAAATAGTGTTAAACGAATTGAAGGCCCTTTACATTGAGTATAGGCATCCGCACTTTGAGTGGTGAAATAATGTTAAATCGTATTTATTGTGTGGTACAAAGTAACGATGATGTAATTGTAGACTCGATCACATGCGAGTTTAGTATTTATATTAAGCGCAGTAGAATATAAAGCACGTGTATTTTGATGTATATATATATATATATATATATATATATATATATACACAGGGGTTGGACAAAATAATATGAACACCTTGATAAATGGCGGTTTTTATTCTTAATATGGAGTTGGTCCTCCTTTAGCGGCAATAACAGCTGCAATGCGTCGGGGAATTGATTCATACAGCTTTTGGACAGTGGCTAGAGGAATCCTGAGCCATTCTTCGAGCAAACCCTGCTCCAGTTCCTCCAAAGACGCCGGCGGTGGGAATCGGCTTCTGACCTGCTGCTCCAACTGACACCACAGATGCTCGATAATGTTAAGATCCGGGGATTGTGGAGGCCAATCCAAGCGTTCTACTTCACTAACGTGCTCTTCAAACCAGTTTTTAACGACCCCAGCGGTGTGGATTGGTGCATTATCATCCTGGAAGATGGCGCCGCCAATGGGAAACAGCGTTTGGACCATGGGATGGACCTGGTCAGCCAATATTGACAGATAGACCTGGGCGTTAACCCTACCATGCAGTACTACAGCTGGGCCAAGAGTATTCCACGATATTGCTGCCCAAACCATCACAGATCCGCCTCCATGCTTAACGGTTGGAGTCAGGCAGTCGGGGTCATAAGCATCTTTAGGCTGTCTCCAGACGTAAACTCGACCGGAACATGGAAATAGCGTAAAGGAGGATTCGTCGGAGTAGACTACATTCTTCCACCGGTCCATTGACCAATTCTTATGGTCATTACACCATTTTCTGCGCCGCTCAATGTTGATGTGCGAAAGGAAGGGTTTGGCAATTGCAGCCCTCCCATGGTATCCAGCTCCATGGAGCTCGCGACGTACAGTTCTGGTCGATACCGGGCTTGCAAGATGCTGGTTAAGCTCTGCAGTCACTTTTGGAGCTGTGGTATTATGGTTCTTTGTCACAATGCGCTTTAGCACCCGGCGGTCTCGATCACACAGCTTCTTCTTGCGTCCACTATTGCATTTGTCGGTGCTTGTCTTTCCATGGTTTTAGTATGCAGACATGACCATAGAGACAGTTCCTCTGGATACATTGAACATCTGAGCGGTTTTCGTCACCGATGCACCAGCCATCCGCGCTCCGACAATTTGCCCTCTTTGGAAGTCTGACAGGTCTTTCATAACTGCTAATTCATAATTCACTCAGATCTGTAAAAACACGTGAGGGTTATACCATGACGTATACACTCTCTGTTACGCATTTAAATGGGTTTGGCAGTCATTTGACCGTTTACTTTGTGTCTGAGCAGTCCGTAAAGATAACCGGTGAAATCGGCGGGTGTTCATATTATTTTGTCTAACCCCTGTATATTGCCTATTATTTTGAAGTTTATATAAGTGTGTATTTCCTCATACATATATTAAATGTGTATATAGACTTCTCCTGTACTATTATTATTTTTTATGCTTATATATAAGTACATATATTAACCCTAAAAGGACGACCGCTACATATTGGTAACCTTTCAAATACACGCATTCATAACTTAACCTACAAACAATTCCGGCGTTAAAGGGTTAAATGTGTATATAGATTTCTACTGTACTAATATTATTTAAGAATGTGTGTATATATATATATATATATATATATATATATATATCTTTCGTTTAAAGTGTGTATTTTTGCTGTATAGATTTCTTCTGAACTATTTTTTAATGTATATTTATTTTCTCTATATTTCATGTGTGTTAAATTATTTCCAATAATTCGCCTAAATAAACAGAATGATATCGTTGTGTTTTGTTATTCAATAAACGGTAGAAACAAGTGCTTTCCGGGGTGTATATATATATATATATATATATATATATATATATATATATATATATACACGGTGTGTGTGTGTGTGTGTGTATATATATAATATATTATATATATATATATATATATATACTGTATAAACGATATTAAAAGATAACTAGGTTGATGGGAATATAGTATAAACGATGCATGTGTGCTTCAATAAATATCAGGTTGTAACATAAATTCTGCTCGATTAGAAAACGGACGATAGATAATAGAATAACCTCAAGATAATGTGAAATACTTTTAGAAATGTTGCAAAATACACGCGGCGACAGGTTCGCACATGTTTTATCGCGATACAGAATGACTTAGACTAGTGTAGGATTAGGCTAATAAATATTTTCTCTGGTGTTTTTCATACAGTTACAACGGCACCCCTACGATATTACAGTAATTGAAAAAACATGGAGCCCACGAAAGAGCATATTCGACATGTGATGTTGTATGAGTTCCATAAAGGATCTAACGCTAGTGAATCCGCAAGAAACACTCAAAGAGTTTATGGAAATGATGTTGTGAGCGAATGGATGTGTAGGAGATGGTTTGAGAAGTTAGAAAATGGAGACTTCAGTCTGAAAGATTATCAACGAACAGGACGACCAAATGAGTTAGATGAAGAGTTGCTGAAAGCAACAGTAGAGGAAAACACAACGGTAACTGTAATAGAACTTGGCCTGCAACTCGGCGTTAGCCATATGACCATTCATCGTCATTTGAAGCTGTTAGGAAAAGTATTGAAGGTTGGAAAATGGGTTCCGCATAATTTGTCGCAAGCGAATCTTCAACATCGAATCGATATTTGCACATCACTGCATTCTCGGCAACTGCAGGCACCGGTTTTGAATCGGATCGTCACTGGGGATGAAAAATGGATCCTCTATAACAATATTAAGCGTCGACATCAGTGGCTTAGCCGTGAAACAAAGCCTGGACCTCAGCCAAGGAATGGACTCCATCCAAAGAAAATTTTGCTATGCGTTTGGTGGGATATGCAAGGAATTATTCATTTTGAGCTTCTGCCAGATAACCAAACAATCACAGCTGAAGTCTACTGCCAACAACTCCAACGATTGAAGATGGCATTACAAGAAAAACGTTCTGCATTAATTAATCGCAGAGATGTTCTATTCCACCAGGATAACGCGCGCCCTCACACTGTTCGAATCACCACTGCCCAAGCGGAAGCATTTGGTTGGGAAAAAATGCCTCATCCACCTTATTCTCCGGACATCGCACCTTCAGAATACCATTTATTCAGAAGTCTGCAACACGACCTAGATGGACAAAAGTTGCAATCCAGGGAAGCTATCGAAAACGAAGTGATCGCGTTTTTTAACTCGAAACCAAACCAAGGGATTTCTAAGAACGTGTATAAAAAAACTTTTCTACAGGTGGGAGGAGGTTATAAAAAAGAAGGGAATTATATTGATGATTAATTTGTCGTTACGTCATTTAATTTTTGTTGTGAATAAACTAAAAATTCGAGCAAATTTGTCCTTATAAGTCATTTAATTTTTGTTCTGAATGAACTAAAAAATCGAGCAGAATATACCGGGTGTCCGAGAATTATCTGTACAATTTTTGGCTGTTATTAAAAGTCAGCCATGAAGTGTAGAAATTCCAGTGTTGTCCCATTTTACAGAGAATCTCATTAGGTTTTTTCTGATACCACGTTTTGACAAGTTTTTTAGAAATGTACGCGGGTGACAGACATTGATGATTTAAAAGCAAGAATCACAGCTGCTATTGAGCGAATTGATGGATATGCTGCAGAGTACATGGCAACATTTGGAGTATCGATTGGATGTTTTGAGAATCACTAATGGTGCACATATCGAATGTTTGTAACAACGTTACTTTAATAAAAGAAACTTTTGAAAATACAGATTCTAAATAATCTTGTTTAAGAATTTTACGTGTGTTATCAAGAATTTTATTAAAAGATGAAATTGTACAGATAATGTTCGGACACACTGGAATTTCTAAAAAACTTGTCAAAACTTGGTATCAGAAAAAACTTAATGAGATTCTCTGTAAAATGGGACAACACTGGAATTTCTACACTTCATGGTTGACTTTTAATAACAGCCAAAAAATGTACAGATAATTCTCGGACACTCTGTACCTATGTTACAACCTTATATATATATATATATATATATATATATATATATAATATATATATATATATACTCCTTTCTAAACAAGCCATTTACAGCTGACTGGCGGATTAAGATTCTAAGTCAGCTGATGCTGTCAAGAGCGCTCATTATGCGCCTGGGTTTCCAGGCGAAGGGTGGTCTCTCTCTCTCCTCTCTCCTCTCTCTTAAGTTAGGTTTGGGTGGCAGCTTGGGGGATTCCCCCTTGCTTGTGGCAACTTGGAGGATTCCCTCTTGCTTGCATAACCCTTTTTTTTTTTTGGTGGCACTGGCACCATGGGGTGGAAGATTGGCACCTTATAACAAGGGGAAAGGGCACCTTGCAACATTTTATCAACATTGTAATTGCTCTGCACTTGTCCATTTTGCGGAAATACTACTAAGGTCCAAGGAAAGAGTCAAGTCAAGGTCCAAAACGAAGCCAAATGCTGGGGGAGGAAAAAAAAGCCAGAAAGATTGGGGGAAAGGAGGAAAAAGAAAGAAATATAAGCAGGAGATCAGCCGGGTCCCCAGACGTGTCCAATGGTCCACGAAGACAGAGAGAGCCCTTACATCGAAGGAAGATGCATTCCCACATTGACCACAGAGGGACGAGCCCTATAGCTCCGGACAAAGCAAAGGGCCCGATATATATATTATATATATATATTTTAACTGCAAACAACACACAGTATAATCAATGTAAAGAACGACGCTTGTGTAGAAGAGTGTCCGCACAAGAAGAGGAGAAAGAACGAACAAGTGAAAAATGAGGCATCTCCCAGGAATCAAAACCGGGATCATCCAATTGCCGGTCGGACATGCTATCCACTACACCAAGGTCCTCGATCAATCAGAAGTCGTAATTCTCCTACATACGAGCGGAATCGAATGCCCTGCTTCTTGTGCGGACGCCCTTCTACACAAGCGTCGTTCTTTACATTAATTATACTGTGTGTTGTTTGCATTTAAAATGTATATATGTACGGCATGAGAAGGTGCCTCCTCAGGGCATTCGATTCCGCTCGTAATCAGCCATCATGCTGATGTCCCACCTTCCCTGATATCTCTTCTCCATTTCTTTGATGTCTTGGTGAAACCGTTCTCCTTGTTCTTCGCTGAGTGCTCCGAGATTCTCAGGGAAGTAATCCAAGTGTGAATGTAAGAAGTGTAATTTTAAACTCATATCACAACCCAACCCTTTGAACTTATTTAACATGTTGTTCACAATGTTTTGGTAATTTGGGTCCTTGTTGTTCCCCAAAAATTTGCTGATAACATCCTGAAAAGCCTTAAAACAATCTCCATCTTCGTTCAAGGCCTTAACAAATTGCTTCATCAAGCCTAATTTTATGTGAAGCAGAAGTAAAAGGACTTTCTTCGTGTCAACCAAACTTTCACGTTGAATGTTTTTAGAACAAGGTGTCAAGTTGACTCTACGTGGCCATTCCTTTTTCATCCAGTGCCGAGTTCTTGCTCGGCCATCCCATTCACACAAAAAACATGGAAACTTCGTATAACCTGGTTGTTGACCTAACAACATACAAATCACTTTTAAGTCTCCACAAAGTAGCCAACCGTGTTCTTCGTATTTAACCTTAGCTAAAAGAAGCTCAAGATTTTCGTACGTTTCCTTCAAGTGAACCGAATGAGCCACAGGAACGGATGCATACAAGTTACCGTTGTGAAGGAGGACGCCTTTTAGATCATTTAAAGTAATCAATGAAAAATCTCCACTCATTTGGGTCATAGACTGCAGCGCCTAGCTTAAGTATTAGTCCCGAAACATTGTTCCAATATACCAGTGAACTTTCTTGAGAAAAATATTGGATGAATTCTTTTTCTCGATTTCTGTACCAGTAAAATGATGTCCCGCGAAAAAGTAAGTTTTTTACACGAAGTCTGGATCCTAAAATCTCTGAAGAATCCTTCGGGAGACACAAATCTCTTACTAAATCATTAAGTTCACTTTGTGTAAACAGGTCCATGAGCAACAGGTCTTCTACAGACTGAAAGTTTGGATAGGAAATTTCCTTTTTATTTTTAGTATTGTAGCCTTGCACGTTATATGAACAAAAATAGCAGTCATTGCTGTGATTTCTAGGCTCACGCCAGACCATTGGAATTCCAAAAGGTAAAGAATCCTTTTTACCTTTACTCCATAGTCTAAATTCAACACAAACACCGCAAACTTTATGTGGAGCCCATGATTTGTCTTGATCCCCAAGTTTCATTCCGAAGTACGCATAGCATGCTTTCTTGACGAAGTCTGTAATATCTCGCTTTTGTTTTTTTAAAGTAAATTTTCCACAAATATAACAGAAAATGTTTGGACTATTTACACACCCTCTGGTTGCCATAGCGACAAATAAACAAATTTCAAAAGAAATATAGTCACCGCGCACCTTTGAATACTAAAGAATATAACCTCGCACGCACTAGAGAGATTCATCGCATAGCTTGTCAATCACTTGTATATTAAGGGTGCGTTTCTCGAATGTTCTAGAAGACGTTATGACGTCACTTCTGATCTGGAAGCATTTACAGGCAGTACTTTTTAATCAAAATTTTATTGAGTCAATTTTAATGAAAATTACTTACATGTATAATATGAAATATGACAGTTTGTGGAAAAATCTGTACGTGATGGCAAAAAATTAAGGAGCTATTGAAGAATAGGGACCCCAGCCTTCTTTAGTTAGGCTTATAAGGCTAACTAACGAAAATATCACGACCTAACCTAACCAATCGTTAGGTTAACTGTACGCCCTTGACGATTGGTTACGTTAGGTCATGATATTTTCGTTAGTTAGCCTTATAAAGCTAACTAAAGAAGGCTGGGGTCCCTATTCTTCAATAGCTCCAAAATTAATATTATTTTCGGAATCAGCATGCAAAAATTATTATATAAGTGATAAAATATTTCGGACAACAAAACCATCGCAGGCCTGAGGCGCGTTCAAATATAATTAAAATTAATAACTTCTTAGCTTAGAAAAAGGATTTTTTTTTTTAATCCTGAATAATTTTCCAGTAAAATTACATATATATATATATATATAACCTTTGGCTAGTTTCCTCCCGAATTGTTCATTCTGACGAAGGTCAAGCTTTTCACTTACCCTTTGACCTACAGTTTAACGTGGAATCCGAACCACGCCCCACCAGCAGCCCAGCGTTTTAACCTCTAGGCCACCCAGGGTACCCATTTATCTACCAAACACTTTCTTTATTGTGTGGAAGGATGAACAGCTGGGTTTTGCTGCGCGCCGGCTGCCGTCACCGGGTTTCGAACCCGGGGCCGATAGATTCTTAGTCAACGACGCTAACCACTACACCACCGAGGCGCATATATATATATATATATATATATATATGATGCAAACCCACAAGGAAAAAAAATGATTCAAAGGCCATTTGTGTATTCAGAAATACACCTCGTCAGGGAATGAAGGGAGAGTGCAAGATGACGAAAATATATACATAGGTACAACGGGACAGAAAAATAAAAAGATTAGCACATGATTAACAAAAGTTGATTAAAGGCAAAAGGTATTTTAACAGGATATTGTCAATTTTATACATTCCCGCACTGTTATTGAAATTATTTTTGAAATGGATAAATGCACATTCTAAAATATTCCTTTCAATTATAACCGTGTTTTCAACGAGTGCTTTAGAACTATCCCACTTGATACTATGATTAGGCTATAGCTATATACATAGTTAAACAATGCATTAGAATTATTTGCTGTTCTACACGCATATTTATGCTGTTTTACCCTAATATCTAACGTTTTTCCCGTTTGGCCTATATCTACTGAGTTACATTGTGTACATCCGATCGAATACACACAACCAACTGCATTATCCGGGCTATTCTTTATTATATAAGAACTCGATAACAGCTCTCTGTTTACGACGCACATCACTGTCAGACGCCATTTTCGAAACTGTGTTAACCATCGGTTTTATACAAGGGCATTTAAAAGTGGTTTTATACAAGGGCATTTAAAAGCGGTTTTATACAAGGGCATTTAAAAGCGGTTTTATACAAGGGCATTTAAAAGCGGTTTTATACAAGGAGGGGAGGTTCAAACTGGAAAAATTTGGTTATGTGAAGCGCAGAAAGTTAAAACTTACGGCCCAAAAGCCATTTCATCCCCATGGCCTATTATTTAGCTAAGAAAAAAGGGTGGGGCAAAATATATTGAATGCCCCTAGTGTGTATATATATATATATATATATATACTTCGATATGGTAAAGGTGACACTTAGGGCAGACTCATCCCCACATCGCATCGTGGGGAAATAAAGTTATTGACTGCTCTCTGTTTCCTTTCTTTCTTCTCTATTTGTGTTTATTTTTGTGAAAGGCGGTGCGAATACTGTAATATATTATGTAATAATGATAATAATATTGTGTAATAATAATATAATGGGATATTAAATTTAGATTAGATTACGTTATTAATTTTGTTCTCTTAAATTAAACTGCTTTTGGGAACTTATTTTATTGGTGTCTGTATAGTAAGTTTCAACCCCTCAAGATTGCGTCGAACTGTTCATCTGAAGGTTCTGAGTTCGAGTCTCGGCTCGGACTTAAAATTTCAGCGACTAAGGTGCTTCTCTGGGACCTCTCTTGATGTGGGGTTAATGGTGACGAAAAGCTGTAGGTCTACTCCGTCATACGATCTTAGTCTCTTAGATGTTAAGGAGGAGGTTAAACAGCTTCAAACATTATTATTATTATTACTATTATTATTATTATTAGTTGTTGTTGTTGTTGTTATTATTTAAAAATTCATGATCAGCTTCTAATTTTGTATATTATTTTATAGACTTTAAAGGGAACATAAAATACAAATACAAATGTATTTGTTGACAACTTTCACGTAACACAGGGTGGTTCAAAAGGATGCGCCCATAAATAACCTGTTAAAATATACAAAGTGTTATCAAATTATGTTTCATAAATTAGTATACATATTCAGGACGTCAAAGTGAACAAAAAGTTCCTTTGAACATAAATCCGCAATCGCTTCGTTTCCGAGATACATTGCTTTTTTGTAGAAGACGATCCAATTAAAATGAAATTCATTAAAATTTATCAAGGTTTATTTATAGTAAGTGCTCAAAATGGTTTCCCTGCATCAGAGTACTTGCTCCAACGCGTCGTTGAAAATTTGGCCGCATACGTTCGAAAACACGTACATGGTCGCGTATTGTTTCTGAACAATCTTGAACACGTTGCCACAATTCATCTATGTCATTAACTTCTCTTGCATAAACAAGATTTTTTTAAATAACCCCACAAGAAAATGTCAATTGCATTTAGGCCCGGAAACCTGGGTGGGCAAGCGATGGGACCATGCCGCCCACGTACGTACTCTGATGCAGGGAAACCATTTTAAGCACTTGCTATAAATAAACTTTGATAAACTTTAATGAATTTCATTTTAATTGGATCGTCTTCGACAAAAAAGCAGTGTCTCGGAAACGAAGCGATTGCGGATTTATGTTCATAGGAATGTTTTTTGTTCACTTTAACGTCCTGAATATGTACACTAATTTATGAAACATAATTTGATAACACCCCGTAGTTTTCGACCACCTTTTTGGATCACCATTTATTTAAAGTTGTAAATTCCATAGTCTGAGAATAGTGGAATTCTTATTTATAAGCCTCACAAAAATTTGGGCGGATGAGCATTGTTTTAATAAAGTGGAATTTATCTAACAATAACTTATATCCATAATTCAGAAAAGTATTCGGGTGGAAATGTTAGGCAGGAGACAGGGAGTGTCTCATCTACCCTGTGAACAGTACAACATGCTCTCAAACACACTTCTCTACCTATTCCTCACTACACATACATGCATCTTTCTACACAATGTTTTTAAAATTAAAAACACAAAGAAATGGCATCGATTCCAAGAACCTCGGACTCTCCTGGGAAGGGGACGATAAATGTCCCCAGTTCTGGCTCCCCCGCTACCGATACTGGAAACGCAGACCCGGGCAGCAGGGCTGGTTCTGCTACTGCCTATTCAAGATGTCATGTCCTGGGCCTCTGTCTGATTCACTTTTTATAAAGTTTTGCAACATTTGTGGCCTTTCTTCAACTTTCCAGTTTGTTGAACATCTCTTCTCCTCCTCTAAACTTCACTTTCTTTTCCTCACTGAAACTCGGGTATCTAGGACGAATGACAGCAACCCCTTTTCTGTACCCTCCTACTTTCTCTATACTCAATTTCATTCTAAAGGTGGATGTTGCGTATATATACGCAACGACCTAACTTGCTCTCGTATTCCCTAACTTGAATCCTCCAAATTCTCTTGAATTACTTGCTAATCTCAAACTAAATACATCTGCGTTGTCTACCTTTCTCCTAATCCTACTAACTATTCAAAACTCTTTGACGACCTCGCTTCCAAAGTGGAATACATTCTATCCCACTGTCCTTTTGCTGAAATCTCCATTTTACGAGCTTTCACTGTTCACCGCCACTTTTGGCTTTCCTCCCATTTCACAGACACCCTTGTGATCTAGCGTATAACTTCTCTATCCTGAATGACCTAGAGCAGCACCCTACTTGGAATCCCGATCGCCTTGCAGATAGGCCCAACATTCTGGATTTATTTCTCGTTTTTCATCCTCCTTCTTATCTGTCGAACGCTTTTCTCCGTTGGGCTCCTCCGACCACAATCTTATATCTGTTTCCTGTCCTATCGTTCCAATTTCGCCTTTGGAACCTCCCAACAGGAGATGCCTTTGCCACTTTTGCACTGCTGATTGGGAGGCTTTTAGACAGTACTTCTCTGATTTGCCATGGAATGATTACTGCTTCCGTGGCCATGGCCCCTCCGAGTGCGCTGAGGGCATCACGGAGGTGATTCTGCGGGCATGAAGGTATACATTCCATATTCTATTCCTATTACTGATGCAAAAAATCTTGATTTAACTTTACTTGATCTAATGTTATCCGCAACAGAGAGGAGGCTTTCAGAAGGTACCGTCGCTATCCAACTCTTGACTCTCACTTAGTTTATATTTATGCCCGGAATCGTGCAAAACCTGTTCTTTGACTCGCAAAAATTCCTTCATCAAACGAAAATGTGAAAAACTATCCAATTCTAATTCTTCTCGCTCTTTCTAGCATCTATCCTAAAACCTCTCCAACAACTTTACTTCTTTCTCTCCTCTTTTCCATTCCGACTGCTCAGTTGCCGTCTTTTTTCCTAATAAAGTTGAACTCTTCGCTCAAACTTTTGCCTCCGACTCAATCCTGGTCAATTCCGGTGCTGTTCCTCCATCTCCTCCTCCCTCTGACTAATTATGTCTGAAATTAGAATCTCTTCTAAAGATGTTTTTTCCGCCCCATCTGGGTTCAACTCTTGGAAGGCGTACGGTCCTGATGGGACCACTCTTGTTCTCAAAAACTGTGCTTCTGTGCTGACACCCTGCCGAGGCAAACTCTTTCGTCTTTGTCTTTCATCAGGTACTTTTCCTTCCTGCTGGAAGTGCGCTTTCATTCAGCCTGTCCTAAAGAAGGGTGACCACTCTCAACCCTCCAACTATCGTCCAGTTGCTTTGATTTCTTGCCTTTCTAAAGTTTTTGAATCTATCCTTAATATGAAGATTCTTAAACATCTCTCTTTTCACAATCTTCTTTCAGATCATCAGTATGGTTCCGCAAGGGACGCTCTGCTTAGGATCTTCTTGCATATCTCTCTGACTCTTGGTCATCCTCTTTTCGGGATTTCGGTGAACGTTTGCTGTTGCGCTAGATATATCAAAACTTTTGATGGAGTCCGGCACAAATATTTAATTTCTAAACTGCACTCCCTCGATTTCTAGCCTTTTATCTGTGCCTTCATTTCTGTTTTTCCCTAAAGCTATTAATGGTGGTGTTCCTCTGGGCTCTATCCTGTCACCCATTCTTTTTCCGTTTATTTATCAGTGATCTATTAAGTCGCACTTCCTGTCCTATCCACTCGTATGCCGATTATTCCACTTTTCATTTCTCCACCAGCTTTATAAAGCGTCCCTCTCAACAGTCACTCCATGCTTCACGTCAGACGGCTTTGGTGCACCTGACCTCTGATCTTTCTAATAGTTCTGACTGGGGCAAAGAAAACCTTGTGGATTTCAATGCCTCAAAAACTCAGTTCCTTCATCTGCCTACTCGTCACAATCTTACGTACGACTGTACTCTTACCTTCAACAAATATTAACTAAATTCTTCCTCTTCTCTTAATATTCTTGATATT
Organism: Bathynomus jamesi; assembly: GCA_023014485.1. NCBI lineage: Eukaryota > Metazoa > Arthropoda > Malacostraca > Isopoda > Cirolanidae > Bathynomus > Bathynomus jamesi. The sequence goes on along the minus strand of JAJOZX010004951.1, from coordinate 17,276 downwards.
TCCTTTTCTTGTGATCTTTCCTAGGAAAATCACATATACTCTTTTTCTAAAACAGCTTTTGAGAGGTTAAGTGTGCTGTTCCGGCTCCGCAGTTTCTTCACCCCCGACTCAGTTGTTGTCTTTGTACAGGGTCTTGTCCGCCCCTGTATGAAATACGCTTCTCATATGTGGGGTGGCTCAACACACACAGCTCTACTTGACCTAGTGGAATCAAAGGACTTTCGTCTCATCATTTCTCCTCCTCTTACTGACTGTCTTTAATCCCTATCTCTTCGCCGCAATGTCTCCTCACTCTCTCTTTCCTATCGCTATTATAACTGATACTACTCTTCTGAACTCTCGAACTGCATGCCTCCTCCTTTAAGGAGAGCATGCAGTACCCGACTTTCAACACATTCTCATTCCTTTTCTATCCAATTCTCTAACCCAAAGGTTAATCTGTATTTTCAATCTTTCATCTACTCAACCGGTGAACTCTGGAACAATCTTCCTCAATCCATCTTTCCCCCTGTGTATGACCTCTAATCTTTTCTTCCGCTATGTTGGGTGGTGGCGTTTTTGCGGGCGTTCGCCGTTGTCCTCTCCTTTCTGCATAAAAAATAATTCATTTTTATTTATTTCAGTTTCTTCAAAATAGCTGAAGTGTGCGACCGAAACGTTGAAGATAATGTAAATAAGGTGATTATATTTTATTTGAGGATTGTTTAAAATAAAATTTCTGAAGTATATAATCAAAAAAATCTTCAGAATTTCGGAGAAGTCGCTAAAACACTGTATATCATCATCATAATCATCATCCTTAATCATCATTCTTGAGCATTCATCATCAATCATCAGTCAATCATACATTATTCAATCATCACTCATCATCAGTAAATAAGCTAGTAATTTTTTCTAATAATGTCAGAAATGTACAGATGAAACTTCAGATTAAATAGAGTAAAAGCAATTTCCGTTTTATTCCAGAATACTTTCAAAAACTTTTCTTTACTTGAAAGAATTGCCTTTAAAAAAGGCGACAAAACATTAATTATTATTATTATTATTAGTAGTAGTAGTAGTAGTAGTGCCAGTAGTATTAATAGTAGTATTTCTTTCACCTGTTATATGTATTTACTTAGGAATCTTTAATATGCTGCCAAATGTACAATTTGACACTGTTATTACTCAGCTTTTGGTTTTCATTAGGAATAATTACTTTGTGTATATACACGTATATTTTTATAATAATAAATGCATATCATAAACAGTAAGGACACGAGACACGTTCTAAATATGTCATATTTATATTTAAATTTTTGAAGACAGATTTTGTTTTTAGTTAAAGTTTTTGGAAATGCTGTATTACACTTACCGCGCATTAGACCTGTATGGAGATGCCGTCTTTATACTTAACATTTTTTTAAAACTGTTGTGATGATATGACGATACTTGACAGTTTTGAGAGATGTTCATATTTGTAAATGTTTTTGGAGGTTGCTCGTTTATTTAACAGTTCGTAAAAGATGCATTATTTATGAAGGCTACGTCGTCCCCAATGTTGCAACATCACTTCTCGTCAATCAGCGAAGTTTAGAGACATTAGGTCTGGAGAGTAGGATGAGAGACCGTCCTCCGCCGCGTCATTGTAGGTCCCCCTCCGTCATACGTTGTTACAGAGAAGGTTAAACAACTCCATCAAACGTCCATTTATAACTAAAATACTGAACAGTCATTGCAAAATAAGATTTAAAAAGCTGAATTTAACTAGAATACAATATTTCCACTGAAAATTGAGGACCGACCATAGTTGAAATAAAAATCTGTATTAACCATTACACTTTTTCTCAAACAAATGGAGTATATACAGGGTGTCCCATAAGTCCGGTATCATAGGAAACTTTATTTTAAATTAAATTTACAAAAGTAATACATTAGAACTAAAACAAATGTTAAAATTGATGTCTTGGTTTGGGAACTTTTTTTTGTTGCAGGTAGCATAACGCAATGGCTAATATGGAAGTGAGTTACACTCGTGAGAAAAAGGCTTCCGGAAGCGTTTTCCTCACGAGTGTAACACTTTCATATTAGCAAGTGCGTGTTATTCTACCTACAACTACATCAATTTGAACATTTGTTTTAGTTCAAATGTATTACTTTTGTAAATTTGCTTTAAAATAAATTTTCCTATGAGAGCAGACTTATGGGACACCCTGTATAATATAATGTAAATATTTTGAGGCAAAGCTAAAATATACTCGAACCTAATACAGAGTTCAATTTTTCCTTCGTCCTTTCTTATTAGAGTCGCTTAGAGGCGCACTGAAATCCTCTTGAGAGTGTTATAAATAACTTATCCTAAGAGAGATACCCTAAGTAACTGTCCCTTGCAGCTCCAACTGTTGATATAAAATTAAAATTGCGTGTAGTGAAATGTACAGAAAATATATTCCAGATGAACACAAAAATGGAAAGAAAAATAGTTTTTTTCAAAAAAGGAAATAGAAAACCTACTGAATATTAAAACGTCGATTCAGCCCTACTCCCGAGAGTGTATGCGTGGGATAATAATAGACTTTCATATCTGAGGCGAACATTTTCAAGGTATTTATGATGCCAGTTCGAAATTAAAGTTTTTTAATTGTATGTATTTATTATTATCATGCCTCTGATTTTGAAAATAAAATTTGATTGGCATTCAGAAATATACATATATACTTGTACATATATATATATATATATATATATACATACACACGTGGCTGAACGGGATAGTGGGGTGGATTAATGCAAATATCGTTCAGATCTGGCAGAAAGTGTGAAATTTGGCATGAAGTTACCTTTAGCCATATAGAAACATTTCCAGTTGGGGACACGCTGGGACCTCACTCTGGTGGCCATTTTAAGCAAATTCAAAATGGCTGCCTCCATTCCACAGCCAAAACCATAAAATGCCATATCTCAGGAATTACTAGGCCGATTTTGATGATCTTGGGCTCGTTTCTTATACTTTTGAGGATGCCTGATCAATCTAACTATGTTTCGGAATGTTTCGAGGTCAAGATCACATGATCAGTCATGGTCAAAGTCATTTTTCACCCTAAAACACCTATATCGCTCTATCTCTGAAACGGCTGGGCCAAATTTGATGATCTTGGGCTCATTTCTGTCAGATTTCATAGCTCCGCGGTTGCGGTTGCGGTTGCAGTTGCAGTTATTTGGTTTAAAGTTGAATTATCACTGTAACCTGTGTGAACTTATGGCGAATAAGAGCGATAACGGCAAATCAAAGATTAACGCGTTTTAGCCACACTGTCTGACTGCAAATTCAATCATTATTCGATAGTCAAGCGTGTGTTTCCATGGTGCGGGACGAGGACCCAACGCGTTATGCACCCCAACAACCCCCGCCCATCTGAAAGTAGTTATATTTACAGTTACACAAAACTAATCAAGAACATTGGGCAAGATCATCGTTACTACACATTATGACACAGGGACGGTGTCAAAACTGATCATACAATGAGAACACTAAGTAAGATCATCATTGTTAAAACAAGCACCTTGGCAGTGGCATAAGGAGGTGCAGTGTAAGTGCGCTTTGTTGCATTTGTCGTTGCCAGTGCATGATTTCTTACATCCACAGTGTCGGAGGATCGCGCAAGCCTTACTGACGTCTGCAAGTGTCGTCCAGAACGGCACCAACTCCTTCTGAGCTGAGATCATCCATCTCCAGTCAGTAGCATCTTGATGAAGCCGCAGCGCCTGACCCCAAATGAAAGCTGCCTGAAGAATGGCTCGTGTCACATATTGAAATAGAGCTGCCTGGGTAGGTGGGATATTGTCAAGGGTTCTGCTCCCTCGTGAGAACATCTCCCTCCGGGCTTGGTTCACGGTAGCAGTTCCACAAGACTTACTGTAAAGTAGGACAATGAAACGTTCAATGACCTGCATAGATACAGATTCCATGGTGAAGCAGTCGGGATCACGCAATATTGCGAGCAGGTTACCCGTGAGTTCCGGAAAGAGCTTCTACACTTCCCAAGCTGTCTTCTTGCCAACTCCTACAAAGTGCGATGTAGTGTCCGAGCCTGTCAGTGCATGGAATAAGGGAAGCGCAAGTCCCAACTCTGGACCGAACTGCGATGCTAGCACGTGAATGGGGAAACATTGGAAGTGTTTTCCAGTCCCAAAAGCCACCCATAGTTCAGACAATGACAGTTCAGGGAACGATGAGATTGCGACAACCACGACATCATTGTCCACTGTGCGGAGGTATGCTTTGTCATGGCCGTGCTGATCTGCATGTTTGAGGTGGAGGATCATCCTCGTGTCAGCTTCTTGATGGTTACACGTTTCCAGACCCTCCGTGTCACAGGGTGGTTGTGTGAGGACCTTTTCCTCTTGTGTTGTGATGAGTTGCACACCCGGGTCTTCCTCAGCTAACCGCTTACTCACGAGTGTGAAGAGTTGTTTTGTTCTCTGCATTTTTGAGGATGGCACTCCACTCTTTTCGGTTGATGGGAGTCTTGGAGTCAATTTTTTTCCTTGGACCATCTCCTCGATTCTCATGAGCTTGGTCTTTCAGGCTTCTCTCAGGGTAGATATCCCATATCCAGTCCATACGATCCACACAACCAGAGGCATGAGATCTTGCAAATGGCACTAGTTGCTTCTCCATATATTCATCGATCGTGCTCACGGTTTGGGTGGGTTGAATAAAATGGACTATAGCAGGACCATCGAAGATTTTCACTGTTGAATCTCCATCTGGGTTTTCATTGACCTTCGCGAAGCATTTCAGGAGATCGGACTTCGTACCAGTTCGCAAACGACCAGCAACAGCTAATGATGGGGGTTGTTTCTGGTTTTCATTCATGAAAAACTCATCAATATCTGCATCTGGTCGTGATTGCACAGATAGGAACAACTGAGTGACCAAGGCTGAGTTGCGTTTGAGAGCTTGACCTTTGGCAGCTTTCTGTTTGTCAGGTACTTTTTTGAACGTGTTCAGTCCTTTACGCTGGATAGTTTCAGTGATGGCCTTGGAGGCATCAATGAAGCGTGTCCTGACGAAATCATTGTACATTGCAGATCCGATCTCATGAGCATCTCTTAACGAGTTGGTCACACATGCATCCATGACCAATTTAGTGTCAATGGTAGTAAGGTAAGAACTTGTGTCACCGAATGGGTTGCCATGCTCTTTTAGGACTCGCACCAGAGACTTCACGTCACTGTGGAAACGAATCTGGAGGCTCTGTGCCTCTTCGTGATGAGAGGAGGAGCTCGACGTGTGGTGCCATGACATGAAGTCCTCATAAGTGGAGATGATGCCTGCGCGCTGAGGAGAAGCTAGCATCCATATGAGGAGGGCAATCGGCTCGTCGTAAAGGCCAGATGCATCTCCATCTCCCTTGATGCGATCGTTTGAGTGTTCATGTGATTGGTCTTTCGCTATCATGGAATACCGGTTCTCTGACCTCTGTACAACGAAGTTGCCCTTCATAAACTCGTGGTACACTGTTGGATGTTTGTCCTTCAACTGCATGAGCTCTCACGTGTATTGGCAGCTAACGTGCGTAGTTTGGATGGTCGAGAGCGAAACACCATGGGATTATCTTACCAAGCACTTGGACATAGAGTTCAAAATCTCCCTCTCTCCGAGATCTGATGAACCTGCAGTACATTAGTTGGAGATCCTTTGTCTGTGTCCAGTACTGGACTGTTGAATATGCTGTTTGTCCTTGTGACGCTGAGTACACCTCTTCCCTCAATATGTGAAGAGCAGCAAGGGACACTTGGTGTGCATATCCAGTTCTTTTCACGTTAGAGGCACTCAACGCCGAGTAACACGACCAGGTGATAGAACGCCTACTTCAGCCAACGCGTGAGCCCACCCTGAGCCATCAAGCCACATGCCCAGGATCTCCTGCAGCACCATCTTAATGTGAAGCCCTCCCATCATCACAACGTACTTGTCTTCACCAAGTTACTCTGGGTACTTCCATTGGATTCGTTTTGCCAGACTATACAATAGTTGGTCCATGCCAATGACGGGGGTTTGCCCTGGATTTAAAAAGTCGATTCCATCATTTACAACCTCCATTGAATGTTTGATCATGGATGGGGATTGCGCTTTCTCTACAAAGAGTGGTAAAACCCCGATTTCTGCGCGAGGGCGCACATTGTTTTTCTGAAGGCTAGCGTTATAACCTGACCAGGTTATGATGTCTCCTACCTCAATTCTCTCCTTTTCCAGTATGTGAGACACATGGGCTAACCAGGCCTCCTCCTTCACGATGGACCCTGGGATTCTGGACGCTCCTGGAACAACCGGGTCATTGCAAGGGGTCATGAAAATATCTGTGTTGGGTAGTTCAGTTGGGGTACTACAGCATAAGAAGCTGGTAGAATAAGATTTTTTCGATCACTGGGAGTATCAGCATTAACGGAACAGACGTCATGCTTGACTCCCTCGTTAGAAGTGCTCAGATGATTTGTTATGGATATCATCGTACCATGAAACTCCGAACGGGAGAGATTTGATCGTTTCTTTCGGTCGATATTATCCATATCATCCGTAGTGAAGACATTTCTACGCATATTCGTGGGAACAACCACACCATCTTGGCGGAATTGGCTGGATACACTAGTTGCCAAATCCAATGAGACCTCCGATATTCTCTCATAAGATATTGACAGCCCAAGAGATGAGAAGTGATTTATGAGCTGCTTTGACCGACCCTGGTTTTGCAATTTCAACCCAAGATAGAGGGGTGTGGGTGTTTCACGTTCTTTGGAATGACGCTTAGCCCTAGCACCCTCAATGGAGTTCTGTGACTTAATACTAGGGCCTAGCAATGTCATTTTCATGAATGCAAACAGTGGAGGAGGGATAGATTTGAGGAGCAGTCGTCCGCCAACGAACCTGAGAAAGCCTCTAGACTCTAGAGGATTCTCAAAGATGTGCCTCCTCAGTATATTTGCTGCTTTAACGAGGATCATCGCCTCGTCATCGCACAAGGTGGTTTTGCTGGAATGAGGCAGCAAAGATCCAACGGTATCGCTATGCGTAATCAACACGTCTCTTCTTGCAGGTTGAGCAACTAATTCTGGCAATTTTTCCATCAAGCGCACCTTCAGTCTTGTAGAATTGCGTGTGGATGTGCTGGTACACCCCAACTGTGTTAACCTTTCGTAATAGAGCTTGTAAAGTTCCCTCAATTTGCGAACTTGTCCTTTACACTCACTAACATAAGCAGCTAACTCAGCAAAAGCTATTGCCTCAAAACATGTTGGTGGATTGCTACTATTACCACAAGTTTCAGATTTGACTGATGCTGCTTGTCGATCAGCTGAACGGGCAAGGATGTATAGTTTTGTGTGGCAGGTCTCATGGTAATATGCATCCATGGCATGCATATCAGATGCAGTAGCTAGTCTTGCTAACAGTTGGGAGTTGTTGGTTTTTGTGGCTAAGTTTCTGAATGTGATATCACTATCATCAGTTGATGCTTTGATAAGTTTTGCCTTCACAATATGCACTGGGGCTGCTCATGATTGAAAGATGAAACAAAACTACTGCGTGTCTTTTTTGGACTGGGAACTTCCTCATCAGAACACTCTGATTTCACTAATGCCCGTTTCTTTGCTCGATCAAGCTTTTAGGCATTACATTTTCTCCTGCAGTTTCCATTCTTCAACAACGTACTCTCTATACCTGAACCATCATCCAAACGCCTAATATTCATAGGAAATGGCGACTCTTTGATCACATCAAATGCTGTCAAATTTTCAGACAATGTTTTGTGCACACCTTTATATCCATTTTCAGCTGGGCATGTCAACTTATCATTCCGATTTTCTTGGCATAGACAGCAAAATTTCCAATTAGTGATCCGAGATGGAATTGTGCTATCAAATGAATCACTCATAGGTTGACGTTCACTTGGCGCAGCCATGGTCAACATGTTGTTCGACATCAGACGTCAGATGGAGCGACAGGGGGCATCACCTGAAAGGAAAAAAGTCTAAATGTAAAATTTGAAAGATATTTGGAGTCATACATTATCATTTTATTACACGTCATTATAATGATGCTGTATGGCACCAAACTAAAAACTAAAAAAATGTTTCACGACCATTTTACTAGATTTAACTCGTGTTTTAAGATCATCACACAAATTAAAATTGGCTACTCAGGACTTCTACGAGGCCTTTAAGAGTGGAGAAAGTGCAACATATAAAACAGATATGAATAAATTAAATGTTTTGTTAGAGTTCCGAGATATATTGTTCCGAAACAGAGGAAAAGTGGAAGCATTGTAAGTGTAAATATCAAAGTATCAGATTATATTATAACTACAACTGAAGTCTGGTTTAAAAATCCAGCCAGGCATTAATGAGGAACAAAAGTGTTTTTAGTGTTCTAAATATGCTAATAAAGCGTGGTTAAGTCACTATCAGTGTTGAAATAGTTACGAAAAAAATCGTCGATACTAAGTTTTTCAAAAACATAATTACTAGTTGATAACTAAATTTAAAATTTAGTTAAAATTCATTTATGCAAAAAAAAAAAATCAAACTTAGTAACTACAGAACACTGCAAACATCGCCGTGTTACATAACTGTGCTGCTTAATATTCAAAATTACGAGAAAGTTTTTCGTTTATTTATTGTGTATTGCTAAGAAGCCACACACAAATTACATAAAGAAAGCAAATTTTCCCAATTTTTTACTGCTCCATTCAGCCATTTTGACTTCCCCAATCTCTTAAATAATTTGTGGATGACCCCTAAACAACAGCAGATTCAGATCACTATTATATCAGAAGTAAAGGAAATCAGAAACAGCACAAAACAAAGTTTGATGTCTCTTAGTAATGCTTCGTGTTGTGTTTTATAATGCACTCCAATTCAAGCAATTTCAGTCTGGTCTGGCATTTCCGTCCAACAGTGCCGGTACCAGTCTATTTCACAAACAAAAATAGATCAACAATATTTCGCTTTCTTCATTTCCCTCAACAATCGATCGAAGACTGTCAGTTTTTTATTTAGAGAGTAATGACTAATTTTGCTTTTTAATGACATGGCAAACTAAATGCAGCCACCCGCCCACCAGCAGCGAATGTCTACCGTATACAGAAAATATATTTCAGCTCTTCATTTCGAGACTGTCAGCACTGAATCATGCCATTTTATTGCTAGTTATAAGCCCCAAAATAAAAGTGAATTAGTAATTGTAACCGAGTTTTTAATTTAGTTATGAAGTTCAGTTATAATAACTATCCATCAATCGTCAGTGGTAATCTTGCACTAAAGTGATTTTCCTCAATCTGAATTTTTCATTTAAAGAATAATATACTCTATATATGTTACATTTGTTTATACAAACAATTTAGACAACTATTCTGAGTTGTATCATATATATATATATATATATATTATATATATATATATATATATATAATGTGTGTGTTTGTGTGTGCGCGCGCGCGCGTTCGTAGGCAACTGGGCATAAGTGAGGGCGAGTGTATTCACATGCACTGGGGTAATTTTTTGTGAGGTATCACAATTAAGGTTTAGTTAGTACAGGCTAGATCAGCGAGTACCGCACTTTTTAACAACTTAGTAGAAAACACCGTTCGAGCCCTTAGTTGCGTCCGAAACACTTATGACGCCGTTCTCGTTCGATGACACCAAGGTTAGTTTAGGTTAAATTAGGTTGGGTTAATTATTTAAGATATATGGATTTTAAAAAGTCGGTATTTTGTTTATGTGGAGATGCGCACATTGTGTGTGTGTGTGTGTGTGTGGAGGGGAGAGGGGAGGGGTTTGCATTCATATTATGTTTATAAATATCTTCACAAAATATTGTACGTGATATTATTTTCAAAATATTTTACACTGTTTTCAAGATTTTTTTTTTTTTATAATAAACTCCATGGAAGCACTAACGAGCCTAATATTTTTTAAATATTTGACAATATAAATATATATATCCTGCCGGAAAACACATCTTTTATAAATGTGGATTTAAGTCAGAGTACTCTCCTTTATACAGATACATAATTATAAAAACAAAAGATTTTAGTTAGAAAAACTTCTGGAAATAAGTAAAAAATTAACTTACCTTTTTTTTACATTTATGAGTATTAATATCTTATCATCCCCATATAAAATTTACATATAGCTATAATAATAATAATAGTAATAAACTTCTTGGCATAATTTAGAATAACACGAGGAGGTATTACCGCATGGCAATTTTGTAATATATTTATATGACTAGCCTCCTGCATAGCTTATCTGTACGAGTATAATTTACTTTACAACGTATGAAGATGGTGTATAGTTACGATCTTCAGAACATGTTTCGTGCGAATGAAATGAAAGGCAAAACAATTCCAGAAATAACATTTGCCCTCACTGTTTCTTCAGAATGATAAATAGCCTTAGGGGATCCCCTGGAATGGAGGAACTGAAATTATTTTAAAAATATGACGATCACGTATCATCATTAAATCTAATTACATAATTTACTGTGGAGTTTATATCCATGCTTTATACCCGGGTAGGATTACTTTTCCTCGTATTAAGTCTTTCCTTCAGGAAGAGCGGTGTACTGAATTTATATATTATTTAAGTGTATGAAATATTTTATGATTTTCGACTCGAAGTTTCATTTAATTCACCGAAATTAATTTGATCCTGGGAATTGAAATTAGAGGGGTGTTCGAATTCTCAAGGGGGTGGGGTCGAGGGGTGAGACCGTGAGGCGGAAGTCAGGCTGTATGGCACCAAACTAAAAACTAAAAATGTTTCACGACCATTTTACTAGATTTAACTCGTGTTGTAAGATCATCACACAAATTAAAATTGGCTACTCAGGACTTCTACGAGGCCTTTAAGAGTGGGGAAAGTGCAACATATAAAACAGATATGAATAAATTAAATGTTTTGTTAGAGTTCCGAGATATATTGTTCCGAAATAGAGGAAAAGTGAAAGCCTTGTAAGTGTAAATATCAAAGTATCAGATTATATTATAGCTAGCTACAACTAAATTTCCGACCAACAGTTAAACGAAATTTTTTCACACTAAAATTAAAAAAAAAAACTAGATCTAGTTAGAAAACGGCTAAATTGGCAACACTGCGGATGACTAGTTGACTGCTGGGGGGGGGGGATGGGAAAGTTCAGGCGGATGTAGGGAGTTGTATAGTGGCAAAAAAGTGGACAGAAATGAATCGATTTGAGAATTTCCCCTTTGAGATCCTCACATCTTTCATGAGGTGTATTTGAGGTGGGTAGGGGATAGGTTAGGTTAACCTAACCTAACCTAAGGTTAGGATAAGGGGAGACTTCATGAACCTTTATGAAGTGCATTTAAGGGTGGCGTAGTTTCTGGGGAGTGCGGTAGCCCCGCAGGATCCCAAGGGCGATACCAGGAACCCGGAATCAGTCTGCCCACGCGAACCCGTCGCACGACCATGTGTCTCACGTACGCCGCGCCCGCACGCTCACACTTTAAACTTAGACTAGCCACAGCGCTCAAGGCATTCTGGATGAGTTGCGGTTACCTATGGTCATAATTTGGTATTTCCAGCTCGTGAGATTGGTTTTGCACACGACCTCTGTGAAGTGTAGAATTATCATAAGGTACACGTGTGAATCTGTGTTGTATGATAAAAAAATTATATATATATATATATACACACACACACACACACACACACATATATATATACATATATATATATATATATATATATATATATATATATATATATATATATATATATATATATATATATATACACCTTTCAACCTTTCAAATGTTGCGTGAGATGATTCCTCATTTCACGAAGGTCAAGCTTGTCGCCCCTCCTCTCGAGTTCGCTTGGTGAAGCAGTGAGTTGATTTCTTGTACTCTCCACCTCACATAGCCAGGTACGCCCGGCTCATCGGGGGTTGTTCTGAGCCAGGCGTCTAATTTTCTTTTGAAGATGTCCACAGCAACACCACTCGTGTTCCTTAAGTCTTTGGGCAGCTGATTAAATAGTTTTGATCCTCTCACAACAAAACTATTTTCTTTCAGGGTTAAGGATGGCCCCTCTCTAGCCTTTAATTTGGGAACACGACACAATCTTCCTTTTCTACTTTCCACTGTTGTTTGGGGAGTTACAAGGTTCAGAGTAAGATTAGGGACTAGTTTCTCCATTATTTTCAAAGTGTAAATAATGGTGTATCGCTCTCTCCTCCTTTCCAGTAAATATAGGTTTAATTCGCGTAACCTTTCCCAGAGGTTTGGTTCTTTGCACCAATTGATCTTGGCTGTGAAGCTTCTCTGAATCCCTTCTAGCTGTCTAATGTCTTCTTTTTTACCTGAGCATGTTAGGACCGAGCAGTATTCCAATTTGGGTATGATCAGTGTTTTCAGTAGAGGAATCATTATATTCCTATCCCTTCGTTTAAAGGTTCTCAGTATCTGCCCAGTTACTCTCTTTGCTCTGTTTACTGCTATCTTATCTTATTTTGTGTTTCAAATTTCGCATCATCATTCATTAGAACCCCTAAATCTTTTGTTTTAGAATTTCTCTGAATTTCCTGTCCATTTGGGGTATAATATTCCATGGATTTTAGATCCTCTCTTTTTCCGTACCGTAACAGCTGAAATTTCTCAGTGTTAAACTTCATATTGTTGTCTTCCGTCCACTTCTAGATTTGTTCATGTCTGTTTGTAGAGATCCTATATCTTCTGGGTTTCTTATTTTTCTACTGATCTTTGTGTCATCGGCAAAGAATGTTACTGTGCTGTCTCTGGTAACGTCCTCATCTATGTCAGTTGGCATGATTATGAAGAGTGGTGCAGCTAATACTGTTCCTTGTGGTACTGAGCTGAGGACCTCTGATTCTGATGAAGATACTCCTTGTACTGTAACGACTTGCCGCTGCTCACTAAGGAAATTATATATCCATTTCCCTACTTTTCCTGTTATTCCCATATATTTCAGTTTATGTATTATGATTCCGTAGTCATACTTGTCGAACGCTTTGGCAAAGTCTGTGTATATTACATCATAGTTTTCATTACTTTCCAGTGCATCAATAATGTTGTTGTAGTGTGATAGGCATGATCTACCTGACCGAAACCCATGTTGGTTATCATTGAATTTTTTCTGAGTTTCCAAAAAGCCATAAATTTTCTGTCTAACTATTCTTTCAAATACTTTAGTGAGATGAGATGTAAGCAACACTGACCTATAGTTTTTGGCCTCGGATCGATCTCCTGTATATATTGGGACTATGTTCGTGCTCTTCAGGATGCCCGGTATTTCTCCCGTGTCTAGTGATCATCTCCATATCCAATATAGGGGCTCAGCGATTGCATTCGTACAGTTTTTGATCAATGTGGCATTCCGTTTGTTCGGTCCTGCCGCTGAGTGTGCTTTTAGTTTCCCTATAGCTTGTGTAATATCATCTGTCGTAAAGTCGAAGTCCGTTATACTTTCCCCTTGTAGTTCTTCTTCAAAGAACGCGTTTCTATCGCATATCAGTTTGTCAGTTTTTGGGATACTGACAGATGATTCGTACTGAGCTCTTAATATTTCGGATACTTCTGTTAGATCGTCAGATAAAGCACTGTCTTCATTTTTCAAAGGTCCAATTGTCGCATGGTTTTTGGAATTCCTTTTTGCAAAATTATAGAAGTACTTTGAGTTAACCTTTATCGCCTCTATAGCGTCGCCTTCTTTTCCTGTATGCTTCTCAATTAGTTCCTGTATGACGCAATCGATACTCTGCAGTTTATCATTTAATATTCTTCTGATGTTATCTTTACAGTTACTTAATTTTGCAGTCACTCTTTTTCTCTTTCGGAACAATGACCTCTTTTGTTTCTCGAACCTGCTTCTCTTTCCCCTTTGTTGTAATTTTGGGACATGTCTTTCCACAATTTCCAGCGTCTTCTCTAAGGTCATTAGCATCTCTTCCGTTGTCTTGTCCTCGAAGATGGATTTCCAATCTCTTACTTCCATGCTGGATGCAACATCTTCCCAGTTTATAGCTTTGGAGTGAAAATTAAAAATTTCGGAAAAAAAAAAATATATATATATATATATATATATATATATATATATATATAAAATAGTGTGTGTTTCTGTGTGTGTGTGACGTAGTAAATACAGTTTAACGAATATTATGAATCTTTCATCCTCCTAGATAAGTTACCCCGAGATGCTCAGCTTCGCAGATGTTTGTCAACCACAATGTCTCGAACTTCCCGGGGTTAAAAGTACGTGCTCTATACAGTCTAATGCAAAGAATTAAAACTCATCGAATCCAATTATCTATCGTATTTCCCGGCATATAACGCGCACTTTTTTTTTCCCCAAAAATACTCCAAAAATCACCCTGCGTGTTATACGGCGATGGTACACATTTTTGGTAGGGGTAATTGTACATGTTAAAATTAACTCGTTAAAATTGTACATGTGAAGTGAGGTAGGAGGTATATTTATTCCTAAATTTTTATTTTCCTAAATTATCTCTTTATAGAGGGCGCGTCGGTCGCGGACTCGTTAAAATTGTACATGTTAAAATTAATTGTACATGTAAAATTACCAGTAATTGTACATTTAAAATTAATTGTACATGTTAAAATTAACTCGTTAAAATTGTACATGTGAAGTGAGGTAGGAGGTATATTTTTTCCTAAATTTTTATTTTCCTAAATCTTCTCTTCAAAATTAAGGTGCGCAAATAAAAACCCACTCTAATAGACAGAGTTTATTTCCACAACAGTTTCGACGCCCACTGGCATCCTCCTCGGGTGGATACAGAAAAACGAATGAACCAAAACAAGAGGAAAAAAACAGTCCAGGGACCGACCGTTAAGAAATTCGCACCTAGGTTAGATCCCATTCTCCCGACACCGGAAGGGCATTTTCATTAAGTACATTCGCACAAATTTAAAACTATCTTCCTGTTCTAAACATACAGATTCTATTATTTTTTAATTTTTTTACATAATTATTACATTTATTATTAAATTTATTACATTTAATATTGCATAATTATTTATTACAGAAATTATAAATTTATTATTCATTGCCTTCAGAAGTTGTAATACTAATAATGCCATTTTTTATCACGCCAGCCAAAATAATCATGCTATAGATTGGGAATCAAGTAAGGTACTTTATAAATGTAATAATTATGTCAAAAGAAAAATAATAGAATCTGTGTGTATAGAAAAAGTAGAGAATTATAATTTGTGCGAAGGTACTTATAAGTTGGACCCTTTAATGAGATTCTTGGTCAAAAAATCCCTTACGGAGTCGGGGGAACGTGTTCTAACCTAAGTGTGAATTTCTTAAAGGTCTCTGGATTGTTTCCTTACTCGCTTTTAGTAAATGTAATAATGGAAGTAATAAATGTGGAAATAAATATAAATGCAACAGATGTAATAATAAAGGTAATATTATAAATTTAATAATTAGGGTAAAGGTAATAATAATAAATGTTAAAAAATGTAAATGCAATAATAAATGCAGTAATTATGTCAAAATATTAGAATCTGTATGTATAGAACAAGAAGATAGTTTTAATTTGTGCGAATGTTCTTATAAGCGGGACCCTGTAATAAAATGCCCTTCCGGTGTCGGGAGAACGGTATCTAACCAAGGTGCGAATTTCTCAATGGTTTCTGGATTGTTTCCTAATCGCCTTTTTCATTCGTTTTTCGGTTTATAAGTTCTGTATAATAAACAACAATGTAATAACCAATGTAATAATAAATTTATAATTTCTGTAATAAATAATTATGCAATATTAAATGTAATAAATTTAATAATAAATGTAATAATTATGTAAAAAAATAAAAAAATAATAGAATCTGTATGTTTAGAACAGGAAGATAGTTTTAAATTTGTGCGAATGTACTTAATGAAAATGCCCTTCCGGTGTCGGGAGAATGGGATCTAACCTAGGTGCGAATTTCTTAACACGTTGGTCCCTGGACTGTTTTTTTTTCCCCTCTTGTTTTGGTTCATTCGTTTTTCTGTATCCACCCGAGGAGGATGCCAGTGGGCGTCGAAAACTGTTGTGGAAATAAACTCTGTCTATTAGAGTGGGTTTTTATTTTCATATTTTGACCTTCACGTAGAAAAAGGAAGTTTTTTGCATTTATTAAGGTGCGGTTATACGCCGGGAAATACGGTAAGTAATTCATGAATCCGGCCACATGTCTTCTAAGCTAAGGAATTCACGGTATAAAACGTTTGTCTGTATTTGAGGGGTCCCGCGTCTTAAGGTACCTAAGCGTCAAAATTAAAATTCGCCAAAAATCGCCTCCAAAGTTCAGGAATATTCTGACAATAGTATCTCTGTTATTAATTGAGTTAGAACGTTCATTTTTGGCTAAATTAGAGCTCTAAGTATGCTAATGAAGATGCTGATGAGTTTTTCGAATAGATTTTCATATTTTATATATATTTTTTTATTTTTTTTATTTTCTTATGTCGAACTTTGGGTGCGATTTCTGGCACAGAATGATTCCATTGATTTTTCATCACTATCACTAGCACGGTGAGATATTGCTGCACACGTTGATAATAGTTAGAAGCCGGTGAATAGAATAATCCACGCAATATTCAGGAATATGAGCACGAACACAGGACGCCTGCTAACAGCAACGCGAGTCTTAAGGTGCTGGCGGAATGTTTGTGTCGTGTCCCTCTCGGCGCGTGGAGCGGGTGGCCAATCAGAAAGCTGAGCGGCGTGGCTGCCATGTTTTCATTGGCTCGCGCTCCTCCTGCTGTTCTCGCCACCCAGAGACCGAGCGTCCCACCCCCACCCCCATCACCTCCCACCAGTTGAACGGGATATTGGGGCCTTAAGACGCGCATCACATCTGGGCGGCAGAGCCCAGCTGGGGATAGAGGTGAAAAAAGTAGTTCGCTTCATAAGGTTTTCAACCATACTTCTAGTGTCGTAAGGTCATTATAACCCAAACCATGCGATACAGGAAGGGTGAAAATAGTGATATCCATCAAAAACACGTTTTTTCCTGTTGTGGCGCTTAGGTACCTTAAGACGCGCGACCTCTCATTTCTACTTAAGCAAGTATCTATTAACTTTGCCATTGCTATTTTTTATTGATTGTATTTCTCTCTCTCTCTCTCTCTCTCTCTCTCTCTCTCTCTCTATATATATATATATATATATATATATATATATATATATATACATATACATATACACATATATACATATACATATATACACATATATA